>CM062276.1:30985075-31322575 GCA_031216635.1 Dissostichus eleginoides | reverse complement strand
CAACATACGGACAAAGACGAGGACCCATTGCACAAACTGTATGGACAACATTAAAACTATACATTGCGCAGAAGCAGGGTGTGAATTTCACCCCTAGGCCTTCAGGAGTTTCCTACCTGAATAAATCCACCTCTTGATACCATCATTATGACATCACGGCTATAGAAACCATTTATATACAGAAACACAGTATAACAAGGCGTTGCATCACAGACAGGTATCTAATGTAGCAAGAATGAATCAGGGTTCCCACGGGTGCTGGAAATCCTTGAAAATGCTTGAAATTTTACGTGGTGTTTTCAAGGTTTGAAAAGTGCTGGAATTTTGGGAATGGTGCTTGGATTTGAGATGAAGTGCTTGAAACTGTAAATGCTCTACTTTTACAATAAATTGCTGTCTGACTGAATAGTTCGCTTTTTAGATTAAAAGAAAAGAATTGCTTCGCTTCTACAACATCAACAGCAAACACACACACACACACACACACACACACACACACACACACACACAACCTACTGACCCAAAGGACCTTCCCTCAGTCGCCCCCCCCCCCAGCTCGGCCACAGTCAGGCTCTGTAGGCCTCGTAGTGTCGCAGTAGTCAGGAAGGCAGGGAACTAATTGTTACCTTGGCTGCGTAAGATGTCGGTTTGTTTACCTCAATAGATTTCTATGCTGTTTGGTATAAAAAAAAAAGTTAAAAAATGCGGTTTGTGTCTCCCACTTCCGTTTCCTTTCATGTAAATAGTTTAATCCTGTGATTGCTCCTGCGTGTTGTGTGAGGATGCATTCAGGGACTCGTGTGTTCTGCAGACCTTTGGCGGAGCACTCATCCGCCGCAGAGTAGCGAATAAATCCAGAGAAATCCACTCGATGGAGAAGGGATGTTAAAACCCAAACTGGAATCCGGTCTGTCTCAATGAGCCTCATTTTCTGATTTAAAAAGTGGTTGTACATTTTATCTTACGATAAATCAATATTGTAAAAAACAAAACTCTTACACAGAAAGAGGATCTCTGCACACGCTCCCCCACTTCAGAAACTGACCTCATGCTGTTACTCAGATTAAAGTCTTATGTTCTGTTTTTATTAGATAGAGAAATACCGTGCGTTAAATGGGGAGTTTGTCCATAATAATTTATATAAATATATATATCTTTGTAGGATGTAGAAAGTGTGTGCTCTGTGGCCTCGCTCTCTTCACACTGTGCTCGGTTGGTCACATTGTATCAAAAGAAAACGTTTGTCCTAACCTTGGAGAGCCATATGTTCACTGCCAACCTAAAAGGACCTGAAAAATGTTAATAAAGAATTTATTGAAAAGTTATTTGGCTGATTGTTTTATATTGGCTCAGCCAGGTTATATGGGATGCCCAGTCTACTTACAGATGGGTCACTCATTTTAAAATATTAACTTTGTTTTCTTATCTTTAATTTTTCATCCTCATGTAGAATGCTATTACGAAACACACATTTGGTTGTTTATAGCATAAAGAACATCTGATTTAATGTGAGGTAGGGAAATAATCATTTGAGTATACGTATGTGCACATAAATATGTAATTTACAACAGCTGTAAGCTGCTTAAAAAGCTTGAAAATGCACCTTGAAAATGCTTGAAAAGTGCTTGAATTTCACTTTGGAAAAGTTGTAAGAACCCTGATGAATGCCATTACTAAAGCAAGAAACCCAGATTACACAATTCAACAAGTCTCCTTTCACTGCAGCCACACATCAATCAATCAATGTTTATTTATAGAGCCCAATATCACAAATGTTACATTTGTCTCAGTGGACTTCACAGTTTGTACAGAATATCAGTATGATAATACGACACCCTCTGTCCTTAGACCCTCACATCGTACAAGGAAAAACTTCCAAAGAAACCCCACAGTTTAAAGGGGAAAATGGGAGAAACCTCAGGGAGAGCAACAGAGGAGGGATCCCTCTCCCAGGACGGACAGACGTGCAATAGATGCCGTGTGTAAATTGAGAAGATAATACATTTACAACATAGGTAGTCCAAATGTTTGGAAATGCATGTGTCTATAATATGAAGATGAATCCACGAGGATGTCCATCCAGGACTCAGGATCCAGGACCACAGCAACAGGCACAGCCACGACTCAAGATCCAGGGCTCGCGATCCAGGACTCAGGACCACAGCAACAGGATCAGCCACGACTCAGGATCCCGGCGTAGATAGACACCAAAAAGAAATTTGGGGAAGCTGGGTTATTCGGAACATGAGAGTACACAGGTACAGACAGAGAGAAGGAAGAAGTAAGGTGTCCCCCGACAAACTAAGCCTATAGCAGCTAAACTAGGGGCTGAATCTAATCAGCCCTAACTATAAGCTTTATCAAAAAGGAAGGTCTTAAGTGCACTGTTAAAAACAGATAAGGCTGTCTGCCGCCCGAACACAAACTGGAAGCTGATTCCACAAAAGTGGAGCTTGATAAGAAAAGGCTCTGGCTCCCATTGTACTTTTAGAGACTCTAGGAACAACCAACAACCCTGCATTCTTGGAACGCAATGCCCTAGTTGGACAGTAGGGTATAATGAGTTCTTTAAGGTAAGATGGCGCCTGCCCATTAAGGGCTTTGTAGGCGAGAAGAAGAATTTTAAATTCTATCCTGTGTTCTATAGGGAGCCAGTGTAAGGCAGCCAGAACAGGAGTAATGTGGTCCCTTTTTCTAACTCTGGAAAAGTTAGCTATCATCTCTAGCAGAAGCATCAATATTAACTTCATAAAATGAAAAGAAAATATCCCAACATTTAAATAAAAGTCATTATAACCTCAATAGTGATACTTTTTACACATAATCCATCCTCCTTTCTTTCCTCAAGAAGAGTTCAGTTACTCTATTGTACAGTTATGGGGGCTCCGTTTCCCTGCTTCTAAGTGCCCAGCCGTGCTTTGTGTCTAGCTGCTGCCTTGGTTAGACAACTCAAGTTTTCAAACCCTCTCTGGCTTCAAAAAAGCAAGTCGGTTAGTAACGAATATCTGGCATTGGAAATTAATTGATAGTGGAGGACAAACCCTTTCCCCGACTGCGACAGGCTTGCTAGCTTCACCAAATCAATTTCTCCTCCGCTGTCAGCCATTGTGGGTTGAAATTGCTTTAAAATCTAAACACAACTATTTTACTTTATGCAGGTAGCTTAGGACGCTGCAGATACAGTTTGCCTTCAGGTCGCTACGTGTAGCTACCGCTACACAGGCTAGTGTTTGCTAGCACTGACAATCCAATTAAAGGACATGAAAATGCCGACCCGATCATACACCTGCTCTATTGCCCCGGTGTCGCCAACGTGAAATCTGATTGGTCAATGCAACAGTTTCATTGCCATTTGTTTTAAACTAAGGCCCGCGCTGTTGATTCTGAAGGCCTCAGGCAGATTACTTTGACCCAGCAACACACTCTGACTTAAATTTGATTGGATAAAAGCTCCAACATTAACAACCATTACTGGATGCAGCGCAACCGAGCACAACACAGAGAAAGCTATAAGATGAAGAGAACAGACTATTGGAAATAATTGAATACATGTTAATGAGAACACTATATTAAGAAGTTAGTCAGTGATTCTGATAGAGTTTAGGACAACCAGGCCTACCACTGACATTATGTTTGATTGTTGAGAAGCTGAATGGACATTAGCAGGAATGAGTGTTTGTGCCTGTTAAGCCTACTTTGAGGAACCCGGAAAGTTAGAGCTGTGGAGGAAAGGAGATCCAAAAACTCCAAGAGACTGAAGGTGAGTCCTTCGAGATTGTAGGGATTTCATTTTTATTGAAACGTGGGTCTCAGTAAATTAGTTTTAGTTATCAATTATATCAGTTATGATGACGATGTAATAATGAAGTTAATTGCTGAGATCTAGGAATGCATCATAATTTAAATGCACTATCAACAATATTCCCATCATTTTATAATGTTGTTTTTAATGATTAATAAAGGCCTGGGGAAATTAGACATCCAATCAAGAAGTGTCATCTGGCTACAGGAAACAGACTAAAGGACTAAATGCAAAAAAAACAACGTGGCAACTATCGTTATTCTATCAAAACAAGATAAATATATAGAGATGATATAGAGAAATGATAACACAATTACATTGTAGAAATGTGATTTATTAACAAATGTTACTTTAATGTAAATGATTGTTAATAAAAAATATGTCTGAATTAGAGAGGCCTTAGTTAGAATTGGATTAAAGCAAAAACATGTTAAGGTGTCTGGTGACCAGTTGAAGTCATAATCAACAGATTACATTATTTTTTGCCCTTTAACACAAACACATTTTAAAAGGTAATGCTGATTGTTGAGCTTTTTACTATTTTTATTTTAAGTTTTCAAGACTAAAAGCTTTCAGAGAATAACTACTTCAACGTGTCCGTGTCCGAGCGCTGCAGCTCTCAGTGAATTATTGAAATACAGACAGAGAAAAAAAAGTAATCAGATTACTGTTATATTTTTAAAAATGGGGGTTACTATCAGGATTACAGTGTTTGTAAAACCTAAAAGAGCATATAGTGTTTGTTGTAAAGGATCAGATGTTATCTCTTCTCTGTGAGCTGTACTGTTCTCAGAGATGGCAAAAGTACCCACATCCTTTGCTCAAGTAGAAGTACAGATACTCATGTTTAAAAATACTTTGGTGAAAGTAGAAGTACTGACTAAACTCCTTTATTCAAGTAAAAGTAAAGAAGTATGGCTTCAAAA
Source organism: Dissostichus eleginoides (assembly GCA_031216635.1). Lineage (NCBI taxonomy): Eukaryota > Metazoa > Chordata > Actinopteri > Perciformes > Nototheniidae > Dissostichus > Dissostichus eleginoides. The sequence continues at coordinate 31,317,847 of CM062276.1, read as the reverse complement.
TGTACCTAAGTAAAAAGTACCCATAACTAGCAGCTGTTTTAAAGAGTACCTGACCTCCCTTTATAATAATAGAACAATAATGTCATTGTTAGCTAATGAATGTTTCCATGCTGAACAACGGCAACATGACAACGTTTTCATTGGTCCCTCTTCTTTAGAGAAGACCAGGAAATGATGGATACACGGACCGTGTTCAAATCAATAGGCACGCAATGACTCTAAAGAATAATGATCACGCCACCAAACACACATTCAAACTAAAGTAACCAGCCTGTTTGGAACATGTAAGAAGTAGAAAGTACAGGTATTTGTGTTCAAAATGTAAGAAGTCAAAGTAAAAAGTCGTCAGAAGAATAAGTAGTGGAGAAAAGTACTGATACCAGAAAAATGTACCTAAGTACAGTGACGAAGTATTTGTACTCCACTGCTTCCCACCTCTGACTGTTCTGTAGGCTAATACTTTAAGTGTGAAACTATACGCCTACTGCCTGAATCTGCTTTATGGTTTTCACTTTCTTTGCTTCATTTTTTCTATTTTTAATTAACGTATAAGTTCACACAATAGTGTGTGTGATGATCTTAAGGTATTAAACTAAAACCGAGCATTTTCTGTCAGCTCAGATTTTACTTCTGCTTTTTTAAACTGTAGTATGTGCTCATGTGTTTCATTGGTGATGTATTACTTCCTGAATATGCTTCATGAAAGACAGGTTTTCCTATAAATCATTTCGATCCTAAATATCTTGATTTCTTCTTTTCTAAGGTCAAATTGTTCTGTTGTTTTACATAATACACTTAGAAAGAAAACATCTTAATGATAATCAGGTTACATTACTTTTATATTTTCATATACACAGGTAAGGTTATTGATTACATTTCTAACATGAAACTAATAAGTGTAAATGTAAACATTTTTAAAGTAACCCCCCCAAACCCTGCTGACAAATACCTAATGGACATCTTCCTCGCTGTTATCGAGTGCAGGAAGACTGTGAATGTGTTGTATCATTTTCAGTCCCCCCCTCCTGATTACAAAATAAATACCGAATAATAACTCTGGAGAGGTGTTGGATATCAAATAAATAAAAAGAGATTATGAGTAAATAATTATTAGTAGTGGGCTTTTAGATAAAAGACTGCATCCTACATTATGAAACTGCTACATTCTACACCCTGCTACATGTCTGAATTAAAAGCAATTTAATTACATTTTCTGATCTCAAATGACTATAATGAGTTATTAAAATCATTATTATTATTATGATCGTCACCATGGAGAAATGGCCCTCCATCAAGCTGTCAAATGCTTTTAGTCAGAGGTGACATAATTACAGTAGTTTCAAATCTGCTCCTAAGAGTAAAAACCAGATCAGTGCCTCAGCCGTGTGACTCTGTGTCATCACATCTCTATCTTCTGCTGTTGATCTTCGTTTCTTCTGTTAAAATACATAGTGAGGCTTTATTTGTATTTAGTATCACTGAAAGAAATAAAGGGGTAAAATGTGAGCGTGTTTTTCTCTCTGACCCTCTCCCCCTCCCTCTCTCCATAGAGGTTTTCCAATTTTCTCAGACATGGGGAGATCGATGCAGGCTGATGGGATTATATAATGACCCTATTAGCAAGCATGTGTGTTTGTGTGTGTTATTAAAAATCAGGACATTCTCATGCAGTTAGAAAACCTGCGCACGTCGAGCAAAGCTCTCGTTTGGATAAATGAAAATATGAATCAATGATGTGTGAGTGAAAATAGCTGCTGCACACCTCTAACATTGTTCTCAAGTATAGTATATATCACCCATATTTCAAATTAAGTATATTTTCTCACATTGTGGTTCCTCATGCAGATAGTGTTGTTTTGTCCCGGTTTTGAGTGAGGTGTACACAAGTCTGTTTGTAATGCTTACAGTCGCAAAATAGAAGAAATATGTTTATCTCCTCTTAGTGTCCCCATTGCCCTGGATACCCCACAAGTTTTATTAGAACTTTTGGTAATAGTACTAATAATAATTTTACATTACATTACATGTTACTTGTTAGACGCTTTTATCCAAAGCGACTTACATACTCAATACTGTGGGCAATCCCCAAAGGAGCAATTTGGGGTGAAGTGTCTTGCCCAGGGACACAACGACATGCTGACTGCGGTGGGGTTTGAACCCCCTGATCCCGACACCAACGGACAACCCACTACGCCACACGCCTCCATGGCATTATAATAATAATAATATAATAATAATAATAATAATAATAATAATAATAATAATACTAATTAAAGCTGCAAGCAGCGTTGAGCGGGTCTTCGACGCTCCGCAGGCTGATGTCCGCACGTCGACGTCATGCAGGTGTTTTCCGGATTCGGCCATTAGCCATTAACGTGGGAAGTTTCAGGCCGATCGGACAATGTCTTTAGGAGTATCATAAACATTGTGTTTGATGGCGAGTGATCTATCGCCATGGCAACGGCATTTGATGACAACCCATAATACGCCTAGATGTGTTGAGGGCTGCATCGTTATCAAACCTGTGAAGTTTTGGGCGGTTTGCAGCATGTTCAATGGAGTTATGAGAAAACCATGTTTCATGGCGAGCATTGTGTTACCATGGCAACGGCATTTGACGAAATCTCCAAACTGACACATATATGTCTTGAGGGCTGTACCGTTAGCACACATGTGAAGTTTGAAAACTTTTTGACCATTTACACAGGAGTTAGAGCAATATCGTGCTTAACGGCGAGGGATGCGTTGCCATGGCAACAGCTTTTGAGGACAACTCACTATTGTCATATTGAGGTGTTGAGGGCCGGACCATTAAGTGTCATCTGAAGTCTGGTGCCGTTTGGACGATTTTCCATTGAGTTACGACAACATCGTGTTTTATGGCGAGGGATCTGTCGCCATGGCAACGGCATATGATGACACCCCATAATTGACGTAAAGCTGTTGAGGGTCGGACCATTAGCCATCATCTGAAGTCTGGTGCCGTTTGGATGATTTTCCTTTGAGTTACGACAACATCGTGTTTTTTGGCGAGGGATGCGTTGCCATGGAAACGGCATATGATGAGACCCCATAATTGACATAAAGCTGTTGAGGGCCGGACAATTAGCCATCATCTGAAGTCTGGTGCCGTTTGGACGATTTTCCATTGAGTTACGACAACATCGTGTTTTTTGGCGAGGGATGCGTTGCCATGGAAACGGCATATGGTGAGATCTCAGATTTCACGTAGAGCTGTTGAGGCATGGACCGGTGATATACAAGTGAAGATTGGGGGACGATCGGACTGTCAACAGCGACATCGTGTTTTATGGCGAGGGATGCGTTCCCATGGAAACGGCATATGATGACAACTCATAATTGACATAGAGCTGTTCAGGGCCGGACCATTAACCATCATCTGAAGACTGGTGCCGTTTGGACGATTTTCCATTGAGTTACGACAACACCGTGTTTCATGGCGAGGGATCTGTCGCCATGGCAACGGCATATGATGACACCCCATAATTGACATAAAGCTGTTGAGGGCCGGACCATTCACAATTATCTCAAGTCTGGTGCCGTTTGGACGATTTTCCATTGAGTTACGACAACATCATGTTTTATGGCGAGGGATGCGTTGCCATGGCAACGGAATATGATGACACCCCATAATTGACATAGAGCTGTTGAGGGCCGGACCATAGAGTGCCAGTGACGCGTCCTAAAACCCGGAAGTAAGTTAGCATTTGACCTACTTTTTTTATACCCTACTTTTATAATTTTCGAATCATAAATCTAATCAATATATTTATGATTCGAAAATGATAAAAGTAGGGTAGACATGTGGAGATTATCCGGCTGAACAAAACGTGATCTGTCTCTTCAATGTGTGTCAACCACAGACCTTATTTCGAGCTATTTTCCAAAATCCTATGGAGAAATTGCATTGGTTTTTGTCGAAGGAACCGGAAGAAGTTTACTTCCGGGTTTTAGGACGCGTCACTGTGGCACTCTATTAGCCATCATCTGAAGTCTGGTGCCGTTTGGACGATTTTCCATTGAGTTACGACAACATCGTGTTTTATGGCGAGGGATGCGTTGCCATGGAAATGGCATATTGTGAGATCTCAAATGTCACGTAGAGCTGTTGAGGCATGGACCGGTGATATACAAGTAAAGATTGGGGGACGATGGGACCGTGTCCATTGGAGTTAGAGCGACATCGTGTTTTATGGCGAGGGATGCATTGCCATGGCAACGCCATATTATGTAACATCAGATTTGACGTAGAGCTGTTCAGGGTGGCAGTGTTAACCATCATGTGAAGTTTGGTGGCGTTCTGAGCATGTCAGTTGGAGTTATGACATCATCGTGTTCCATGGCGAGGGATCGCCTAGCATCGAGCGAACGCGAACTTTGGCGCCAAATCATGGCTACGCCGTGCGAAAGAAAAAAAGTTACGTGATATCGTTTTGTCGCCCGTGTCTCGAGACGCTACCCGACGAATTTGGAGTCGTACGGATAAAGTCCCTAGGAGGAGATAGTTATAGTACGGAGGACCAAAAACGCGACCTAAACGAGAGACGTTGCCAAGGTCTCTGGTTTAGGTCGCGTTTAGGTCTGTAAAGGCTTTAATTACCCTGACAACAGGTCATTTTATATATAGTCATGCTTGGTCTATCCAATGGTTACTATAGTGACTAACATCATCACACATCAATACAACTGGGCTCAATGGATCTACCAAGTCCCTGCTTACCAGTCATACCCAACACATGCAATTCCAAGATTGCTTAAAGCTAAATTACAATTTATAATGATGAATTCAGACGTTTATACTGCATGCAAAAACCTGATTATCAACCAAATGAGTAGGGTCATTTTTTTATAGACTTCCATACCAGTGGCGTAGCCAGGAATCATTGTGTGGGTGGGCCTGGAGAAATGTAGGTGGGCCAGGGGGAGACTTATTAAGCGTGGGGTCTGAGCTGAAACTTCATTAATGATTTTAATGATTTTTTAATGCACTAATTGAACATAAGCATAAACTAGCAGTGAAAACAAAAACAGAGGCACGGCGGCCTCAGAATGTGTGTAAAACTGACATCCACATGACTAGGGATGGGTATCGGTAAGGTTTTAACGGTAGGCCTACTACTACTTTAATCGATACCGCTTATCGATCCGGTGCTTTAACGGTACTTTTATCGTTTTTTTTGGAGAAAAAAACAAGGTAAACTAACTAAACAAATTGTGAACAAAACTAACATTGCTTTTTATTTTAATTAAATACATAATATTTCACATCAAAAGAAACAACAATGTTTTAACAAATGGTATTAAATAATCTGATGACAGAACTGTAAACAGAAACAAAAAAAAACAAAATAAATAACTCAGTTACCTCTAATCATTAGCCCATGTTTGTATAATTGAGTTAACTCTGTGTGTTGCTGCTAGCATACATAATACCTGACGTGGAAACGTTACTCGTGGATGGGGCTACAGCGCTACTAGAAAGACAGTCGAACCCGGTGCATTTCTCCGTCTGATGTGGTGCACTTTTGCTAAATGTTTAGACAAATTGCTCGTGTTACCGCCCTTACATGCTAAACTCTTATTGCACTTTTGGTAACGAGCATTGTCCACATCGACAGGTAAAGTTTAACCACACCTCGGAGCGCGTTCTCTCCGCCATCTCCGTTGTGTGTGCTGCTGCATGTAGCAGCTGCGTGTTTGTAAACTGCCCCGCCCCCTCGCACACAGGGGGAGAGATCTCTCGTCTGGATTGGAAAGATCTAAAATACTAAAAATAATCATAGACGCATTTTGCTGTCTTTTTGCATATTAGAAACGGAGTTGGCGACACTAAAACTGCAATATAATGTTTGTGTAGCAATAATACATATGAGATATATTTTTACATGTCTCCTCCAGTACCGACCGATAACGTCGGAGCTTAATGGTACCACGGTCTTTAATAACTCAGTCCCGGGGCCCGTTAATACCGGGGCTCGGTACCCATCCCTACACATGACTGGCTCGGCGGCCACAGGTTGTTTATCCTTGACAGTGCACTGGGCACACACTGAGAGTCTTTAGCAAATGTGTACACGCTTCACTGCAGACCTCAAGAAGAAATAAGACTTTCATTCACTCACGGCAAAAATTACTTTACTTACTAATTTACTCACGGTAAAAAAATGCACTCCCTCTTCCATTGTCATGAAGGTGGAATCTAACTATATCCAGAATAAGTTTTATTGGATCCAGGCTAGAAACATGTTTATTTCTGCTGTAAAGTTGGGCATTTTAACATGGGGGTCTATGGGAATTGCTCCTTTCTGCATCCATCCCCTGTTGGCCACTAGAGGAACTGCAGTTTGTGGCACTTCCTTCTGGGCTTCCCGGCTCTGCGCTATAACGCGCTGATTGGCTGTGGGTGGGCCAGACGTGCATGTGGGTGGGCCCAGGCCCACCCGGGCCCACCCACAGCTACGCCACTGTTCCATACAATCAAATTTATATTTGCAACCACCGTAGTCGCTCCCTGCTGGCTATAAAGCTGCATTCACATGATAAGTCATTTTCTCTCGGCTCACCGCTACATGAGAGCTAACAATCGTACAACACATTCCCTCAGCGTTGGCCATGCCACAGGGAGCCAGGGTGAACTGACAGGCTAAACTGCTACAAACACTCATTCCTACCAATGTCCATTCAATATCTCAACAGACAAATGTCTTTTATAGTCTAAAGTTGGCCAGGGGTTTTGTGAAATAAAGTGTATGGCAGCGTTGACTCTGGGTAAAGGATGTTGACCATGATACATCGACATGCTGACTGCACAGGGCTGGGGAACTCTGGTCCATCTGAACTTTGAGCTCTGCGACAGTTCTAAACGGTGCGCTTCAGCCCAGTCTACTCTCCGTAGAAACACAACGGCAACGTGAGCGCAGGGAAGTTTCACTGCCAATTGAGTGAACTTTAGATATGCACTTTATCATTAGAATAAATATACTGTAGCTGTAGATATTTAGTGTTTTTGCATTGGCTTGACTTTCTAAACGTTAAACAACAGGGCTCGCCTCGTCCTTATTGCCCCAGCTGAGGTGCCCATGAGCAACTGATTTGTTCCTGTACAGTTTAGCTGCTGGTGGCTAACAGATGATGCCTGCTTGTGGTGGGCTGCTTTCATGTGTGCATTTCTGTGGGTGTGAAGCAAAAATCACAACGTGTCTATTTCAGAACAACAGAAACACATTTTATTTGATTACTCTTTAATCAGACACATGTATGAATGGTAATGAGAGCATGTTGTGAGTGTCTGCAGCACCAGGTGCAGCGTCATAATGAAACATGTGAAGCAGGTGGGAGCTGGTGAGTCACGCAGAACGTTCTGTGTGTACAGCGCTGAATTAGAAAATGTAAAAATGTCTGATGGAGGACATTTAGTGCAGTTCAGGATGATGGGGACTCTCCCTCTCTTCCTGTCTCTATCTATCCCTCTGTCTCTCCGGCTTTTCTGGCTGTCTGCTCTGACACAATTACACTTCAGCTCCTATCAGCTCCCAGGATGCTCCACTGCACCCCAGGAATGGAGGGACACACACACACACACACACACACACACACACACACTCACTCTCACACACACACACACACACACTCACACACACACACACACACACACACTCACTCTCACACACACACACACACTCTCACACACACACTCTCACACACACACACACACACACACACACTCACTCTCACACACACACACACACACACTCACTCTCACACACACACACACACACACACTCACACTAACACACACACACACACTCACTCTCACACACACACACACACACTCACACACACACACACACACACACACACACACACACACTCTCACCAGATTCATTCTCTTTTTGCTAAGACATACCAAGGCAGAATTTAGATTTGATATTTATTAGATGCTCTGTGATTCTTCCAACTGAAAATAGATTTCTGAATGTACACAGCATGCTTTCAGTGCTTTATGAAAACAGTGATAACCTTTGCAGCAGGTTCAACTACACAAATCTGATTTAGATGAAATCAAACTTTGATGATTCGTACTGGGACTTTGGAATTGATGTAATGAAAACACATTCAAATATCGTCATGAGCAATTAATGATCATTTTCGTCGGCAGTCATCTAAACAAACAGATTGGATTCAGAATGTCACAAGCTAAAAAAACTATTTACAGTCATTTCTGACCCAGCGCCTATAAAAATAAAGATATATATATATAAAAATATACATATATAACTATATACCCATAGGCATATATACATATATACAGATATACATATATACATACATATATAACATACATATATGCACATATACCTATATACAAATATACATATATACCTATATACATATATACCTATATACATATATATATATAACATACATATATATATATACCTACTTACATATATAACTTACATACAGTATATACTGTACATATATACCTGTATACATATATCAAATACATATACATATATACACATATACCTATATACATATATACTTATATACATATATAACTATATACATAAATACATATACACATATAACTATATACACACATACAGACATATAAGTAAATATACCTTCATACATATAGAGTATACATACTGTATATATACATACAGTATATGGGCTGGCTCCGGCCTATATAGCAGAACTCCTCCATCGCTTCACCCCAGCCAGAGCTTTAAGGTCTGCTGACCAGCTGCTGCTGATAGTGCCCAACCAGGCTCAAAACCCGAGGGCACCGAGCCTTCGCAGCAGCTGGCCCCAGGCTCTGGAACACTCTGCCCCTCCATGTGAGGTCAGCCCAGACCCTAGGGGTTTTTAAATCCTCACTAAAGACTCACTTCTTCTCCCTGGCCTTCTAGTCAGAGCGGAGTATGACACCTGACTATTCCCTGTGTTTTTTATTTATCTGTTGTAATTTATTGTCTTTTATTGTGATTGTAGTAATGTGTTTTTATTACATGTACCGCACTTTGGCTCGACCAAAAATCGCTTTTAAATGTGCTTTATAAATAAAACTTGATTTGATTTGATTTGCAGATAACCATATAAAGCTGTATATAGTGCTATACTAATAAAGGATCCATTGACGGAGCAGGGTGTGCCCCCCCCCCCTCACAGACTGGGGAGGCTTCAGGTATTCAGCAGTGTCAGGTAAAGAGGAATAATTGAAAATACCCATGGCAGCATGAGGTGTGTTGGTCATCTGATCAGAAGCTTGGTGACTGTGGTCATGTGACCTGACAGAACCTATGTAGCTGAGGGAATGATGTCGGTTTCCTGTCAGAACGTTCATTAGCAGAGGTGAGAGTAGAAGTAACCTCTAGAGGTGGCTGTAATGGACTACAATACTAAGTACAGGGATTTTAGGACACTTTGACACCTCAGCCTCCATGTGAAGGCTGATGATGCAGAGGTTATCTCTGTGGTTGGTTCTCTGCTCCTCTTCTGCACCAGGAAGCTTTGTCAGTAAAAGAAAACTCTAAACAGACAGTTCTTCCATCATGCTGTGTTAAGAAAGATCATTCAGGAAAAATCTTGAGGACAAATGTTTACTAAAGTAATACATCGAATCAGTAGGAAAGTCATTTTCTCATAGACTTCTATACAAGTGAGTTCTCATTGCAACCAGAGGAGGGGCCCTTGGGGGCCCTTTGACAGAATGCAGGTTGAAGGGAAGGGATTCTTCACATTTTAAGGTTGCGGTCCAATTGTCCATTTAGCTTAGGAACCTTCCTAACTGAGTGAAATGACCCGGAAGTATGTCAGTGGCAGCCATGATAAGTGCCGTTCCAATTCTCTAGATCAGGGGTGTCAAACTGAAATACACAGTGGGCCAAAATAATAAAATCGGTACTAGTGGAGGGCCAGACTGGTTCAATGTTTATTGCAAAACTTATTGAAATGAACTTATTGCACATATTAAACCTGGAACCAACAAAGCTTAAATTATTGCCTATAAAAACAACATTAAACATTAAATATCAGTTGCATTCATTTCTTATGGCTCTATCTGCAGCTTTTCCAGAGTCATTTCTAATGGCTCTATCTGCAGCTTTTCCAGAGTCATTTCTTATGGCTCTATCTGCAGCTTCTCCAGAGTCATTTCTTATGGCTCTATCTGCAGCTTTTCCAGAGTCATTTCTTATGGCTCTATCTGCAGCTTTTCCAGAGTCATTTCTTATGGCTCTATCTGCAGCTTCTCCAGAGTCATTTCTTATGGCTCTATCTGCAGCTTTTCCAGAGTCATTTCTTATGGCTCTATCTGCAGCTTCTCCAGAGTCATTTCTTATGGCTCTATCTGCAGCTTTTCCAGAGTCATTTCTTATGGCTCTATCTGCAGCTTCTCCAGAGTCATTTCTTATGGCTCTATCTGCAGCTTTTCCAGAGTCATTTCTTATGGCTCTATCTGCAGCTTTTCCAGAGTCATTTCTTATGGCTCTATCTGCAGCTTTTCCAGAGTCATTTCTTATGGCTCTATCTGCAGCTTCTCCTGAGTCATTTCTTATGGCTCTATCTGCAGCTTCTCCAGAGTCATTTCTTATGGCTCTATCTGCAGCTTTTCCTGAGTCATTTCTTATGGCTCTATCTGCAGCTTTTCCTGAGTCATTTCTTATGGCTCTATCTGCAGCTTTTCCAGAGTCATTTCTTATGGCTCTATCTGCAGCTTTTCCTCAGTCATTTCTTATGGCTCTATCTGCAGCTTTTCCTCAGTCATTTCTTATGGCTACATTTTTCCACAGGCCAACAACAGCTTGAAAAAAACTATTTCCCTCAAAGAAAAAACAAAGATGCCCTGTTGTCGCAAGAAAGAAAGTGCAGAAGGAAACATCCATTGAAACTCAGTGTGCTGCTCTGTGATGCTAGTTCAAGCCAGATACTTGGCATCTCATCTCGGGTGCAAGTTCATCAATGTTTGGGCTCAGGCTCTGAGCTGAGGAAACCCTCAGGACTGAGTGAAGTTGTGTGTGCAATATACCGGCGGGCCAGATCTAATAGTCATTAGAAATTATCCTGCGGGCCGAAATTAAATCCACCTTGAGTTTGACACGTGCTCTAGGAAAGGAGGTTTCAAACTTCCTTTATAACCTCCTTTAGCTTAGGAACCACTGGACCTCCCTTTACGAAAGGAGAGGAGAAAATGCTGCCCCACAATGCCTTGCAGCCGCAGCATTTGCCATCACACAACAGTCGGCCGTTCACGGAAACAACCGATTATGACCGAGAAATTATATCATGAAAGTTACGGTGCTTATTAAGCTTTTTAAAACGTATGTGGTAACTTGCCAAAGTGCTTTGTTTTGAACGTTCATCAGTATTATAATCAAAAAGAGAAATATGAACGTTAGTTTTTACTGAAATGATCAAATAAAGTCAACATGTCACAGTCTTTACTGAGCTGTGTGGGGGTTGTTCAACTTTTAAAAGATGTTTGAATGGTGATATACACAGTGATAGATGTTAAGGACTAACGTTTATAATAAATACATTTGTATTGATTTTAAGATCTTTTCATAGTTCAATCATACGTATTGGGATCATTTGTATTAATGTGGACCGGAGGGAGAGGGTGACGAGCATAAGTTTCACTTTCCTTTTTTATTTCAATTCCAACTTTGGTCCTGAAGAATCTGTTTCTCTGTTGTCCACGTTCATAAAGCATAAAGCAACAGCATCAGAGCACGGTGCAGAGTCTCTAGATGCGTTTACAGGAGTCCCTCGTTCTTATTCTACATCCATGTTGTAGTCCGCTGTATAGAAAACTGTAGTTTCCATAGTTTCCCCACAGCAGCAGACGCACATTCATGACGTCCGCTGGCGCATCATAAACACGTCAACATGACAAATACGTTTGTACATTCAATGTTGTTCAATGAATGTACAAATGTATTTGTCATTTAGGATTGTGGCTAGCTAAATTGATCAACATTTTTTTATGAGTTAACTACCAGAAGCCGATGTGACAGTAAAGCAAAAATGCCTTTTCACTAAAGACAGTAACATTAGTTATTTAGCGAGGGAGTTAACCTACAGGCTAACCTACATTTGGAAATGTCTGTTACAGTCGAACCAGATAACGCCTGTAGTTGAACATTTCAAATGATTGAGGCTTCTAAAATCCACCACGAAGCCAAACGGATTTATCTACAAACTCACAGATTGATGCTAACTCGTCGTTGCAGGGTGTGTCTTAATCTTCATTTTCTCCCCTCCTCCACTTCTTTCTCTCCTTCTTACCCTCCTTTTATTCTCTCCCACCCACTCCTCCTCCTCCTCCTCTTCCTCATCCTTCACCATGTGCAGTGGTCATTCAGGAGTTAATGATGTCTGTGCTAATGTGATCTAGGCCAAGGGCGCAATGGAGACACACACACACACACACACACACAAACAGTAGGTCAATAGTGCAAGAGGGTCAGACAGATGGTCAAGTTAACAAACAGCAGGGGAATTTAAACCATAATGTGTGAGCGCCACACAAACACACACACACACACACACACAATCACACATTATTAAACTTGTGAGAAATATAATTGTTTTATAATTTAAAACAAATCCAATTATATTGTTTAGTCTCTATCTATCCCATAATAACTATATTCCACCATTGGCCAAGCTCGACCCATCGGCATCCTCTCTCTCCTCCTATCCATCATCCATCCATCTGTTCAGGGATCAGTTCATATGGAAATGGACGATTGTCAGACCATCACTTAAACAGACATGGTGTATTCAGGAGTTTTCTGTACAGGCACACACATGGGTGTCACTTTGTTGGAAAAGTGGTGGGGACTCTTTCTTCAGGTTTAAAAAACCACAACTGTATTTACAATCCCTGCAAACAATACAAACAATACATTACATACATACATAAATACATACATGCATACATATGCTTATAGTAATGTTTTTAACAACTAGTGCAGTAACTATGCTGCTGCTAAGCGGGAGCAACCATTGCTTCACTATTCTCTATTCAATTATCACTAATATTAAACGTGTCTCAGGTCCAAACTGCACCACTTGACCACCAGAAAGACCCCCAGAAAGGGAGAATACTCCTCCAGATAGTGCATGTTCTCTTGTGCAGATAAACCTCTCAAAGTGTACAATTCTTTGTGCATGCTATTTTCAGAACATATTTAACAAATGATCCTAACGCTGGTGGGGACAAAGTTGGCCATTTCCAAAAGTGGTGGGCATGTCCCCAGTATAACAGCAACAGGCAGGAGCAGGGAGACAAAACACTGAGAGCACAGCAGCCAAGGTTACAGGTGCGTGTGCTCAGTCAGGACAGTATGACCTGATCAACTGGGTCAAAGCTATGGGCCTTGGAAAATATTTCCCCAACAGTACCTCTCTTTTTATCGATTTTGATAATCTAAAACCTTAGTCTAATAATAATTTGTTCAATACTTAAATCAATGGGAATCTTCAGATTTGAGTGTGGACTTTCACAACATCAATTACATCAATAACAATCACATTAAGAACAACACAATAAGATTGAAACATTCAATCACAATTATTGATACAGCCAATCATAATAGAAAAATCATCTCTCATCAGTGTTTGGAGCATCTTTTGTCAAAAGCATAATAATGAACACATATGAAATCACAGATACATAATAGCAAAAACATTTGTTTTAAACTAATATCTTTTATCATTTAACCATTAGTTAATCTCATTTATCAAACTATAAAATCAAAACCAGCTTGCAGCTTAAAGATTTACTTCAAGGCAATCACTGGTCAAAAGCATTTTAAACTTAGGATCACAAGAGATCCAGCTAAGGTATAAAATTCACAGTTAAGGTATACAATTCACAGTTAAGGTATAACATTCACAGTTAAGGTATAACATTCACAGTTAAGGTATAACATTCACAGTTAAGGTATAACATTCACAGTTAAGGTATAACATTCACAGTGGTGATTTGATCAACCTGTAATCTGCAAAGTTGCAGTGTCCTCAATTTTTAGGATTACTTTTACGTTTACTTCATTACGCTTTAGTCAAGAGTAAGGCACTTAGTCTTAGTAAAATCCATACATTCATTTTAGTCAAGTACATTGTTCAAAATCTGAAAAGGAAAAGTTAGGCAAATATTCAAAGACTTTTGTAAAAACCTGGAAAGGAAGGATTATACATTCTTAAAACTTGAATTATTACGTTTGTAAATGCTACCACTGATCTGTACCAAATTAAGTCTATCAATGATTCTTATTAGCCATACTTACCTGAACATCTACTTAAGGTACTTAGAAAGGGTTCTTCTGTATTTATCTAATGTTGAATATAGAATATCAATTTCTTTAAATTATACTACTCTAATTCGAGGATCAAATATGCTACATAATTGTTATATGAAATATTATAACTATTTGTTTTGGGCCAAAACTGAAATGAATCCAGTACTTGAAACACCATTTTAGGTCTGTCTGTGCATGGGTAATACATTAAAGAGTAGTGTTGTTAAGCCTGATTGCTGGATGATTAAGGATATTAACATTATCTGTTATAATAGTAGAAATACCTTATTATTCAATACCTTATCATCTGAGAATATTTATTTATTTATTTAGTTTAGTGCGAAAGTGTAATCTGATCTGACAAAATATATGAATCACCACTATTTAACACATGTCTGGTCATTGGAAATATAAAAACAACCATTAATTGTACATCTGTTAACATCTGGTCATTCAATTCAAAGTTCATCTTTGTAGGAGAGCTGGGAGAACATGTCCGTCAGTCTTCCTGACTCGTTCTCCTCCTCCCTTTATGACACCGAATGTCTGGTGTGTAAAGGCATCCTGATACTGTAGATTAGCACTGAGGTGCTGATTGGCTCAAACCTTCTTCATCAGAGCGCCATATTTCAACCCCCCCAATTGCTCTGCTTTTGTGTGGCTCATTCAGTGAGCACTGTAGTTAACCCCCCAATGAAACGGAGGCTCATCTGCCTGTATTCCTTCTGCTATCTGCTTGAGAGCAGTGCAACTGCGTATTCCTAGTGGTGCATCCAGGTGTCCCCCCCGTGATGGGATAGGTTAGGAAGACATCAAACTGCTCCAAGAAACATGGAACCTTGTATTATAGAAGCCTCTGAAGCCCTCGCTCGTCCTGCAGGGTTGTCTGCTAGAGCCCACCGAGCAGAAAGGTGAAGAGAAGCATCCCATCTTATCAGAAAGGAGAAGAGAAGCATCCCATCTTATCAGAAAGTTGAAGAGTAGAATCCCATCTTATCAGAAAGGAGAAGAGAAGCATCCCATCTTATCAGAAAGTTGAAGAGTAGAATCCTCTCATCTCGAATGACCTCGTGCTTCCTTGCACGTGGCTAGGGGGTGCTCTCTGCAGCCGGAGAGTGTGAACCGTTCTCTCTGACCCTTGGCCTTGAGAGCTGTCCTAGTTGTTGGCACAACACCTGATAGCAGGGGCGGACTGGCCATCGGGAGTACCGGGGGTTTCCCCGGTGGGCCGGTGCTCTGCGTGGGCCGGTCGGATTAAAAAAAATAATAATAATATTTCTTTTTTTTTTTCTTTTTTTTTGCCTAAATCCTACCGGCCCACATTAGTTTCACTTTCACATATCAGTGATATCACAATACCCACCACGTGTCCCACCCACCACCCCCTTTCCCTTCCATCAGCAGTGTTGCCAGATGGGCGGTTTTCCAGCCCAATTGGGCTGGTTTGGGTTGCATTTGGCTGGTAAAATTGGGCTTGGGCTGGTGGACAGAATTTGGGCTGGTTTCCATGAGTTGGGCTGGTTCAGAAAAACACCACTGGTATTACGTGTCTGTGTTGCAGTCTACCAAATTAAGTCAAACCTATTATATTTGGTATTTGAGCGGTCCATTTCTTTATTCTTATGTTCAGTGCTGCCAACTCAATTGGCCTTGACTGAAGTATTAGCCTATAATATTTGGGCTGGTTTTTATACATTTGGGTGGATTTTGAGCACTTATTGGGCTGGTAAACATCAGACCAATCTGCAACACTGTCCATCAGCCATAGCAGCTGTCACTGCGCAGTGAACGATCAGGAGTGACTGAGAGACCTAGCTGGCAGTTGCTTACAAAGATGGATAAACAACCTCCAAAGCGTAAAGGCGGTGCACAAAAACTTAGGGATAAGAAAATGAAAGCACTTGAGGAAGGTTCAGCAAAATCAAAAAAATTACAGACTTTTCGTTTGGTCGTGCAGCTGGTTCTATTTGTAGTGCAACCACCACCAGAGAAGCCGATGTAACGTTAGCCAACACAGCGGCCATTCCCAGTGGCAGTGAGTCCAGCAATGAAACCGACACAGCACAGCGGCATCCAGAGCCCAGTACCAGCAGTGACATGATGGTAAGTTAACGTTATGATTGATGCTGAAAGTGAAAATCCTCATTTGGCTAATGCTAGCTTGCTTTTTAATATAGCAGATGAGGTAACATTAGCTAGCTAGTGAAGAGTTTATCGCCGGCCACTAGAGGGCAGCACCTCACTGCTGTCGCTGACCGGATATGCCGTGCTCTGACCCGGTAGTGCTGAGCGGCCATCTTAGGTCGATTATTGTTCCTTCACTCCGCCTCGAGTTGAGACGTTCATTCACTCACTCATGTATGTATCTGTATTATGTATTTGTGTTATGTTGGTGATGACAGGCATGTATGTAGTACTTTTTCAGCTCATCATGCTGTATTGATCTGTTTCAGGGTGTCGTCATCCTTGTCATTAAAATACCAAAACTGACATCGAGGAGTGTGTTTCTTCATGACGACACCATGGTAGTTGTTGGATGCCCTGTCCCCGGCTGCGAGTTCGAATCCGAAGACTTGTCTGAAGCACTCGTCATTGCTCTATTGACGATTCATGGATTTAGCCACCAGCACGCAGCGCCTGTCATGCGCCAGCCGCCAGCCAGCCCAGGCCCCAGCCCCTCACGGCCCGAGACTCGATCGGCCCAAAGTTGATGTGGGCGTGTCGATAGAGGAATGGAACGTGTTCATCCGCCGTTGGAACGTATTCCGCGCCGGCTCAGGCATAGGGAATGCCCAGGCCCCCTTCCAGCTGTTTCAGTGCGCTGGGCCTGTACTTGGAGACAGCCTGTTGAAAGCCGTCCCCGACGCCGCTTCCGGACCCTTGCCAGACCTGATCGCCGTCATGCGTTCCCTAGCTGTCATCCCAGTCGCTACATGCGTCCTGCGCACCGAGCTGCTTCAGTTACGCCAGGAACGCGACGAGACATTCCGCGCATTCGCTGCCAGAGTGCGGGGTAAAGCAGAGACATGCGCATATAATGCTGTATGCGAATGTGGTAAGGACGTGGACTACACCGACCACATTATCCGTGATGTTCTGCTCAATGGCATTTATGACTCGGACATACGCCGCGAGACGCTGGGGACACCTGACGTCCTGGTCAAGCCAGTTAACGACGTAATTGCACTCGTCGAGAACAAAGAGATGGCCCGTAACGCTCTCCCGTCGTCCTCCCTATCAGCTATGTCGTCATTCCGGCGCCTGAAGACGACTCCACAGACGAGCCCCGCCCCGAGCCCTGCGGACGGGGCTAAACGTGCCTCGTGCCCGGAATGTAAGAGCGTCTTTAACGTCTTCACGGAGGGGCCTCGCGGGTGGAATCCTAAGCCTCACCAGGTGTGCATCGGCTGCTACAGGGCCCGCCGGCGACAGAGGCGTCAACAGCCGTCGTCCGACAGTCAACAGGCCGCCATGGGGTCAGAGCTGGTCTCCCAGGTCTCGTCGGTGCAAGCTGGAGCCCGCCCTGGCCGACGTCACGGGAGCCATCGCCGACGCCGCGCCCCTACGTCGCACGGCTGTGTCAACAGGCCTGCACCTATCAGACTCGAGCACCACATCTTCTCCAAGGGCGAATGGAGACGAGCCAGGCTGAGTGACCACCCCCGAGCATTAATCACCATCTCGATGGACATGCCAGTCGGGCTGAGGGATGGCACCAGCAACCGGGGCTCGGCCGACGGAGCTCGGATATCCGCCGTCGCGGACACTGGCGCGCAGTCGGACCTTTGGTCTCTAGAGGAGTTCCTGGCCTGCGGTTTCGCGCGGGACGACCTGCGACCCGTCAGCCTCAGCCTGTCGGCCGCCAACCGTTCCCCTATAGCCATCGAGGGAGCGTTCTTCGCTAGGCTCTCGATGACCTGCAGCGGGGGGCGTGTTACATCCTGCCGTTCCATGGTATATGTGAGCAGCTCAGTCCGGGCCATGTACCTCTCCTACGAGTCGTTGCTCAACCTCAGCCTGTTGCCCGTGAACTTCCCGTCGGACGACGTTGCAGGGGGGCCCAAGGACAGGCGTAGCCCTGACACGGCTGACACGCCAGACCAGCCCTTGTCCGTCAATGCGACAAGGTCAACCAACGGCGGCTGCATGGGGCCAGGTGACCCCCATGACGCCCAGTGCTCATGTCCTCAGCGCACGGTCCCCCCGGCGCGCCCCGAAGCACTGCCGTTCCCTTGTACGCCAGAGAACAACATCCGGATGAAAGGTTGGCTACTCGGGAGATATGCCTCGTCAGGAGTTGGTTCGGCCTTGTCAACCAGGTGGCTAACTACGCCCAGTTGCGCGACACGATGGCCCCATTTAAGCCGTTCCTCAGTCCACGCTGTGTGTTCCTATGGTCCCCCGTTCTGGAGGAGGCATTCCAGACGTCCAAGCAGGCCATAATGGATGCCATCCGAGAGGGCGTGGAGATCTACGACATGCAGAAGCGTACCTGCCTCCGCCCTGACTGGTCCATGCGTGGCATTGGCTACTTCCTGCTCCAGCAACACTGTCACTGTGCCTCGGGCATACCGGACTGCTGTCCAGGAGGATGGAGGATCACCCTCGCGGGTTCGCGTTTCCTGTCCCCTGCGGAGCAGCGCTATGCGGCCGTCGAAGGAGAGGCCCTAGCTGTGGCCTGGGGTCTGGAACAGACGCGGTACTTCACGCAGGGGTCCGACAACCTCGTCGTGGTCACCGACCATAAGCCATTGGTGAAGATCTTTGGCGACCGTACGCTGGATGAGATTACAAACTCGCGTCTGTTTAGACTCAAGCAGCACACCCTCCCATGGCGCTTCGACATTCTGCATCTGCCTGGCAAGAGCAACTATGCCGCTGATGCCACGTCAAGGCATCCTTCCCCCTCGGGCTCAGCGAACGGCCTCTCACTGGGGCTGCCGAGCGAGCCTGACGCCGTGGAGTCAGCACTCATGGCCTCCATCCGCGACGACGCGCGGGAGCTCGGAGCCGTCTCTTGGCCCCTCCTCGCACGGGAGACGGCGGCTGACGAATGCCTCGGCCACCTCCTCCAACTCATTGAGCAGGAGGGTGGGATTGACGTTAACGACCCTGCCCTGGCGAGTCTGTCATCGGTCTGTGAGTCCGTCTACGCACAGGACGGCGTCCTGCTCTATCGGGACCGCGTCGTGGTCCCCCCATCCCTCCGTGGGATCTCCACGCCGCTCACCAGGGGACCTCAGCGATGGGACAGCAGGCCCGAGCCATAGTTTACTGGCCCGGGATGTCCGGGGACATTCAGGCCACCAGGGACGGGTGTGCAGACTGCAACTGCAATGCTCCGTCACAGGCGGCTACACCCCCTGCCATCCTCACCCCCGTCCACGCCTCGGCTCTCGGGCTGGGTAGAGGTCCTGAGCTCTACGGCGGGTACTGCCCTGGCGGGCTCGGCTGGCCTGGTCCAACACCTCCGTTCGTTCTTCGCCACCTTCGGCGTACCGGAGGAGCTCTCGAGCGACGGTGGTCCGGAATTCAAGGCGAGCCACACTGAGGACTTCCTCCGCTTATGGCACGTCGTTAGCTTCCCGCAGTCGAATGGGAGGGCGGAAGTTGCGGTTAAGTCTGCTAAGCGCCTCCTGATGTCCAACACCGGCCCGTCGGGCAGCCTTGATCAGGACCGCTTTCTGCGTGCTATGCTGCAGTTGCGAAACACGCCTGACCCCGACTGCAACCTCTCGCCGGCGCAGATCATCTTCGGCCGCCCCCTTCGTGGATCGCTCTCCTTCGTGAACCGCCTCGAGAAGTTCTCGAACCCGTATATCCGCCTGCTGTGGTGCGAGGCATGGGCGGCAAAGGAGGACGCTCTTCGGACCCGTATGTCCCGTACCACCGAGTCTCTGGGGACTCACTCAAGACCGCTCCGCCCATTGGCACTCGGCGAAAGGGTATTCCTCCAGAACCAGCAAGGCCCGAGCCCCCACAAATGGGACAGGTCAGGGATTGTGGTGGAGTCGCTGGGCTACGACCAGTATCGGGTCAGGGTTGATGGTTCGGGACGTCTGACACTGTGCAACCGGCGGTTCCTCCGTGCATACACGCCAGCCACGCCCTGCGCCCGTGAGCGGTCGGCTGCGCCGCCGCCCGCTGCCCTGGGACATCAGCCCTCACCTGTCCACCCGGGCTGGGCGATGCCCCAGGGGATTGCTCAGCGGCCGGCTGATAGACCCCGCGACTCGGCTATGGGCGCTTCCCCGCCGGCGCCTGCTGATGAGGCGTCCCCTGACCTCACCGTTCCTACGGGTGCCTTCCTGGGCGCACCGCTCACGGTGCCGCAGTCGCCGCCGGCGCTGCCCCAGCCTACTCGGCCGGGCCGCGTGAGGAGGCCGCCTGCACGTTACGA
This sequence comes from Dissostichus eleginoides, assembly GCA_031216635.1. Lineage (NCBI taxonomy): Eukaryota > Metazoa > Chordata > Actinopteri > Perciformes > Nototheniidae > Dissostichus > Dissostichus eleginoides. Next base: position 31,297,114 of record CM062276.1, on the reverse strand, counting down.
ACCCGAGTCCGGCAGCTGGATACGGGATTTAGACCGTTAATCTATTCCAGCACATAGCTTTCTGGTCTGGGGGGGATGAAGAGTTTATCGCCGGCCACTCGAGCCACCTCACTGCTGTCGCTGACCGGATATGCCGTGCTCTGACCCGGTAGTGCTGAGCGGCCATCTTAGGTCGATTATTGTTCCTTCACTCCGCCTCGAGTTGAGACGTTCATTCACTCGTATTTTAATCACAATTACGATGTTGGCTTGCAACGATTACGAAAACAACGTAATCGAAATAAAACAATTATTATTTTTTTATTATTATTATTATTTTTTTTTTTTTTTTTTGTATTGGTTTTTCAGTTGAATTATACTTAACGTTCAGGGTAATCAACTGTTAAAAACATACTGTTCAACTAATTATTTTCAGTAAATGGATGTTTTCAAAGTAAATGGATAATCGTTTTTAATAATCTTGATATCAATTTTTGACACAAATAATCGAGATTATGATTTTTGCCATAATCGAGCAGCCCTACATTATAGCCACTTGACTGGGCTGGTGAATCAATGAGACTACTATGATGGCTTATACTGTCTTTTGTTTGATTAGCTTAGACAGTGGTTCCCAACCTGGGGGGCGTGCCCCCCTTGGGGGGGCGCCAAAGATCGCTGGGGGGGCGCCAGGCCTCAGATGATTTGAGGCCTAATATCATATTTAGACTTTAAAAAAAAAAAAAATGTACATATAATTTTTTTTTTTTTTTTTTACATATAATTGTAACGCAATACATGATTGTCGCTAAAAGCCTTGTCTCTACATTACAATAAAATATAGAAATTAATTGATTAATTCATTTTAATAAAAATTCTACAAATTAATCTGATACTCCTCCGATTCGCGCCAACATTGACGTTACTGTGTCAGCTTTCGTAATAATAACAGTTTGCTGTGCCTTCTAGCTAGTGACCAACTTCATAAGGTGAATATTTTGTCTAAAAATGTCTGAAAAACGTAAAGGAGATGACAGCTCATCTGCAATCAAAAAGAAAATGAGGACCTACCTAGAGAGCTATCTTAACTTAGGTTTCATGGAGGGAACGGACAAAACCCGCCCAGAGTGTGTGATATGCAGAGAGAAGCTAGCCAATGACAGCATGAAACCCTGCAAAATGAAGCGACACCAACAGACCATGCACCCAGAAACGGTCGGGCGTGATCGGGACTTTTTCATAAAGAAACAACAGCTTGCAAAGGCAAACAAGCCAATGGATATCAGACCAGCGTTTGTTAGGGCTGGCAGCGATGTACAGAAGGCCACCGAGGCCTCTTTTGAATGTGCACTTTTAATAGCAAAGGCAAAGAAACCGCACAACATTGGCGAGCAGCTCATTAAGCCAGCTTGCATTAAAATGGTTGAGAAACTGTGCGGCCCGCAGGTGGCGGAGAAGCTAAAAACTGTACCACTGTCAAACAATACGGTGAAAGACAGAATTGACAAGATGGCAAGTAACTGCGAGCTGCAGCTGCTCGAAAAGCTTGGAAAGGGGCCATTCGCCATACAACTTGATGAAACTACAACTGTAGCAGACGAGGCTGTGCTCATCGTTTATGTGCAATATATCGATGGGGAAGATTTGAAGCAGGACATTCTTATGTCAGTCAACCTTTTTTTTTTTTTTTTTTTAGTCAATTTATTGAACATGTCAGAAACAAAACATACAACAATAATAATAATATATATATATATTCTTTTTTTTTTTCCTTGGTACCTTACCACTACCACCCGGGGTGAGGACATTTTTACTGCAGTGGATTCTTACCTCTCATCCCACAATCTTTCCTATGAGAATTTAGTTGCATGTTGTACAGACGGAGCTGCCTCAATGATGGGGAAAAACAAGGGATTTAACAGTCGCTTGAAAGAAAAGGCCCCACACTGCACAATATTTCACTGTGTGATACATCGCCAGGCGCTGGCCAGCAAGAAACTGTCAGAAGACCTCAGCGAAACACTCAACTGTTGTTAAAATAGTCAATCTCATCAAAGGTCGCCCCACCAACAAGCGTCTATTCGCAGACTTGTGCGAGGATGAAGCGCACCAAACCCTCCTCCTGCACACCGAGGTGCGCTGGCTCTCACGCGGCCGAGTGCTGGCACGCTTTGTAGAACTGAAAGAAAAAATAGAAGAGTTTCTACAAACTCGTAACCGCGCACTGTGAGAGCAAGTGACTGAGTCATTCTGGATTAAAACAGCATACCTGGCCGACATCTTCAGTCTCTACAATGAAACGAACAAGCGTCTGCAAGGCGTGGAGTCCAACATAATCCAATGTAAAGAGGCGCTCGATGCATTTGTGTGCAAACTGGAGTACAGGGTCGGGAAAATGGAGAGGGGGGAGCTGCAACAGTTTCCACTACTGCTGAAACAATCCCGAAACAATCCTGAAACTGTGCCTGTGTCTGTACGTCGCGAGTTCATCCGCCATATGAACGCACTGCAAAAGGAAATGAAATCACGGTTCGCTGACATAGACGAGTACGTCTTCAAGGAATTGTGGGTTTTAGATCCCTTTATTGCCAAAGTTGAGGATGTGGAATACCTGGATTGCGAAGATGAGCTCACTGACATCCAAGCTGACTCTCTGTCAAAGAAATACTTCCAGGAAAAAGGATTACAACAGTTTTGGATTGTCAAAGGACCAAGCCTCGCTCCAAAGCTCACACTGCATGCCACCACCAGGATTATACTCCCATTCAGTACGACATATCTCTCAGAAACAGCCTTCAGCGCACTTGTTGCCATCAAAACAAAAGCACGCAACACACTGGACGTTCACAACGACTTTAGACTGGCTGTCACTCACATTACACCGGACATTCCATCCCTGGCTGCGGGCATGCAAGCCCAAGGTTCACATTAATGAACCACTCGAACCTCGTCTTCTCTCTGCTACCTGTTCCATGGCAGACAAGCATTTGATTTACCTGCTTAATATGCCAGTTTTTTATTTTTGTTTTATACAGGCCTATGCCACCATATTACCATTTTTTTATTAGGCATAGTCTATTATTTTGAAGTGTCCTGTTCTTCGAAATTTGAAATAAATATGATGCATACAATTGCAAGTTAGTAGCTAATAAAGGCATAAAAAGACAGAAATGTATAATTTTTTCTTTAATAGAAATGTTTCTTCTGCGCGTGGTGTCGGTTTCAGTTGGATTATTTGTCACAGTTGCTCCGATCAGATCGGTATCCTCCATTTTGTAGATTATTTACGACTTTTGAATCCACATAAACACATTGGCAAAATCCGGCTTACTTTGAGCATGTGTTTTAAACAGTTTAATCTCTTTGCGAATTGTTTCCACTTACGCCGTCCTTTAATTTATTCATACAGCGGGCATCCAAACGTTAGGTTACCTTATTAATACTTAATAAAGGGTCCATTATTTGTCAACCTGCCTAGACTAAAGCTACTGTCTGGTGGAAATTAGCCTGTTACTGTCTTTAAGACTTTACTTGGTTTACATACATAATAATAACATGGTGGTAACATAATAACGTATCATACTAATCAATACTAATCACTTATGTAGGCTGAAGATGATCCTGCTGCTGACAGAGATAGTCAAGGCCAGGATGTCAGTGCCACCCCAGTTGATTATTTCACCAGGCCGAAGTCAGACACATTAGACCTCTTCTTCGGTTTTCACCCCCAGCAGAAGGCAGACAAGGCTATAGTGCAGAGGGCTTTTTTTTGCAAAGACGGCAAAAACAGAAAATGGCTATCATACAGTGAAGCCAGAGAAGCACTCTTCTGCTCCCTTTGTATGGCTTTTGCTAATCCTAGAGATAGCAGCTCCTTCATCACTGGCATGACCAACTTCACACACATACATCAGAGAGTCGAAGAGCATGAGCAGAGCCATCTACACAGAGGTTGCGCTGAGGCATATTTCCTCAGGTCCTCAAAAAACTCAATTCAGGACCTTCTCATGGGACCTCAGATGTCACGTCACAGAGAGGAAGTCCGCAGTAAGCGTCAAGTGTTGGAGCGCATCATAGATGTGTTGAAGCTCATTGGCAAAAGGGGTTTGAGCTACAGGGGCAAGCAGGCGGAGGCAGTATATACACTAGATGATGACACCGTTGATCATGGTAACTTTTTAGAGATGATTGTTTTGCTGGGAAAATATGATGTGTGTCTCAAGGAACACCTCACTCTCTGCATAGAAAAGAGCAAGCAAATACACCAGTCTGGTTTGAGACAAGGTAGAGGTTCCCTTGTCACTCTCCTATCCAAAACAACCATCGACTACATCATCACCACCATCCAACGCCTAATGAAGGCCACCATCGCCACTGAAGTCCGGGAATCTGGCATGTATTCTGTCCAGATTGACACCACACAGGACATCACAGCCCAAGATCAGTGCTCTGTTGTCATACGATATGTGACAGACATTGTTCATGAGCGACTTGTTGCTGTGATTAAATGTGAGGCATCCACTGGGCAGTACTTTGCCCAACTTGTTGTGAATGTGCTGGAGACCATGAAACTGGATGTGAGGCAGTGTATTGGAAATTCCACCGATGGGGCCTCCAATATGCAAGGCCAATATAAAGGCTTCTCTGCACTGCTCGCCAAAAAGTCCCCCACCCAAGTCCATGTATGGTGCTAACACGTCCTGAACCTCGTCCTGGCAGACACAACACAGTGTGTATTGGCAAGTGGGTCTCTTTTTTCCCTGTTGAACAACATCGCTGTCTTCATCAGAGAGTCCTACCAGAGGATGAACATCTGGGAGAAGGAGAGCAAAGACCCAAGACACAGACGTCTCGCCCCGATTGGAGAGACACGCTGGTGGTCCAAAGACGTTGCTGTGACTAAGGTATTTGGCTCTTTTGGAAAGCCAGATAATGCCCTGTATGTTGATGTCCTTCACACCCTCTCCGCCATTCAAGATGGACAGACCATCAACGCCACTGCACGGGTCAATGCACGTGGATACATCACCCAGCTTCTGAGGTATGAAACAATCCTTACAGCTCAGATCTTCCTGAGAATTTTCCAGGTCACCTCACCAGTCTCAAAATACCTTCAGACAAGTGGAATGGACATCCTGACAGCTCATCGGATGATTGTGGCTGCAGAAACACAGCTGAAAGATATGACCAGAGACTTCGAGAAAGTCAAGACAGCGGCCGCCACATTCGTCCAGTGGGCCAACAATCAAACAGAGGAGCAGAGTGAGGAGACTGAGCTGGAGGTTGAGGCCGCTCTGCCACAGAAACGGGGTAGAAAGAAGAAAACCATGCCTGGAGAGATGTCCAAGGATGAGGCTGTGACTGATGCTGAAACATCATACAAGATTGATGTCCATAATCGAATCATGGACACAGTCACAGGAAGCATGCACCAGCGCTTCCTCAAAAATGGCACTTTGTATGCTGATTTGGCACTTCTGGACCCAAAGACATTCAGCCAGGTAACATCTTATGCCGGTGGTTTCCCAGAGGCAGCACTCCAAGAACTAAGCAAGAGTTTGCTGCCATTTGATGACAGAGCAACGGTGGCCAATTTACAGAGTGAGCTCATCAGTCTGGCAGGACAGTGGAATAGGTTGAAGACATCTGTATTTGAGGAATACACAACCAAGACTACAGAGGCTGGGACAGAGGATGCTGAAGATGAAGCGGATATGGTATATAAAAAGTGCTCATCTTGCAAGGACTGCCCATTGTGTTGCTACCGTGTCCTTAGGCAGTACAACCTCCTGACAGATGCATACCACATCATTGGCCTTGCATACAGGTTCCTGCTTACCCTGTCTGTCACACAGGTAGCATGCGAGTGAAGCTTTTCAACACTGAAATTCACCAAAACAGGCTCAGGAGCTCGCTCTCTCAACAGAACCTGGAGGGCTACTCAACCAGATGTTTTGAAGATGCTGGATAGTGACCAAATCATCGATGGTGTTGCAGATAAAAGTGAGCTGCTGCAGAAATTACTAATTCAGTGAGGTAATAATACATTTACATTTATTACTATGTGACTTACCAATCTTGACACTAATAAATGAGTGATTATTGCAGACTATTAAACAACATTAAAAACATGACATTTGTTCTAATCAAGGATGTCAGTATCACTTCGATAATGTGTACATAACATACATATTTTTTGTCTCTCACCCATAGGCCACCCTATTTGTTCCAGAGGGGACTGACTTCTACAACCTTGCTCCCAATGTCAAAATCAACTACTTCAACCCAGCCTCCTCCATTTAAAAGCAACACATGGATGAGCTCACTTATAGACCCAAAAGGGTAGAGAGGGAAGTATTGAAAGGGCTTATTGTTTATAAGTATGTTGCCCTGCCCTCTAGTGTTTTTTTTTTGTTGTGTTTGTGTATACAGTATACAGTATTGTAGCGAGCCCTGGGTTCAGAGGGAGGGGCTTGCATAGGAGTGGGGGGGGGGGGTATTGGCAGGGAAACGGGGTTCAGGGGGAGTGGCTGCACCTGTAGAATAGAAAAGGGGGAAGTGACGTCTGCCCTACATTCTGTCACTGAGTTTAGGCTAGTTAGCTAGCAGGTTTATTGTTTTGGGTGCAGTCACTTTTGCCTCCACTTGCTGTTCAAATAAATATTGTAGAAACTTGGATTTTGGTATCGTTCGTCAACCTTGGGCAGATCGTCACAGTATAATTTTATTCCATGTGTCAAGCCAGGCAAATTGGGTCCAAATGTTATTGCATCAATGATCTGTTAACATTAAAATCACTAAATATATGCTGTAATTATTTTGCTGTAGGCAACTCAAGGGCTCAGGTAATGTGATTACTATATGAATAATGGTCCAAAATAACATCAAATGCATAGGTTTTTTTGTTAAGTAACATACTTTCTTCGCCGGCCGACCGATACATGCCGCGCATTAAGTGGGCCTGTCTGTCAATTAATCCCCGGGCCACTTTTTCCCCCCAGTCCGCCCCTGCCTGATAGGGATGTTTTTCTGAGTGAAGACAACTCAAAGTAATGGATTAGCACATTATCATTTAATTACTAAAATAGGATAGGCCCCTCAGAATTATTTGGGAGCCTTCCTGACACATGCACATTATCATTTTTGAAGGTTTGTGTTAGTCATTTAACATGCAAGAGTCATATACTCATCAGTCCATAGCAGAGAAATGTTATTGTAAGTTAAAGGTGAGCTAGTCCCTGTGGATATAACCCCTTCCCAATGATTCTAAATGTTATATTAATTCACCATTTACCTTTTGATAAAATATTAGTTTATCAGAAATACATTGTCTCTTCCATAAAACATAGGTTTGAGAAATAAATGACCCAATATAAAATCAATTACTCAATATAATTGACTCTTCCCCCCCTTTTCTTACATATGTTACATATGAAATAATAACTTAGGAGTCTATTCAAGCATGGTATAGTTTATAATCTATTAAACGAGGAGACTCAGTATCACCTGTGTGCAGCTTACACAAAACAATTGTGAGAAACTTATATTATGCAGGAAATGTATACATTTGTTGAAGAACAAAGCATATCTGATTTGGGAGGAAAAGCTTCATCCCCTTAACATCTGAGTTATTACTGAAGGCAGCATGAATGATATTGGGTGTCTGAGGGTGTCATTACTGAGGAATGTCAAACAAAATCAAAACCTTACATTTGAAAACAGGTTTGCATTCCTCCTGTCATGATTTGAGTTTTGTGTGTTAAGTTTTGGGGTTTATTTTGCTGTTCTGTTCTCCCTGTCTCTTGTCTGGTCCTTCTCCCTGTGTTTTCCTCCCTGTCTCTTGTCTGGTCCTTCTCCCTGTGTTTTCCTCCCTGTCTCTTGTCTGGTCCTTCTCCCTGTGTGTTCCTCCCTGTCTCTTGTCTGGTCCTTCTCCCTGTGTTTTCCTCCCTGTCTCTTGTCTGGTCCTTCTCCCTGTGTTTTCCTCCCTGTCTCTTGTCTGGTCCTTCTCCCTGTGTGTTCCTCCCTGTCTCTTGTCTGGTCCTTCTCCCTGTGTTTTCCTCCCTGTCTCTTGTCTGGTCCTTCTCCCTGTGTGTTCCTCCCTGTCTCTTTTCTGGTCCTTCTCCCTGTGTGTTCCTCCCTGTCTCTTGTCTGGTCCTTCTCCCTGTGTTTTCCTCCCTGTCTCTTGTCTGGTCCTTCTCCCTGTGTTTTCCTCCCTGTCTCTTGTCTGGTCCTTCTCCCTGTGTGTTCCTCCCTGTCTCTTGTCTGGTCCTTCTCCCTGTGTTTTCCTCCCTGTCTCTTGTCTGGTCCTTCTCCCTGTGTGTTTCCTCCCTGTCTCTTTTCTGGTCCTTCTCCCTGTGTTTTCCTCCCTGTCTCTTGTCTGGTCCTTCTCCCTGTGTTTTCCTCCCTGTGTTTTCCTCCCTGTCTCTTGTCTGGTCCTTCTCCCTGTGTTTTCCTCCCTGTCTCTTGTCTGGTCCTTCTCCCTGTGTTTTCCTCCCTGTCTCTTGTCTGGTCCTTCTCCCTGTGTTTTCCTCCCTGTCTCTTGTCTGGTCCTTCTCCCTGTGTTTTCCTCCCTGTCTCTTGTCTGGTCCTTCTCCCTGTGTTTTCCTCCCTGTCTCTTGTCTGGTCCTTCTCCCTGTGTTTTCCTCCCTGTCGTTAGTTTCCCTGGTGTGTCTGATTGTCTGATTGTGTTCACCTGTTGCCCTTGTGTTTCTCCTCCCCTGCCCGGCTGTTTCTCGTCTCGTGATTACCCCTCTCTGTATTTAGTCTTGTCTTTCCCTGTGTTCCCCTGTCGGTTCATTGTTTGTCTTTCCTGTCTCCCTCCATGTTGGTCACGGTCAGTTTTTGGGTGGTTGCTACCTTGTGTTACCTGTGTGTTTCATGCCATGCTTTTGATCATCAGCTTTTAAAATAAAGCTCGCTTTTTGTTCATTTACCTTTTTTGTATTCTGCATTTGGGTCCTACCTTTTCCCGAATCCTGACACCTCCACTTAAGGTGACGTTATCATTGGAAACAATAAACGCTAATTGTTTTGATGTAGAATCGTTAGAGCAGAACAGAATGGTTGTATTGTAGCCTGAGTTTCGTGCAGCCTTTAGTTTTACCAGGTGGAAACATTGTCTATATAATGTGAATACATGTAGAACTAGACATTAAGAGGCCCCTGACATTAGGCCTATTTTAACAATAGTAGGGGCTTTTACCAGCTCGCCAACTTACAGGCATCCTCTGCATAGCAGTATGAATAGCCTTAAAAAACAACCCACTCTGTGGTAACGAGAGTCATGTATCTGAACCAAATGCCCTAAGTGAAGCCGTTAGTCTCATCTGACTGACCCAAGGGTTGGTGCTGGTGTGACAGGGAGGCTTCCAAGTCAGATCCCAGATGTCATGCTTTCAGTTCATGGCTCGGTGGGGGGGAGCAGACCCATGTGAGTGAGACAGTATCAACGGCTGTAATGTTCAGTTTGAGGAGTGTCCTTCTCTCTGGAAGCAGGAAATGGTGTCCATTCAGACCAGACCATTAATGTCATGTAGAGCAGCATCTCTGTGACTGCACTCAGCCGGACTGCAGCAAGGCAGAACTGGGTGACAGTTAGTGAAGCCGTCCAAGGCCATAGACAAAATGGAACCACGTACTAACAAAAAGACACAAGGTCATCAATGTCTCTCTTTACCTTTGGCCTAATTGTAAAACAAATGAGTGGAAAAAATGTGGAACACTAATCCATCATCATGTGAAATTTAGAGTTAATTTAAATGACTTATGGGTTGAAGTCAAATTAACATTAGAACTAAAGTCAGTCAAAATTGGACGTGCGCGGATCAGAATCTAATCAATACACCATTTTCCCAGCTCTGTAATGAAAAGGATAACAAGAATAGGTACATTACAGGAGTGTTAAAACACCCAAACATGCACACGTATCTTATTCTAGTAAAGATTAGAGGACAGGTCTAATGTTGTGAACAAAATTATCAAGTCAAAGTTATTTTACTTATTTTATCTTATACATTTAATTTAATAATTAATCTTGAATTACTAATAACTCTAAAGAAGGCAACAATTTACAATGTGGATAAGGTGAATACTTTGTGTGTGTGTGTGTGTGTGTGTGTGTGTGTGTGTGTGTGTGTGTGTGTGTGTGTGTGTGTGTGTGTGTGTGTGTGTGTGTGTGTGTGTGTGTGTGTGTGCGTGTGCGCAGCATGTCTGCACAGCATGTCTGCCCAAGGTTAAAACATTTGGGACAGCAGTAAGAATGTTATGAGAAACAATTTGTTGCTTAGACTGAACTCGAAAGAAGCTAGACTGGAACATTTTAAATAAATCAAAACACTTGTACATTAATTAAATACATTTGACATTCAGCTTGAGCTGAGTTCAATACTTTCTTTACGGTATTTAAATTGGGCTCGAGTAGAACCTTTACATGGATTTGGCTTGCAACACAAAGTGATACCGATCTCTGTCTGTTATGATTTGAAAGTCTCATGATTTAAAGTGTGGGCCTGTGAAGGAGAGGCCCTTGGAAAACAACATCTATTTTTTAACTGTAATTACTTATTTTAAAGAGATTGCAACATTATACTTTTAAAGAATTGTTCAATTCATTTAACACATTTATTATGCACACAATAAAAACTTCAACAAATATATTGATCCTGGCTTAACCAGCGACCTTTACTCTTTAGTTCATAAGCTCGGTTTCAGAAAACTTGTCAGTAGTTTAACAACTATTTGAATTTTAGTAGAATGTCTATGAGACCAAATTGGTTGATACGAGAAATAATTTGAAGCAGTTTAATAAAGAATGTTAAACTATATTTAAAACTGTAATTGAACTTCAACTTATATTAATGATCTGAATCCAGTGGCCAGTTGGAAAAGATAATCAACAAAGTTTCCATTTTGCAGCAACAGCGCAAAATGTTTCTACAATAATTCGTATTATGTCTGAGTCTAGTTCTGTCTTATCAGCTTATCACCATCTACTCAGGGTGCAGGACGGGGTATAGGGTTTATACAAGGTCACAAACATACCAGCAATACAATTTAAGGATGTATTCCTAAAACAATATAATCTTATTTTCTTCTAACACCTACAGCACACACACTGAACAGTGTGCTTCTTGTTTACATGTTCCTCTGCACACTCAGATGCAGGACATAAAACACTCTTTTGCTATTTATTTTCATTTTGCAGCACATTTATACTACCAGAATTTTGCTTTACATCTTTATCTTATTTATTTGTCTCAAGTCATTTACTTTTGGTGAGTTAACTAAAGCTTAGTTTATTTTACCCTGGCTGTGGACTGATTCATTATTAGTTGTTACAAAACATACACAAGACGGCGGTCAGACAAACCAATATAGACCCCCGATACAAACAATCAGACAAACAAACATGAACTCGTAATAAACACCAGTGTGACAGCAAAGCTCATCCAGCTCAATTTAGTCCGAATTAAGAGGTTTCAGAGGGGGGAGGGAATGATCTGTTAGTGGGCGCCTTGACTCACGCTTCCACCCTTGTATACAAGTCCTGAGATCGGTGCCTGATGACCGTCCAAGAGCAATAACTAGCTTATTCTCTTGCGACACCACTACTCTATTCTAGTGGCGCTATGCCCCCCCGATCAGGAGCACATAGACTTTTTTCCGCTACCCTTTCTCTCCAACAACAGCACAGTTAATAGTAGTCCTGCACGGACCAGCCTATACACTCGCTATCGAGTTCATCACAACGATGAAACACATTCTTGTTCTACACTCGCATGCCACTGCCCACCCGTGATCAATTAATCTATCATTTTATGTATGCACCCCGGACCGGATCCAGTTCCTCCAGCAATGTAGGGAACTGTGGCGCATCAGGTAATGCACGCACCTCGCGCTGCCCCGTCTTACCAGCACGTAGAAGAAGGTCACAAACAACAAGAGTGCTTTTAGACCATCTGGTTTTTAATAGAGACGGCGGTGGTGTGAGTTACAGCTATAGACAAAGGCTGTGACTTTCTCCCTCTCAGTGCACTTCACCAGCCACACAGATACGGGGAGGTATTTACACACACAGCTGGAGCCGTGTTTATAGAGGCGATAGCGGTAATATCTCTGGCTGCTTCTTCCTAACTGCTAGTGTTGGCCGCTGAAACCCCTAGAATTCGGCGATTTGTTCACTACAAATCTTTACATTGCTTTCATACAGAAGTTCCACTTTACTGATGCCTTTCTTTAAGGTTTCCATAAACATGAGCTGTGCATGCTTGTATGGCACTTCCGTCCCGAGCAGCATACACAGAGGAAATCAGCCAGGACAGAGTCCCCAGACACTGATTCCCTGGGTTTACTATCCCCAAATGTTCATCAACCAAAAACGAAACACAACCGCTCAGCTTCACAGATAATTTTAGGATACCGTCAATCACAGATTCTGGTAAGGCAATGTCCAAATGTGGATTTGAAATTACACTTACCAGTTCTGAAGATTTGTTGGTATCCTGCCGACAACGCCAATTTGTGGGGGAAACTTCTGTGTAGCAATGCAGGAGGAGTCACCGACTCAAAAGGAGACACGGGGAGAGCTGGAGCTTTGATGTCAAACACTGATGGTTTATTAGGAGCTTCAGCCGGAGGATTCACAAAACAAGTCCAAGAGCCAGAGGTTCTGACTTCACGGTAGAGTTGCCACGTCAATTCTGAAGAACTCTACCCAGACCCGTGTATTTAGCTAGTTCAGAGAGAATAATCAACATTGTGCAGAACAAGATAGAATGATAACACCTCTATCAGCTGACGCTAACAGGCAGGAACAGGGAGACAGAGCACTGAGAGCACAGCAGCCAAGGTTACAGGTGCGTGTGCTCAGTCAGGACAGTATGAACTGATAAACTGGGTCAAAGCTATGGGCTTTGGAAAATATTTCCCCAACAACGCCTATAGGTACACATACATTATATATATTCTGATTATTTGTACATGTGTAACATAGATCAGATGATGTGGTGACTTTATTTAAGGACTTCTATAATATGGAATTCTTGTCAGATATAACATGTCCTGTATATATTGGACACAGTGAAGTTTGCTGAGATGTCTCAGAAGTCCTCCTAGCTCCAAAACATCTGAACAGAGAACACCTTTATCCATCACAGGCCTTCTGTTAGTGCTCCGACTCAAAGGATGCTAATATACATATGTGGTAGTTTTGGTATTATTGATGCAAGCTGATATACCAACCACAAGTTCTGTATAGCTGCAGCCCACACTGAAAAACTGAAACGTTTACTTGAATTAAATGTATTATGTCAACAGATTTCTAAATATTTGGTTCAACTTAATATTATTGTTTTCAACTAATGCAGTTATGTGAAATCTGTTTTTTCAGTGCAATGTGTTCAACAACAACTGGTATGGCCGCCCTGTAAAAATATCCAGCTTAACCGCTGAAGAGGTTGGAATTGATATATCTTAGAAGCAAATGGCTTTGTGAAAACTAAAAGTCATTTATTGGGATGAACCGATGTTTCTCCTGAGTCTGGGGCTCTGAACATTGTGAGTTATTTATGCAGCAGTTACATTAAATTAATTCAGTTCCATTCAATCGTCAGCAAACCTGAAAAGATGAGAATCAGGCACGTTAGCATCAACTGATTTAAATTGAATTAAGTCAGCCATGCAAAGAGTAATTTCATTTTCAATTATCAGACAAATTCTAATTTTGGCAGAAAAATGTGTTAGTGTAAACACCCATCATTCATAGTGAAAGGGAATGAGACATGTTTTCAACATAACAGAAACATATTGAACAGCACAGTACTGACACATTGCTCAGGAGAGAGTTCACAGTGCTTTGAGGTGCACTGGAGATGAAGCACACACACACACACACACACGTACATACACACACTTAGATTTGTAATTACATTTTATTGTTCCGTGTATGATTAATGAAAAAGATACATTTTCAATGATTGCACACAAAGTACAAAGTACATTTACTCAAGTACTGTACTTAAGTACACATTTGAGGTGCTTGTACATTACCTGATTATTTTTATTATATAATACTAACACTTGTACTCTACTACATTTTGGAAGCAGATGTTGTACTTTTTTACTCCACTACATATATTTGACAGATCTAGTTACTTTATAAATTCAGATTCTGACACACAAAACTTACTATACTATACTAACAATTTAAAATGTGACCATTTGGTTTAGTTTGAACCATCCAACATAACATTTAAGTAAAACCATGAATGTTAACAGGAAACTTGTTGGCAGCAAACAAGAAGACGTTTTTTCTTCAGAAATATTTCTCAGTTCCAGCTTCTCAAATGTAGATTTGCTGCTTTTGCCTTAAAATGCAATCAGCACTACTAATACTTTAAGTACATTTTTTTACTCGCACTTAAATACTTTTACTTAAAGGTGGGGTAGGTAAGTTTGAGAAACCGGCTCGAGATACACTTTTTGTTATATTCCATGGAATGCTCTTAACATCCCGATAGCAATGAATATCTTAAGTGCTTTGACAAAAAATCCATAAAAAAATTCATCTGTGGAAGCCGTAGTGCTTTAAAAAGCACGACCAATCATTTTAGACGGCCCGGCTAAAATAACTGGATGGCCTACCTGCCTGTCAGCCTTCCATCTGTGCACAAACTTATCTCGTGCCCTCATTGGTCATGTGCGCCTTCGTGTGTGTTGGAGGAGGGGCTCCGTAAGGAAGTGGCAGATTTTATCCGGCTGTGTATTTTCAAATTCTAGCGCACTCGAGCTGGTTTCTCCAAAATTACCTACCCCACCTTTAAGTACCATTCTCGATGCAGTACTTTGACTTGAAATTGAGTATTTGTTTCTGTGTGGTATTAGTACTTTTACTGTAGCAGAGCCCTTCTATCTATACGGAGCTGTACTGTAGTAAAGAGTCTGAATACTTTTTGTCCTCTGCAGGCTGGGGGCAGGAAGCTTCGTGGCGTCACCACAGCGCCCCCTGCTGGCCCCCACAGGATATGTCTGTGTCCAGCAGGAGAGAAAGCCAGACAGGAGGGGGTCAGAGAGGTTCAGCTCCCAGATAAGGTAAATATAATGTACCATTCATTATATTACAACACAAAATACCTTTACTTCCCATAATGCACTATGATTGTGTGTCTTTTGCACACCCTTGCCTTTAACAGTGCCTTTCTTCAGACTTCATGCCTCCTGTTCATATATACAGTCTATGTTCATAACACATACTCCTGCTTGATGGCTCTCTCTAACAGCAGAGGGCGGCAGAGTATATCAAACATCATGTCCAACAAAAGGCAGGGTTAGTGTAAGAAAAACCTTCATCGTTACACAATACACACTTTTATTACATACTTATATGAGTGTAACATATCTCACGTTATAGCTTAACATTTCAGCATAAACGTATCTTCATGTATAAGAAACATTTATTACTAACAGTATTTTGTTAACATTTTGCATTTATAGGATATATGTTATAGTATATGCTATCTGTATATCATGTACTCTCTTTCCTTTCTGTCATTTAGAAGAATTTACTCCTTTCATTTAAATAAGTTTAAAGAACGACTAAAAGTAGTTATTTAAGTAATAACTGATTTATTTATTTTGCACGTAGGATTTGGATATCTTCGTAAAGGATCCTTTCATCGGTTTTTATTTGACTCAACTGTTAACTGAAAATACTGAACAGAATTGTAGGGGAACACACAGACGTCTGGAATATGAGACATCTCTGTCTGCTCTCTGTCACTTTTCAAATGTAGCTTTTCTTTATGCTAAATGTCTGTCTTTAGTCACTTTTACTGTTTTCTTATTAAATACTAGAATATATTTTCACAAGAAGTCATGCTAACATGTACACTCCGAAGCAATTCCACATTTGTAGAGTCTCACAAAATCAATGCTATTTTCTTAAAAATGGTCAAACACAAGGTGAGGATCATCAAACCACTGGATATTGTCACTAAAATGTTGTCACTAAAAATGATGAATGTATTAACATGCAACAAACATAGAAAGGAAACATATGCACTTGGAAGCATCTCTAAGTTAATAATATATATATCATTTAAATGTAATAAATAAGAATTACACCTGTACTAAGTTAAAGAGATATTGCACCAAACGTTTGAACAATTGATAGTCCTAAATGAATCTGTCTCTAACATGCTGCCTGTCTCTGCTCCTGGTCCTGTCTTCACGCTGTCTGACAGATACACAGCGAGGACATGTGATCCCAACAGATGAGTGTAAGACGCTCTGTCCTCCTGACAGCAACCACACCTCCACAGAGCTAACAACAAGATTCAAATATTTGAACAGGCCTGAGATCAGGGACCACATTACTCCTGTTCTGGCTGCCTTACACTGGCTCCCTATAGAACACAGGATAGAATTTAAAATTATTCTTCTCGCCTACAAAGCCCTTAATGGGCAGGCGCCATCTTACCTTAAAGAACTCATTATACCCTACTGTCCTACTAGGGCATTGCGTTCCAAGAATGCAGGGTTGTTGGTTGTTCCTAGAGTCTCTAAAAGTACAATGGGAGCCAGAGCCTTTTCTTATCAAGCTCCACTTTTGTGGAATCAGCTTCCAGTTTGTGTTCGGGCGGCAGACAGCCTATCCGTTTTTAAGAGTGCGCTTAAGACCTTCCTTTTTGATAAAGCTTATAGTTAGGACTGATTAGATTCAGCCCCTAGTTTAGCTGCTATAGGCTTAGACTGTCGGGGGACACCTTACTTCTTCCTTCTGTCTGTCTGTACCTGTGTACTCTCATGTTCCGATTAACCCAGCTTCCCCCAAATTTCTTTTTGGTGTCTATCTACGCCGGGATCCTGAGTCGAGGCTGATCCTGTTGCTGTGGTCCTGTGTCCTGGATCCTCTATCCTGAGTTCTGGATTTGAGTCCTGGACTTCGAGTCGTGGCTGAACCTGTCTCTGCGGTCCTGCCTGACTCTCATCATACTACTTCCCTGATGGCTCCCACAGGATTGTTGACATCCTCGTGGATTCATCTTCTTATTATAGACACATGCATTTCCAAACATTTGGTCTACCTACGCTGTAAAATGTATTATCTTTTCAATTTACACACGGCATCTATTGCACGTCTGTCCGTCCTGGGAGAGGGATCCCTCCTCTGTTGCTCTCCCTGAGGTTTCTCCCATGTTCCCTTTTAAACTGTGGGTTTTTCTCTGGAAGTGTTTCCTTGTACGATGTGAGGGTCTAAGGACAGAGGGTGTCGTATTGTCATACTGATATTCTGTACAAACTGTGAAGTCCACTGAGACAAATGTAACATTTGTGATATTGGGCTATATAAATAAACATTGATTGATTGATTGATTGAGATCAGCTTATCCTCTGTATTGACTGGAGGATAAGGCTGCTCTTTTTGTTGAGTAATCTGATGAAAGACCAAACCAATAGTCCACCTTTCAACACTGATACCCAGTCTGTGACCAAGTACATTTACTACAGATGTAAATCCTTAGCTCACAAATAAATGATTGAGTTTAAAAGAAGGTCCAGTGATTTCCCAGCAGGACTGTGAGATGAAGTCAAAATAAAGTGGTGTGTGTTGGTGCTGATGAAGGAGCTGTGTGGCTTGGTAATGGGGTTTAATGGTTTTTGTGGACAATGGAGCTCCATGGCAGAGAGGAAGTGTCGGGTATACAGCAGACATTCTTGGTTTAATGTGAACGCTGTTTGAAGGAAAGGAACATTTTTAACAACTGCATCAATCTGGGTTCAAGATAAGAAGAAAAAAACACTGGATCATTCAGTGTTTTAATAAGTCAGTGTTTCAGTTTATTGTGGCTTTACAGTAACAGTCATGAGTGCTCAGTTTATCTCAGCTTTATTTGTCAGACACAGTCCCTTCACATTTACACTTGGTATTAACAGGATCTGTATCTGAATACTTTATCTAGATGATGACCTCTGATCCATGGTCTTTGTATTTCATTGTGGTTGTGGTGTGATCAGTGATCGCCTCAGCCGGAATATCGATTTGCTTTTGTTTGTTTTTCTTTGTAAGAACGTGGTCATTGGCCTACTTGATTACACTTATCTTCTAGATGTGGTCCGGTCCTTTTTTCCTAAAACATTGAAATGGCAGGTGTAAATAAGGTAATAGAATGGGAGGGAACACAGGGATTTGAGCCTTTGCAGACCATTTACATGCAAACAAACATAACACACTACAGGTGAGGGAAACCCCCCAAAAGCAGAACAGCCTCTTCAAAAGATAAATAAAGTAGTCTAAAGAAGACATTATTTAGAACTGAAAGGTCACAAGACCTGTATAGACTCACTGTCATGGAGATTCTGTGAGGGTCCTAGGGGTCAGGAGAACTATGAACCCATACAGCACTAATAATGAAAAAAGCTAGCCACACATGGACTGAAACACAAAAGAGATGGAAGAAGAGAACATTGATGTGAGTTTGGCTAACTGAAGCTGTTCTGAGTGCAAGATGAGGATGTGGAGTATGATCAATGAGCAGTTGAAGTCAAATGTTAGACTTTAACACCAGATCATAACCTAACCAGTCTTACAAATATAACACTATACTGTGCACGTTAATAGTTGAACATAATGTAAACCCATCCTCACACTAACTGTTAATCTCCTGCTTATAGCACATAGCACATAATATCAATCTACTGTGAAGTAACGGCACCACATGCAGTCACATGACTTCTGACGATGCCTGCTGTTCACGTTCACCCGCAGGTATATAATGCTAGCATTCTGTCACTTAACTTCGTGAACACTGACAACGTTTTTGGAATTGCTAACAACTTAAAATACGCTAGCTAGCTATCTCCTAACTAGTGAGCAACCTACAGCAGCGGTAAATCATCTGCCTAATCGTAGCTAAAGCACACAATACTGTTGACATGTCAGAACGTCAATTCTATGCACTTTACACGCTCAAATGTAAAGAACTGTCAGGTTTCTCTCATTGGTAAAGACTAGCAACAACTAAACAGCTGATAACACACAACTAGTGTGAGTATCTCTGTGTGTACCTCTCATGTTCCTGTCAATGTGTATGCATGCATGTAAAACTGTAACTACAGTAAGCAGATAAACTGCACTGAGCACTGAATAGTACTCTGCGTCTTGTCTTGTTGTAAATACTGTCTCTAGGAGGAGAGCTAGTTAGCTGTTACACTGAAACAGATTTCACATAACTATTAGGTTGATTGAACACAATAATATTAAGTTGAACCTAATATTTTGTATTTAAAGTTAATATTATTGCTTAACTAACCTAATACAGTTATGTGAAATCTGTTGACATATTACATTTCATTAAAGTCAATGTTTCAGTTTTCTCAGTGTGGCAGCTTCTCAGTGTCTCGCAAGCATGGGGGCTCACTGGACCGAAGTTGAATCCCCCTGGGCCCAAGAATCGAGGATTTTTGTATTTTGTAATTTGTAATTTGTATTTTTAACAAAACACAAGTAGCAACTCTGAAACTCATGGTGTAGTTTGTGTAAAGCTGGTTGAAAGAAAGCGACAGTGTCACAGTGAGTATGAAGAGTGTCTCCTTCTGAACAGCACACGGAGGTTTGTACATGTTTGAGCGTTTGAACCAGGAACCAGGAATAGCGGAGGACAAGAGCAGGGGCGCAGGTGAGATTTTTTAAATGGGGGGGACGAAACAGAGAAATAATTTTCACGATATTTACTTACTATTTGTTTTATTATGTGTTTTACAATCATAACATTAACCCCTGGGTGGGCACATCCGAATTATCTAAGAGGATTTAATTACAACGATCATATGAACAAATATATATATTGAAAAAAAATAGGGGGACGGATCAGCATCCCCCCGTCCCCCCCACTATCTGCGCCCCCGGACAAGAGTAACCAACAGTTTAATGTGGTTCTGATGTGAGCTGCAGGGCATCCGATGAGCACACAGCTGCGGATTCAAGTGTTGCGCTCTTTAGCCCCCTAGGAGTGGAACTGAACATTCAAACTGACATGTCATTAACAACAGTCTGTGTACATGTGGAAGCTTTATAGTCTCAAGACATTGAATACTATAAAGGGGAAAAAAATCCCATTATAAAATAGGCTAGTCATTTGGAATACATCTCCTTGAAAAGTTTCTATACAACCTTCATTGCTAGAGCATATAACAGCTTAAAAGGCTCCATTGGACAAATGACTTGTCAAAGGGCTCATCAAATGTAAAAATGCTGCATGTACAGTATTACAGTGTTACAGTGTTAAATGAGGTTTACTGGTCGGGGGCCACCACAGAATTAGTCTCATTCAGGTAACACTCGGATTCAAAAGTTGGTTGAGTTTATTCTGTTAAAGACATGTTGACTGCATTTGTTTTAGATTTAATGATTCATAACAAAATATTAGAATGTTCTAAATACAGTTTGTAAAATGTGACATGTCTGTAACACATGATGTACGCAGCAGATTACAGACGTGTGTGTGTTGAGTGTGTAAATGTGTGTGTGTGTGTGCATGTGTGTGTGTGTGTGTGTGTGTGTGTGTATGTGTGTGTGTGTGTGTGTGTGTGCCTCTTGTTTTGACAGCAGAGACAGCAGGGCTGGTTGTGAAGTCTCCTATCTTGTAATCAGGACACAGACACGTACAGTAATATTGAAACAGTACACACACAACCGCATGGAGGATGTTACACACACATACACACAATAGTTATGCAGAAAGGAAACACCCACACACACGAACACAAGCACTCAGTGAAGATGTGAGTCAGCAGTCTCTCTGTCCTCCTTCAGTCTGAAGCTGGTCCAATTTCTCTCTCCCTGTGTGTGTTCCTCTCTCCACCTCTTCATCCCTCTCTCCTGTAATGAGAGAGAAAAATGGATCAGATCCAAAAGGAGAAAAGTTAAACCAGATGTGTCCTGAGTGAATGGGGAGCTTTTATTGCTCCCTGTTTCTGAATATTATAAAAAAGCTGTTAAAGAGAAACGTGTTGAGCTGCTCTGTACAAGTTGATCACATTTCCATCTGCAGCGCCATATAACATAACACAACTGGGCCCTCAGCATTAATAACGACTGAATGGATGGATGGCTCTAAAAAAAGGCTGGGATTAAAAATGATTTTTTGATTTAGCCAGGTGTGCATGGTTCTTACTGTTGAAGCTGCAGACAATGTTATAACTGGCTGCAAAGACAAATGTCTCTATCAGAGAGGGAAGATAAGCTGGAAAGGCATCGTCTGAGTAGAATCTGATCCTCTTCAGAGATCTGAATCATCATCTTCACATGAGGAAGTTGCTGAGTCTCTGTAACAATGTCTGCTTTGATTAGAAACCCTTCATCTCCACGACCAGCAGCACGGCTTAATGCTACTGTGGCTCTGTCCACTTTGGTCCAGACTGAAGTGTTTCAACAAAAATGTAATTGAATTAAAAAAACATTTCAACAAGTGAATTTGGAATGTATACCGACCTTCACTAAGAATTTAGTGATCGCTCGACTTTTCCTCTGATGCCACAATAAGGAATACGTTTGAGGAGTTTTGAGATTATCCTACGGTGGCCGACTCGACTCTTGCAGCGTTTTGTATTTGCAGTGTTTGGTTCATGCAGCTTTTAGTAAACGCTGCGCATGTTTCCTCAAGTTTGTGAAGATGTTTCGTCATCTCATGTGTTTTGGTACATTTGTGTTCATTTGTGTTTCCTAATGAAAATATTTTACAACACGCCACTTTTACTTTTGGTACTTTAAGTATATTTTGATGCTAATACTTTTCTACTTTTACTTGAGTAACATTTTGATTGCAGGACTTTTACTTGTAAAAGAGTATTCCTACAGTCTGGTTCTTCTATTTTACTCAAGTACAATATCTGAGTACTACTACTTTTACTAAAATACCAGATCCAAGTACTTCTTCCATCTTTACCCTTGCTCTTCTTCTATGCTAGTTTTGTGTCTGACCTCTTCCCAGCCTCACCTCCTCTCTCGGTCACTGGTCTCAGGTGGTTTGTGCAAGGGGGGGGGGGGGGGGTCAGATCAGCATCAGATTACATTGTGAACAATAGTCCTCTGTTCCTTCTCTCCTTTTGCATGCCCTCCTTAGCCTCCTCTTTTATCCCTTTGGCATTCTCACCTCCATTCCCCACAGTAACCCCCCCACCCCACCCCCCAGTTAACACACCTCACTCTGTTCCCTCTCAGTTCCTGTTTTCGTCCCTCAGGATTTCATCTCAAGTATTCAGTGGTGGCACAGGGTTATGAAAATCACTTCTGTTTGACCTCTACAGGGTAAAAACTGTTTAGTGTTGGAACTATCTATTTTTAGAGAGACCTTGATATTGATTTCATAAATTAAACCAGAGCAGCTGCATAACTCATTATGTGATCTAAACTTCTTAAATACCTGATTGCATACACGATATTAGGACTAAAATAAATCCTGTATTCCATTGGCTATAACAATCCTACACACACACAAACACACACACACACACACACACACACATACACCTTCACTCAAACTTAAGCCCCTTTATCAACCTCAAGGATCTTTCTTAGCACATTCTGCCACCAACGCCATCCCCTAATTTAATGTCTGCTGTCACGAAAAGGTGTTTACCTGCGTTTTTATATAGCACTTTCTTTCTGAGCAAAGGGACTCAGCTCTGTGAGGCAATTGTGTTCTGCATAAAACAGTTTTTAAATGTGTCCTGGTCTGTGATTGTCATTTAGGTGCAGTGCCTTGGTTACCAAAGAGGCCTGCAGGCCAGGAGGGGTCACACACACTGTTGTATCTTGTTCTGATAGTTAATTATGCATTTTCCTGCCATACAAAGTTAAATTGCAGCTGTGTTATAAAGTGATGTGACACTTAATCAGTTTAGCCTTTAAGTCTTAAAGTAAAGAAACAAAAATTCCCAATATTTCGACCAACATAAAATCTAGACTAGACCAATTTATATTCAGTTAAATGCCTAATACAGTTATGTGTAATCTGTTGACATAATACATTTAATTGAAGTCAATGTTTCAGTTTTTTCATTCTTAAGTACTTCCCACTTCTGCTAAAAAAGTCTTGTTTGTGGTTCTCTACTCTCCTCATCTCCTCTGAGCTGAATCTAGATCCTTCCATACACACTGTATATAGGCCTGTCCCAGATTAGAAACTGAACTGGGTCAGTTCTTCCAGGGCTTGACTCGCTGCAGGGACAGCGTCCAATAAAAGCCTGTCCTCTGTGAGGAAGTGTGTTGAGAGTACAGAGAGAAGTTCATTCTCTCTTATTTTACTTATCACTTTCAGTTCTTGTCAGGTATATGCAGAGGTGGAAGAAGTACTCAGATCTTGTACTTGAGTAAAAGTCGAAGTACCAGAGTGTAGGAATACTCTGTTACAGTAAAAGTCCTGCATTCAAAATGTTATTCAAGTAAAAGTAGAAAAGTATTATCATCAAAATATAGTTAAAGTAATGACAGTAAAAGTAGTCATTGTGCAGATTGGTCCATTTCAGAATAATATATATGATATGTTTTATAATGATTGATCATTAAAGTGTTCTCAAAGCTGGTAAAGGTGCAGCTAGTTTGAATGACTTTGTATACTGCAGGGTAGCTTGTGAATTTACTCCAGGTGGAACTAAAGTCTGATTTAACACTTGATTTCTCCAGATCTGTAAAGGTAGAAGTACAAGTAACACAACATTGAAATACTTAAGTAAAGTACAAGTCTCTCAAAATTGTACTGAAGAACAGTGCTTGAGTAAATACACTAAGTTACTTTACAGCACTGTGCTTATGTTAGACCTGCACAAATCAGTGTTTAATATGAAAAATTGACATAATTACATCATGTAAAGTAACCAGAGTAATTCAGTTTTCAGTTTCAGTCAGCTCTAGTTCTCATTCATCTCATTGTAGCAGGAGCTGCATTACATCGAGTGAAGATAAAATGAGTTCAAATGAATGCTAAATTTTCTCGATGTTTTCAGGATGTGTAATGTGTTTTCTGAAAGTGCTTTGACAAAAAATCCATAAAAAAATGTCATCTGTGGAAGCCGTAGTACTGTAAAAAGCACGACCAATCATTTTAGCCGGCCCGGCTAAAATAACTGGACGGCCTACCTGCCTGTCAGCTTTCCATCTGTGCACAAACTTATCTCGTGCCCTCATTGGTCATGTGCGCGTTCGTGTGTGTTGGAGGAGGGGCTCTGTAAGGAAGTGGCAGATTCGTTCCGGCTGTGTATTTTCAAATTCTAGCGCACTCGAGCTGGTTTCTCCAAAATTACCTACCCCACCTTTAAGTACAATTTTGAGGTACTTTACTTGAGTATTTCTATTTTATGCTACTTAATACTTCTATTCCTCTACATTTAAAAGGGAAATAATATAATTGGACTCTTTTACATTTATACAGCTTTAGCTAATTTACTTTTTAGTTAATCAGAACTGGTCAATAAAATGCTACTTGGTGCAACAATATTATCTAGAAAATTACAAAGATATAATTATATACACCCATAAAGTCTATTTTTCTGCACAATGACTTGTACTTTTTATACTTTAAAGGTCCCATGTCATGCTTTTCCGGTTATTACCCGTCCCCTTGTGTTATGTAGCTTTTTCTGCATGTAAACGGTCTGCAGACTCACAAACCCTCAAAGTACACCCTGTAGCGAGTAAAACTCTAACACAGAAAAGACCTGTCTATGCTGCCCCAGAACGCCTCGTTGGAGATTTTTCTTTTTCCATTTTTTTCTTCCGGGAACCAAGTGACGTAACGACGACCCAATGGACCAATTGGTCCAAATGGACCAATCTGCGGAGCCTTTACGTTACGTCCGCGGAGCCGTTACGTTAAGGGCTTAACGGCTTCCTCACACTCACACACTCAATCTTTTCTCAGCTTCAGCTCCGCGGATTTCTCAGCCTGAGACGGCAGGACGCGGCGAGGCTGTGAGTCTGTGTGTCTGTGTGTGAGCACACACACAGACTCACAGCCAGGCTGCGGGTGTGTGTGTGTGCTCAGGCTGGTTTCGGGCTGGGTTTTGCTGTGTCTCGCTGTCTCGCCGACCCCACGCAGCAACCAGGAAACCACACCAGTAATCCAGCTCACACTGTCCGCTCCTCGCAGCAGCGAGCCCCGCAACGTCCCGCCAACACGGCACCCAGACCCCACGCAGCATTCTCATCTGTTTTTTGGACTATATGAAATATTTCAGGATTGCACTTTTAACACACTTGAAATGTTCTCACTTGCTTGGTTTCAAAACATAACAAATGCCATAATCTGTTCATTGGGGACCATAACATCAATGATATTTTTCATTGCTGTTGCCGGCGGCCACTATTGCTCATGTAAACCTACTAGTGCTGCACCCCTGTAATCTCAGAGGCACCCCAAGTCATTTAGTTCTGGAACCGGGCCTGTACAGTACATGGCCATATACTAAACAAAATACAGAGCCCATTCCGTGTTCCTGTTAGTGTTTACTTCCTCTCTGCCTTCTTCTGGTGATTTATCTGACGTCCAGCGCTCCGTCTTTTAACCTCTTTTCCTTTCTCTTTCTTGATCCTCCTTAGCAACCTTCATTATAGTCCTTGACAGTGGTCTGTACTGTATTAACAACGTGTCACATGTTAAGAATTTACAATCAGAATCGAGTATTCAACTAAGCCGTGTAATAAAAGTTGTTAGTAGCCTTAATGGCCTACACAGTTGTTATGCTATACCACATCGCCCTTCACTGGATGTATAATGAGCTGCACTAAACTACATGTTAGCATTTAAAATACCTAGCCATTCTTTTGCGGTTATTTTGGTGAAAGTAACTCAAAAGTAACTAAAAGTAGTGTAACTCATTACATTTCAGAGACAGTAATATTGTAATGTAACTTATTACTTTAAAAAGACAGTAATATGTAATATATTACATTTTGGAAGTAACTTGCCCAACACTGTTTAGGACAGAGAGTGAATACACATACTATACAGAGATGCTGTATGAGAAACCAATGTGAGTTTGGAAAATTGCACAATGTAAATCTATTCTAGTAGACCTCAACAATGGAATTATGATCAGTAGAAATGGCCATGACATGGGACCTTTAAGTACATTTTGCTGATAAAACTTTTGTATTTTTACTTAAGATTTTTACAATAATGTACACTTTTCCTTATGTAAAGCTTCTGAGAGCACTTCCACCACTGAGGGTCCCATATCTAAGGGGTTTACTGCACAGTGTGCTGCAGGCTAAGGCTTTATTGCACAGTGGATGTATACCCCTTGAATCAAACTGTTGTCCTTACACCAGGAGGACCGGGGGGGCTCACGCTCCTGCTCACCTCTGCTCTGCTCTCTGTCAGTCCCAGAGTGTTCTGAGTGGTGATGAAGGTGCGGGTCACTGAAAGGCAGCGCGAACCGTCCGGTCACTGAGCGGCTGCGTGGGCCGGAAGTTGTCCCCCAACATCCCATCGTTCCCTTCTTGCAGCTCCGCCCCTTTGAAATGGGATCGCAGCCTCCGAAACTCCTCGATCTGAGGAGGGAAGATTTGATTTATGATTAAGAGGCCAAAATGTTGTCACAGCTCCAGATATCAAGGCTCCACACTACAGATCAATGTGGTCAAAGGATCTGAATTTGCATACCAAAGGATTCCCCAAAACCTCAAACATCCCATAAGTACGGAAGCCCTGAGAGGCAAGTAATGTAAAACAGAATCTGATAAACCTTTTCTAAGTCTGATGTTTGTGATTCTCCCCTGTGTTTATAGAACAGGTAAATAAATGTGTTAAAACAGCTTGAAAAAAGGTTTATGTGTAAAAACAAGTGTGTGTTGTTATAGACTCATACCCATTTTGTTACTAGAGGCTGAAGTTGACTTTCTCCATACAATAAATATAAATTAGCTTACATATTACTTTCATAAAAGAAATTAGAATGATTATCCTTGAAAAAACGATTTTAACATAGGATATCTTACATGCCACTCAGGGCTTCCATATAGAGTGTTTTAAGCTTGTACAGTGCTTTGGAACAGTCTGGTCTCTACAAAACAAGACAATATGGTTTCCTCAGCTCACCACTTCTGCCCTTCGGCTTTCCATAGATACACAGGATCATTGGAGTACTCTATTGGCGCTTTTCCACTGCAGGACCTAGCACGGCTTAGTACGGTATGGTTAGGCCTTGGTAGGCCAGGCTCACTTTATGCTGCGTTTCCATTACAGTTTAGGAACTGGGGTAGTAACTATAGTAACGCAGTGTAGGCGGGGAGATCGGTTGTTCGGCGGGCGGAGCGACGCTGCGTAAAACTGCCGTGACGTCAACTTCAATAGGAACCACAAAACCAACATCAGCCGTTAGCTGTTAGCACTCAGAGCTCACAGCTCCTCATATCTGTTCAGAAACTAGACAAAAGTTAAACAAGTAAAAACCACAGACTGTCTGTGTCATGGCGAATACAGTCGCTGGTTTATTTATGTCTGTATAGGCCGTTGTTGGGAGTGTGGACGGAGCATATACAACGTTAGCTTAGCCTGATCGATCCGATCTCCATTCAGAAAACACGCATTTTAAAAGGTTTTTCGCCTGCCGTCTGTCTGCAGACCGGTATCAGTATGTTGTTACTTCGGCATCATTTTGAAACGTGTATTACAATTAAATCACGGTAAAATATGTTCATTTTGTTGTAGTTGTAACCCCCTTGCCAGCGATTCTCTGACCATTCAGCAGTCGAGAGTGTTTACGTCACTAGTTTAGCATATTCAGCCCGGTTGTTGGCCCGGTAAGAAACTCGATTTTGGAGGGCCAGAAAAAAGGTGAAAAAGTAGCCCTGAGCCGGAACTACCCCTAGTGGAAAAGCAAAAAAAAGCGTACGTGCTGCAGTGGAAAAGCGCCATATGTCTTCAAATATTTGCTCTACTAACAGTCAGAGTGTGAGATGCTCAGCTGATAAAGCTCTCAGTTACCTGGCTGCGGAACAATGAGAAGATTGAGACCCTTGTGGAGGCCCTGATGGCAGATACATACTCTAATGATGTTGTTGTAATGACGTGTAATAATATATGATTACCCGAAGACAGCTGACACTGTGTAAACTCTCAGTACTCTCAGCAATCGTTCCTGCTGATTTCAGCCCCTACAGCCCCTAGCACTACATTGCATACAGAAGGTCTTTACCTAGCACTACAACCACACACATAAAAACAAAGACTATAACCCCTGTGTTGTGCAATATCACTAATGTGCAATAGACATTAGCTGTACAGTGTAAATCCCGCCTCTGTGGAACGAATAAAGGTATTCTGATTTTAAACATTTCTGTGACATTTAGGATAGCCTCTGACTTCCTGTTCCTGTGTTAACCACGCAGCAGATGCTATCGATCTGCTTAACTGTATCACAGGGCCAGGCAGGAACAAGCATGACAACAGTGTGCTGTCAAGCTGCCGGATTAAAGAAGGGGGGTTTATATCCCACTGTCAAACACCTGTTAGCATAGAAACACTTAAATACCTGTATGCACACACATGCTGTGCACACACACTCTTTAACGGTCAATAACAGGCGGATGTTGGGGGGGTTGGTGTAGGTAAACAGGACCTGCGGTTTGAAAGCTCTTCTGCTGTTGTTGGTATGTACCTGTGGGAGCATGGCACTAACATGATACAGACACACACTTGCACTACTGCCGATATGAAAAATAATAATAATGTCCACTGAGCCATTTTAATGTGGGAAAATTAATTTCAAATGAAAATTGAATTTTCATTTTAATATTGAAATAATACACAAATGTAAAATAAAGCTACCTTTTTTGTATTGCATTTACATTTTCAAAAATAGATTTTATATTAGAATATTGTCTATGTAGCAAATGAAATCTTTGATAATGAAAAGTCAAATGCTGTTTTCATTTTGTTATTGTTAGAAAATGGTATACAATTTTAACTAATATTGACATAAAAAGAAACAGTACCGAAGGAGTGGCAGACCGGGGTGGTGGTTCCCCTTTTCAAAAAGGGGGATCAGAGGGTGTGTGCCAATTACAGAGGCATCACACTACTCAGCCTCCCCGGGAAAGTTTACTCTAAGGTACTTGAAAGGAGGGTCAGGCCGATTGTCGAACCTCAGATTGAGGAGGAACAATGCGGATTCCGTCCTGGTCATGGAACGACGGATCAGCTTTTTACGCTCGCAAGGATCCTGGAGGGGGCCTGGGAGTATGCTTATCCGGTCTACATGTGTTTTGTAGACTTGGAGAAGGCGTATGACCGAGTTCCCAGGGAGGTACTGTGGGAGGTGCTGCAGGAGTATGGGGTGAGGGGGTCTCTACTCAGGGCCATCCAATCTCTGTACTCCCAAAGCGAGAGCTGTGTCCGGGTCCTCGGCAGTAAGTCGGACCCATTTTCAGTGAGGGTTGGCCTCCGCCAGGGCTGCGCTTTGTCACCAATCCTGTTTGTAATATACATGGATAGGATTTCGAGGCGTAGTCGTGGGGGGGGGGTCTGCAGTTCGGTGGACTAAGGATTGCACCACTGCTTTTTGCACATGATGTGGTTCTAATGGCTTCATCGGTCTGCGACCTTCAGCACTCACTGGATCAGTTTGCAACCGAGTGTGAAGCGGCTGGGATGAGGATCAGCACCTCCAAATCTGAGGCCATGGTTCTCAGCAGGAAACCGATGGACTGTCCACTCCAAGTAGGGAATGAGTCCTTACCCCAAGTGAAGGAGTTCAAGTATCTCGGGGTCTTGTTCTCGAGTGAGGGAACACTGGAGCGTGAAGTGGGCCGGAGAATCGGAGCAGCGGGAGCGGTACTGCAGTCGCTTTACCGCACCGTTGTGATGAAAAGAGAGCTGAGCCAGAAGGCAAAGCTCTCTGTCTACCGGGCCATTTTCGTTCCTACCCTCACCTATGGTCATGAAGGATGGGTCATGACCGAAAGAACGAGATCGCGGATACAAGCGGCCGAGATGGGTTTTCTCCGCAGTCTGGCTGGCTCCCTTAGGGATAAGGTGAGAAGTTCAGTCATTCGGGAGGGACTCGGAGTTGAACCGCTCCTCCTTCGCGTCGAAAGGAGCCAGTTGAGGTGGTTCGGGCACCTAGTAAGGATGCCACCTGGGCGCCTCCCTAGGGAGGTGTTCCAGGCACGTCCAGCTGGGAAGAGACCAAGGGGTAGACCTAGGACCAGGTGGAGGGATTATATCTCTTCGCTGGCCTGGGAGCGCCTTGGGATCCCCCAGTCAGAGCTGGTTGATGTGGCCAGGGAAAAGAAAGTTTGGGGCTCTCTGCTGGAACTGCTACCCCCGCGACCCGACCACGGATAAGCGGGAGAAGAGATGGACATAAAAAGAAAGTCAAGTTACATTTTCTTTGCATTACATTTTCCAAATTTGATTTAATATTTGAATATTGTCTGCTTTTCAGCGTGGAATATTGCACTTTAAATTACATTTTTACTCACATAACATTTACATAATGTATATTTGAAAGACAAATGTAATGTTATATAACATGACACATTTTATGTCATTGTGGAATCACATTTGAATTTTCAAGTTAATATTAACTTCGGGCTTCCATACAGAAGTTTATCAGCAGCAGAGAAAAAACGAATGATGTTGTGTGCTTCTTTTGGTTATGTTGGTTTTGCCTAATGTGGATGGAATTAAACAATTGGTTTATTTAAATTATGTTTCCGCCCAAAATATGGCTCCCGATTTAGAGGGAGAGAAGCCTCTGTAATGTTTAGAGCAGCGGTTTTCAAAGTGTGAGGCGCGCCTCCCCGGGGGTGCGCCAGAGAGCTTCAGGGGAGGCGCAGCGCGAGAAAAAAATAACGAGAAACAGTGAAATCTAGCTGGTTAACTTCAGCTAACTTTATGCGAGCGGCAACATGGATCGATTTTTAGTGAAGTTACCTAAAGTGAGAGAGGAGACAGCAGAAAACGTCACTTGCACACTTTTGGCTGTCTGTGGAGACCGAGTTCCCCCACCTCGCCAAAAAGGCTGTAAAAGTGCTCATTCCCTTCACCTCCGCCTACCTGTGTGAGTGCGGGTTTTCCGCATTGACTTTGATCTAAAGCAAGTACCGGTCAAGCAGGGGCGGATCTACCGGGGTGGCTAAAAATAGCCTTGCCACCCCAGTTGGCAGCTTTGTTTTGAAATAAAAGTTGTGGCTCATCGGACATTTATGAGAGAAAATCCCTAATGTCCGAGTGCAAGTGAATGCAGCACAAGACGCGAGCCTTGTAACCCCTGACGCGAGCGCGGAAATGTGATTGGCGCGATTTCATCTGAACGGGACGGCGCAAAACGAGAAGCATTCGGATCCAAGTAGAAGGAAGGAATGAGGTATTTGCGGTCTACAATGACAGAGAAGAGACTGTCAAGTTTGGCTGTACTCAGCATTGAATCAAAACGCACTAAAGCTTTAGATCTTAATAAGTTTGTGAGGCGTTTTGCTGAACAAGATGGTAATCGCCGCATTCAGCTGTATAGGCATGCCAACTTGATGCTCTGCTCACAGATGACTCGATGAGCATAAAAAACTGTTAAAGGTCCAATGTCATGCTTTTCCAGTTATTACCCGTCCCCTTGTGTGTTATGAAGGTTTTTCTGCATGTAACCGGTCTGCAGAGTCACAAACCCTCAAAGTACACCCTGTAGGGAGTAAAACTCTAACACAGAAAAGACCTGTCTATGCTGCCCCAGAACGCCTCGTTGGAGATTTTTCTTTTTCTTCCTGGGTACAGTGACGTATTGGGTATAGTGACGTTACGTGCGCGGAGCCGTTACGTTTGGACCAATCTGCGGACTTCCTTACACACACACACTCAATCTTTTGAGCCCCCATATGCGGGACGCGTATTATGTATTTTTTTCCCTCAAACCCTGTCATCGCACTCAAATAGTGCCTGCTTGCGCTTAGATTTGCTCTGCTTCTGCTCAAACTGTACGCTTAAAACCTTCTCCTCGCACTCAGGCTGTTTCTGTGCGCTTGTTAAATGTCTGCTCTCTTTTTTTGATTTTTTGTGCAACAACCCTGTCAAAATCCCTCAACCAATAGGAGGCCAGGTGTCCTTGCGGGTGCGTTCGCTTTACTTATCAGAGCGTCCCGTAAGGGCGGTTACTCTTTGGTTTATAAACTCCCGCCCTCCACGGCTTTATCACATGTACTTCACTTGTTTCATTAACAACTTTTGGGGGGAAAAAGCACAGTTAATATATATATATACCAGCACCTTATAATAGCTACGTTAATAGCAGCGACGTGCAGTCAGGGGAGGCAGGGGAGGCAGAGCCTCACCACATACTCCAATGTAACAGGAAAAAAACTAAATAATAATAATAATAAAATGTCTCCACTGATCTGTGTTATAAATGTGATTTCTGTATGATTCCAATCGCTTTTTATAGTCAAAATCGGCAAATTTGCCGAGCTCCGCTACAACTACATGGGTGCGATGAGAAGTGAGGCCTCACGTCACCCCACAGGAACTGGCTGGAGCGCGGGCACTAATTTAGCGCGGGCACTTATTTTGTGAGCGCGCTCCAGCCAGTTACTCTGGGGTAAGGTGAGGCACAGATGAGGTCTGCCTCACCTCAGATCCGTCACCCCACAGAAACTGGCTGGAGCGCGGGAACTAAGCCAGGGGCGGTTCTAGGGGGGGCAGGGGGGACCAGTGCCCCCCTAACACTGACCTCTGACCCCCCTGTGGCCCCCCTGAAAATGAAAAGTGAAAAAAATGAAAAGTTTATGATTTATTACACGATTCATTCAATGACGGAATAGGTGGAGCTAACGTTATTCGTCATTCTAGTCGGACCTATTAGAGCGGTGCACTCACTTTCACTGTCCGGCTGAAGTGCGCGAAAAACTTACACTTTTCATCTCGGATCAGAGGCTGTTGCGTCGAGATTGAAATCCACCAGTACCACGATAATTGAAGGAGAGTTAATAAAGTCTTTCCTTGTAACAATTACACGGATACAATAGTTTGTATCCGTGTAATTGTTACAAGGTAAGACTTTAGGTCAGTAAGTGTTGTTGTTGACTAACATTAGTTAACTTAGTGGGCGACGTAATCAGCGACAGCAAACAGTTTGCTTTCA
This sequence comes from Dissostichus eleginoides, assembly GCA_031216635.1. Taxonomy (NCBI): domain Eukaryota; kingdom Metazoa; phylum Chordata; class Actinopteri; order Perciformes; family Nototheniidae; genus Dissostichus; species Dissostichus eleginoides. The sequence continues at coordinate 31,264,009 of CM062276.1, read as the reverse complement.
TCATCTGTCGCCTGTCAGCGCACCTTAAATGATGCCGTTTAAAATAAATAAATAATAAAGGGTGGTGCCGGCCGTCAGCGAACCGAGCCAGAACACGCTCTGGGAATCTCCCTCCACTGGTTTCACCCAATAATAAGTACCTTCCCAGGCTTTGTTGTAGCTGCATTTTCTTTGTCCCAGGCTCCATTTTACACCACCAAAAGTTTATCCCGCCATTTCGTTCTATTTTAAGCGGGACACCTGGTCACCCTAGCTATATAGTTGTGAAATGTAACTAGCGGTTATACATTATATTTATATATATTTTATATACATATATATACTGAAGTGTTGTCCTCCCCCTTTGTGTTTGCTCTATAGTTCTTCAAAATGAAGCGAAAACAGGACATTATGTCCTTTTTCGCCCCAAAAATAAATAAATGATGAGGCAGACAGTAACACAGAGAGTCAGACACAGCAGGAAGTGCAGATTGCCACAGAGGGAGAACCTGAGGACTTTTCAGGAGAGACTGAGTTTGAAAGTGAGGGTTCAGAGGCAGAGCAGGGAGAGAAAGATGAGGAGTCGCAGAGTGAGGCTGAGGATGCATCCACAAGTTCTGGAACATCAGGTTTGTGATTTTGAAAAAAAATGTGCCTGCTTTAATCTTAGTTACAGTTCAAATGGTTTGTCTCATGTAGGAGTGTGTGTGTGATACTAATTCATTACATTTTCCCTCATGTCATAAATCTTTTTTTTAACATTTATATTTTATTAAACATTTTCAAAGACAAAAACATACGGACAAGGACATGGCTCACACACATCACAAATAGGACAGGACAATAACATGAAGGGTGGGGGGTAGGGGGATTACAGTTTATTAGAAATGTGACGGAATAGACAAAACTGATTAGTGCGCGTGCAGAACAGGTGTGCATTCTGTATTCAGTCTTCATGTTTGTTAAATAGCCTACGTGTCTGTGCTTATGGGAAATAATACATCTGAAATCTATGTTTTCTATCTATATTTATGTATTTAATTTCATTTAAAGTGCTTGTGACACCATCCCACCTATTGTTGTGCAATGCAATGTTGGGCTACTAGTCATCTCGAACCATCAGTTTAAAAATGAATTTGCGATACCGTATTGATAAATATCAATAATTTCGAATATCGCGGGAAAAGTCCTTCACTCAGTTTCCTTTTTCGGGACGAAGGCGGAAGTGCGTCACAAAGGGCCATATTTATTCTGCTCCCATTGAGCCAGACAGGGACAGAAGGGATTTGTCACGCGTAGAGATGGTTCGACGATGCGTTGTGTCTGGCTGTTCCAATACAGCAAATGAGGAACTTAACATCAGCATACATAGCTTTCCAACGGATGTCAAGCGTCAGCGCACATGGGAGAAAAACGTGCCGAACACAAGGGCTGGCTGGTCTGTGATGAACCCCACATCGACCTACATATGCAGCGCCCACTTTCTGGCCGAGAATTTCGAGGAAAGGCCTTTGTTGATGGCTGAAACTGGGATTGATTTTTCGCGAAGACGGATTCTGAAGCCGTCAGCAGGGCCTACTCTCTTTCCCACGCCTTCCCAAATCTGTAAAGGCCCCAAAGACTTCGCCAACCCCCCAGCTAAACGCCCCCGAAGTGTCTACTTCGAGCAACAAGAGAAAACTCAGGTAAGAACAACAACCTTTAAACGTGATGTGTTTTTTAGTATACTCTGTGTGTGTTTGTGTGTGTGTGTGTGTGTGTGTGTGTGTGTGTGTGTGTGTGTGTGTGTGTGCGCGAGGGAGGGAAAGAGTCGGGGGGTTGTCGTCTCCACTGTCCGACTCGGAGTTAATTTCATCCGATTCAGAGGCATATGGTTCGAATCTGTAGGGCATATAGTCAATATCGTCTACGAGGCTATCACTATCAGATGCTTCATCCTACCTGACTCTTTCCAGCAGGTTCTTCTAAGGCTGATGATGTTAATCCTCTGACATTTATTTCAGTCATTCAGCCTCCCTGCTGACCCTTTGAAATGCTAAAAGAAGAATGACCCCCCACCCCTGCCTCAGGCTATTTCCAAATTAAGGTGGATACCTTCAGAACCTTCACTATTTTGTGCAGGGACAATGCACATTGTGCAGCATCAGCGTCAATGTTCACGTGCTGTCCAAGAGGATCTTGGTGTCCACGACCTACCTATGCCAGAGCCAGCGGCCAACCGAAGGCAGCAGCCCACCAACGGCAGCGGCCCACCGGGAAAAGTCCCGAATCTCCCGATGGCCAATCCGAGCCTGCTCACTCACACACAACTGAAACCAAAATCATTTACAGACATATGTAAAAATCTCTCATACACACATGCGAAACGCTCACACACACACACACACACACACACACACACACACACACACACACACACACACACACACACACAACAGCAGTCGGGAAGAAAAGCAATGTGGAGCGGCACCTCACCACTTCATCAGGAGTTTAACCGTGACACTTTTCGAAATCCCGTTTGTGTCCCCCCACTTTACAAATAGGCCTATGTTTATTATTATTTTTTAACGCAAGCCGTCATCGCCACGGAGGAGCACACAGCCTCTGTGAGCGAGCGAGACAGAGAGAGCGAGCTAGAGAGAGCACACCTTTATCTATTTAATATAATCTAGTTGTAAAAAAATAAAGTAAGAATCATTCCAGTGTGTACTATAGAACAGTAAAAAAAAAAAACAGTTTAAAAGGGGAGTGATTAGTAAAATAAGCATAAATAAAAAGAAAGAATGCTAACTAGGTAACATAAGATAAGAATAATCAAGTTTAAATGATTTGTTATTGGTTGTGATCATATTCTAAAGATGTTTGGATTATTGAGAAGTATACAGCTCCCTTTCATCTGAGTGTTGAGAGCTGTATCCATCAATTCATTTTGCTCTCAAAGTGCACCAGATTGATGCATTTCACTTCAACATTTAAAAAAACATCTTCCCGGGGGTGCATGCCCCCGGACCCCCTAGAGGATGTGAAGTCACCCCCCAAATAAAGCAGGTTAAATTAATTAAATTGCAAACATGTTATTTTAGTAAACACTGGAAACGGGTCCCACAGACCCAAACAGCACACAAAGGTTAAAGGTCAGCATATCATAATGTTCAAATGTGCTAAATATATACACTGCAAAAAACAAAAAAAGAGGAGTAAAAGTAGCTCACAACTTGTTTTATTTTTTGAAAGTAGCCCTCATCCTAAAAAAGGTTGGAGACCCCTGTTATAGAACGATACATTTGACAATTTTAAGTTTGGCCTACCATTTGATTGGAGCGATGAGGAACAGGTGAGGCTTGAAAAGGCCCACCTGTTCAAAGTGGGGAATGACAGGACAGGTTTGAGAACCACTGCATTAAACCAAGGTGGTAATATTTCAAATGGCTCTTAAATACACGCAATATAGTCATCGTAATTTATGCTTCTGTGAGTTTCATTTTCCCTTCATCCATGGGAGTAGCACATGTCCTGTTTAAGTTGAATCAGTGTGGCTAAATAAAAGACTCACATTAATAATTAGGGATGCCCCAATCGATCAGCCGCCGATCGTTATCGGACGATATTCACTCTTAGTGTGATCGGTGCTCTCTATAAAGGCATACCCCTGGAACTACCTAAACTATTTATAAATGTGTTTCTTCTTCACTGTCGGGTCACTCATTACTGGATCAGTGAGCTGCATGAGATACTGACAGGCTGTCAGGAGAGAGGGAGAGAGAGGGAGAGAGGGAGAGAGAGCGCTCCCACTCATTTCTCCCGTGTTATTATCCAAAGTTAATGTAAACGTGAATAATGTACTTCATTTGAATGTAATAATTATGTCGTTTGTCGTTTGTGGAAGCGCATCATGTATTGAAAAATGTATCTGAACTTTTCGATCCGTTACGATTATAAACTGAAGCAATATAAAAATGAGCCCCATTAACTGAGTTTTAAACATCACTTTAAATGGAAGATCCCCTCAGACCCCACGCAGCAGCCAGGAAACAACACCAGCAATCCAGCTCACACTGTCCGCTCCTCGCAGCATCGAGCCCCGCAACGTCCCGCCAACACGGCACCCAGACCCCACGCAGCATTCTCATTACATTACATTACATGTTACTTGTTAGACGCTTTTATGCAAAGCGACTTACGTACTCAATACTGTGGACAATCCCCACAGAAGCAATTTGGGGTGAAGTGTCTTGCCCAGGGACACAACGACATGCTGACTGCAGTGGGGTTTGAACCTGTGACCCCCTGATCCGAACACCAAGGCTCTATCCACTGCACCACACGCCTCCCATCGTGTCATTACTGGTGTCATTTTCTGGTTGCTAACAAACGCCATTGTAACACATAAACACACATCAGAGCACAGTGGGCTCATAGGGAGGGGGGGGGGGGGGCAGGAGCTCCAACAAGGCGTTTAGGACAGAGAGTGAATACACATACTATACAGAGATGCTGTATGAGAAACCAATGTGAGTTTGGAAAATTGAACAATTTAAATCTATCCTAGTAGACCTCAACAATGGAATTATGATCAGTAGAAATGGCCATGACATGGGACCTTTAAGATGATGACCTTACGTGTGTAAATATATTTTTTTCTTTGTGGTGGTCTGCCCCCAAAAAACTGTTTTAAGTCCTGAGAAAGTCATATAAGACGGTGTGTAAAACTACACTGCCCAGCCAAAAAAAAGTAACCACTTTGATTTAACTAGGCCAGTAGGTAAGGGAATTCCCCTGGATAATAATACCCCTGCATTATAGCAACAACAACAATAATAATAATAATAATAATAATACAAAATAATAGCAATAATAATTGGGAGGGGGGGCGCGGCTGTTCTTATGTTCTCTGAGGGGAGGCTCACCTTCCCACACTTTGAAAACCCCTGGTTTAGAGAACACTGGAGCAGCTTCAGGCCACCAAGATCCTCTTGGACAGCACGTGAACATTGACGCTGATGCTGCACAATGTGCATTGTCCCTGCACAAAATAGTGAAGGTTCTGAAGGTATCCACCTTAATTTGGAAATAGCCTGAGGCAGGGGTGGGGGGTCATTCTTCTTTTAGCATTTCAAAGGGTCAGCAGGGAGGCTGAATGACTGAAATAAATGTCAGAGGATTAACATCATCAGCCTTAGAAGAACCTGCTGGAAAGAGTCAGCCAGGCGCTGAGTTACAGCCAGGGGCCACAGCCAGGGGCCACAGCTCACTGGCAGGCAGGGGTGTAAAGGTTTCCTGTACTCTACTGAATGGACAGATCCTCAGGTTCATTGGATCTGTGTGGAATGAAAGCCTGCTAGGCTCTGATTGTATCTATACCTTTGATGTGATGCAGGAAGAGAGAGAACAGTGGTTTAAAGCACCTCTTTTCACCCTCTGTCTGAAACCATAACCCAGTCTGCTCTGATTGGTTAGCTGGCCGACTCTGTTGTGATGGGTCACTTGTCTTGGACGTTAGTTGAAAGCAATAATATTAAGTTTAAAGAGGTTCAACTTAATATGATTGTTTTCAACTAACCTTTTGTGACATTTTTGACATAATGCATTTAATTAAAGTCAACAGTTCAGTCTTTTCAGTGTAACACAGGTGCTGACAGGAATATATTTGATCACAACGGAGTCGGCCAGTTAACCAATCAGAGCAGACTGGGCTCTGGTTTCAGACAGAGGATGAAAAGAGGTGCTGCAGCACAGGCAGTATGAGAAGAATAAAGAGCTTTTTGAACATTAAAGCATGGAGACATGTCCCAGTAGAGACACTACATACTGATATACACCTGAACATCAGCAGGAGAGGACTCTTTAAAGTAGAGACTCTACATACTGATATACACCTGAACATCAGCAGGAGAGGACTCTTTAAAGTAGAGACACTACATACTGATATACACCTGAACATCAGCAGGAGAGGACTCTTTAAAGTAGACACACTACATACTGATATACACCTGAACATCAGCAGGGGAGGACTCTTTAAAGTAGAGACACTACATACTGATATACACCTGAACATCAGCAGGAGAGGACTCTTTAAAGTAGAGACACTACATACTGATATACACCTGAACATCAGCAGGAGAGGACTCTTTAAAGTAGAGACACTACATACTGATATACACCTGAACATCAGCAGGAGAGGACTCTTTAAAGTAGAGACACTACATACTGATATACACCTGAACATCAGCAGGAGAGGACTCTTTAAAGTAGAGACACTACATACTGATATGCACCTGAACATCAGCAGGAGAGGACTCTTTAAAGTAGAGACACTACATATTGATATACACCGGAACATCAGAAGGAGAGGACTCTTTAAAGTAGAGACACTACATACGGATATACACCTGAACATCAGCAGGAGAGGACTCTTTAAAGTAGAGACACTACATACGGATATAAACCTGAACATCAGCAGGAGAGGACTCTTTAAAGTAGAGACACTACATACTGATATACACCTCAACATCAGCAGGAGAAGACTCTTTAAAGTAGAGACACTACATACTGATATACACCTGAACATCAGCAGGAGAGGACTCTTTAAAGTAGAGACACTACATACTGATATACACCTGAACATCAGCAGGAGAGGACTCTTTAAAGTGCTGCATAACTTATTCTGAATAGCTTCATGTGTACTCCTGGTGGGTTTATAAAACTCCAGAACCAGAATTAATGTGCAACCATTGTTTTCCTTGTCTTGATAAAAAGATCAAATGAACCGAATGACAGGTGTGAATCAATGATGCTGGACCATTGATGATTTAAAAGAAAAATATACATTTCGATGCTTTTAGAACTATGCATTTTTGAAACCATACTATCTTGTGATAACTTGGCACCCGCATTACCCACAATGCAACCCTACCAACAACAGTTCTGGTGGAGTTGTGGGTGTCATGCTGGTAGCAGCTAATAGATGTCCATTTAGCCTCCAGCTGAGAGAAGTGGGTCTACAGCAGTCTGGTAAACTTTCTGACTCCACACTTATTTCTTCATGTTTCAGACTGAAGTGTTCAGACTGACAGCACACACAAGGCGTTACCTGTAGCTGGGAGATGGTGAGGGGGTAGCGGTAGAGGATCCAGGTCACATTTTCACTACAGGGTGGAGTGGTCAGAGATCCTTCATACACCCAGTAGTCTCTCAGCAAAGGGTCTGAGGGAGGATTCAAAGCATGTCAGTGAAAGCTGCCCATAGAAACAGGCAGGTACAAGAAAACATGGCTGCCAAAGAGAAGCGGTGATGCCAGCAGCGTGGAGGAACTGGAGAGTTCTAGTTCATGTTCAAAAAGTATATTGTGTCCTTGTAAAGAAAACATGTTATTCTTGATTTTGTTCAAATTGTTTAGGAACATAACAGTACATTTCAAATATATATTTATGTATAGATGTCCAAAGCAGCATTTACTCTCATTGTACTAAACAATCACCATTCCTGAAATGACGAGATAATCTTGCATATGCACACTGATCAGATGGTCCAGTCATAGGCTGGTAGAGTGGGTGCTTCACAGCATACTTTGCATACTTTTTATATTATATCATCCTAGGGGATTCTGATGGTCCATTTTCTTAAATTAGGCCAGGTTGGTATAATAGCAGATTCATTAGGCTCTGCGGCCAAACAAATCCATGATTAAACCATGTGTGAGCTCTCTCTGATCGTCTGTCTGTCCTGTTTCTGCGTATGCAAAGTAAAACAAACTGGTGACGTATAGTAGAGGTGTAACTGAGCCACACATCTGTCAACACTGACTGACTGAACTCAAACGCTCCACAAGGTCAACCAAACAAGAGCCAAATGCAATATTTGCAGGAAGGATCTCACGCACAGGGAGGAACCTGAGTCCTGCTTCAATATGTATTTATCTGTTCATGTTTGAGTCTGATTACTTTAGATTGAGATGAGTCAGGACAGTTATATCTGAGCTTTGCTGCTGCTTAATAAAAACATCATGTTTTCACCAAAAGATTCAGTAAGGGATTTTAACTTTACTTAATTTAAACAATGACCACTAGATTTACTTATCATCCCATTGTAATGTTTCACAACCATTACAATTATAAAAACATTAAGATCCTTGCAAAAACATCTTTAGTAAATGAGCAGTGATTATGATGTAATATAATACCTATAAAGTAGAAGACACAGAGCTTATTGCGGCTCATTATCAGTACGTTTATAACCCATTATGGACATAAGAGTCACAGAGGGTTGCAATCTTTCCTCTCACTTGAACTGATAACACTAGTAATACAGTGTAAGCTGGCATAAAGAATGAAAGAGTGGACAGAATGATGGTGATCCAGCAGGCTACAACTATAGCTATATTATAATGTGTTATTCTTTCAGAATGTCTAATATATTGATTATACTTTGAAATCAGGTGTGTTTCTGCTCACCGGGTAACAGAGTGTTGGGGTTGAAGCAGGGGATGATCTTGCTCTTCCCCTGATGGTAACAACAGAATGATTTTATTAATGCATAGTTGGTGAAGTGATTATTAATCATCTGATCTGATGATGTGATGAGACCCCTGCTCACCTTGTACTGCAGGTCCTGCAGAACCTCGGTGATGGCCTTCAGACCCAGGTGCTCCTTACCGATCTGATGGAACAACATGTGAGGGTTCAGAGGCCTGAGACTTATCAATGTGCCTTCTGAAGATGACAATAACAGAGGTAAAGACTTCAAAGTTCAAGGAAGATTTAAGTTTATATCTGCTGCAGTGGTTGCGTTAGACTTTTTCGTTGTCCGTCATTTTGACGGACAGGATCGTAAAATTTCCGTCATAATCCATTATTACCCGTCATTTTATTTTTCATGTTTTAATGATGAGACATATTTAATATTATGTTTGGGTACTGAGCAGCACATGTTCATTCATTCCTTTTTTTAATGATTCATACAGAACTTTTAAGGACATGGAGAAAAAAAAGATGAACAGAGACTCCGACCGTGCGGTCACTTTTCATGTCAACACGAATATGAATGATTGCCATTGTTTGAATTGAGACAATTACAATTAAAATATGAACAAAACATTTACAAGAACAACTCAATTGACCTGCTGTAGCCTAGCCTGAACTCAGGCCTTCCTCCTGGGCCGCATGGATTTAAACTGGGACTGGTGCCCGCTTGTGCGTAGTCAAACACATCAAGGGAGATGGCAAAAAACATTTTTGCCATCTTCCCTCCTCAGCCACTTAAACTCTTGCTCCCACTGAACCCGGTACTCCCGCTTCAACTCCTTGCCACTCGCTTGTCCCTCTGCTGCTTCGGACACTCAGCTGCCGTGACATTTTGCGATTGCTAAAGCCGGTTAAACAACGAGGTAATCAACGAGGTCAAATACAAGACTAGACAATAGCTACTTAATATGCACACACTCGCCACCAACTGGACAGGGGTGTGAATTACTAAATAATAGTTACAGTACAGTACAGTAGAGTACAGTAGATCGCCCTCAGTCTACCTGGCCACTAAGTATGTAATATAATGTGGGCCGCTGGTGGACATTTTTGCGCTGTTCCGAGTTGTGTTCTAATCTGTCAAATGACGGACTGCTTTCAGATTTTTCCGTCATTGTTAGAAAAAATCCGTCATTGATGGAAAATATTCGGTTAACGCGACCTCTGATCTGCTGTATCCGTACAGGAAGTAAACAGGAAATGGAACCCTAAGGAGCTGTGAGGTAGATGTGTTAAATCTGTGGCTTTGGGGGGGTCAGGGCTGTCTGCGGGGGGAGAGGGGGTGTCTACTAACTGAAACGTTGACTTTAATTAACTGGAATTTGTCAACAAAATACTCATAACTGTATTAGGTTATTTGAAAGCAATAATAATAATAAGTTTAAATAAAAAAATATTAGGTTAAACTTAATATTATTGCTTTCTACAAACCTAATGTGTAATTTGTTGACAAAATAAAGTTGATTAAAGTCAACGTTTCAGTTTTTTAATGCAGATATCTCTCAAAGGGAAGTTTTTGGTTATATTAAAGTGGGGGAAATGTTACCACCAGTTTTCTTAGCAGGGGATTTTAATAGGGAAGTCAAGCCAGAGTTTCAAAGGAATTTCAGCACATGGTGTTTTCCAACAATTCTGGATGAAGCTGTTAAGTCATTTAGAAAAACAACCCTCACAATCCCAGGAAGGAAAAACCCGGTAAGGGCACCGACGTGCCAAAGGAGTCAATATTTGTGTAACTGAGGGCAATGCAAGGTCAAATGCAGCGCCGGTACTTTCAAATGATTCAAAATCGTTTCACCAAAAAGCACACACACACTGCTCCTAACGTTTACTCTGAGTTTATTTATTGGCTGAAGCTGTAGGTGTAGTGTTCAGTTTTTGTTGAAGCACTTTATAGCAGTTGATTAACTCAGTTGATTTTTAAGGCTGTTAATTAAAATATGTTGTACTGTCATATTTATTCTACCCCTATTGATGAAATATCAGAAGGACAAATAAACTGTTAGAGGATGTTGTTATGGGAGTCTGCACACTGTAAAGCCCCAAATCAATAAATCTGTTTGTCTTTATGGCATTCAAACGTTCAATCTGTAAGATCTTCTTCATGCTAGAGCTGGTGATAATGACAGAATAGATATAATTAGGTAAAGCCAAGTATAGAGGAAGCTGGTTGTAAGAGAGGGGTCACCTTTTTTGAACCACGATGTAAACATGTTTATTTCTGCTGTAAAGTTGGGCATTTTAACATGGGGGTCTATGGAAATTGCTCCCTTCCGCAGACTGCTTCTACTGGCCACTAGATGAACTGCAGTTTGAGGCACTTCCTTATTGGCCTCCCGGCTCTGCCCCAGAGTTTGCCGCTTGGTGCAAACGCATTACAACGGCCTAAAGAACCTTCATTAGGACAAACGAGCTACACTATCAAAAACAATGCAAAGGAAGAAACATCTTCGATAACACATGCCCAGAGTTTACAAAAGATGCGGCATAAAATAAATGCGTACCATTTTTTTTTTACGTGCAGCTTTTTTTATTTGCAGTGATTCGTTTATGCAGATTTTTTTGCCGCCTTTTTGGAAGTGGAACAGTGTTTCTCGACTCGGGCCGCTGTAGCGTGTTTGCCCTTGTCGGCCTCCGTACAATGGGGATAGCTCCTCTGATCCTTAATGTGAAAGATTACCTGCACAAACAGAGCTATGATGACGACTCCATTCTTCTTCCCAAGAGCATCCTCCAGAGAGTTGAACAGAGTGCTGTTCCAGTGAATCAGATGGAGCTGCAGACAGACACACACACACACACACACACACACACACACACAGACGCAGACACACAAGACAACCTGTGTTTGAGAGGCCGTTGTGAACAGATGTAGAGAACAGAAGTGAGGCAGCATCAGCTGGGGCTGACTGAGGGCTCTTATGTCAACCTCATGTGAACATGGAGAAAGTAGTGCTAACTTCTGCCCTGAAACACTGAATATCCCAGTCCACAGATCGGTCATTTGTAAGCTCAAAAGCTGTCATATTTATCTTACTGGAACATAGAAACAGTGAGATAATTAATTTACTTTAATTAATAAAAGCACAGGGATATCTGAGCTGTCAGCCTCATTATACGTTGTTTTTTATCATGTTTCTTATTGAGCAATAAATGTGTGGTTTTCAAAAGAGTTCAAAAGCTATCTTGATAACAGAGGTCAACACTTCAACGTTTAAGGAATATTTAAGTTTATATCTGCTGTATCTGTACAGGAAGTGGAACCCTAAGGAGCTGTGAGGTAGATGTGTTAAATCTGTGGCTTTGTCAGGGCTGTCTGCGGGGGGAGAGGGGGTGTCTACTAACTGATACGTTGACTTTAATTAACTGTAATTTGTCAACAAATTACACATAACTGTATTAGGTTAGTTCAGTGTTTCTCAAAGTGGGGGCCCCTGGGGGGCGCAGAGGCATGACAGGGGGGGGGGGGGGGCGCGAGAGACCAGGAGGAAAAATGGTTATGAAAAAAAAAATAATAATAATGATTCGAAAATAATATGATACAGTACAGTACAAGTACGTCTGGGTCTCTGTGTTTCATTCAAGCCCGGCTCTGTGTGTGTGTGGAACGAGCCATTTTGTGTGCGAGAGAGAGAGAGAGAGAGAGAGAGAGCGCACCAGTACCGGAGATCGTTGTTGTTAGCTTCTGGTGCTAGCGAGCTACGCTAACGGATATAAGGAGCTTTTTCCACAACAAGGTGGAGGAGAGTCCTCTCCTGTCAGACTGAGAGGCTCAGTGAACTAAAGGACTCTCTCAGTGTTTAGTTAACTTTAGTCTAAGTTATCTCAGTGGGTCTCAAACGGTTTGGTCACCATTAATGTAAACAATTATTTTCGAGGCACACGTTTATATGATCATTATAGTTATAAAAAAATAAGAGAATAAATGAAAAACAGGCTCATTGCAGCCACTAATGCTGTGATAAGACACACTTTGCCAAATATCAGCATTTTCTTTCTTTTCATTTTTTTGCACAGATTGCAAAGTGGCAAAGTATTGTAACTTATTGTTCTAGCAGAGGGATTGCACAAATGTATTATGTATTTTTTTTTTTTACCACACAGACTTATGGAGCATTGTTTTATTATCACTGTTCTAGCAAAGTGGTTTTTGTTATTTTTTTGAAAGGAATGCTCACGTTCATATTGATGTATTTCAATAAATGTAAACTTGGTCCATTACGTGACTATTTGTGTTGGGGGGGCCCGACTTTTTTTTTTCTCCAAAGGGGGGGCCTGACAGAAAAAGTTTGAGAACCACTGGGTTAGTTGAAAGCAATAATATTACGTTTAAATAAAAAATATTAGGTTGAACTTAATATTATTGCTTTCCACTAACCTTATGTGTAATTTGTTGACAAAATAAAGTTCATTAAAGTCAATGTTTCAGTTTTTTAATGCAGATATCTCTCAAAGGGAAGTTTTTGATCTGATGAGGTGGTTTCATTAAACTAAGTTTTCTTAGCATGGGATTTTATTAGAGTCTGAAGGAATTTCAGCAGATGGTGTTTTCCATGCAAAAGAGTTCAAAAGCTATATTGATGTCTAAATATAGTAATTCAAATACTTTTATAACCTTGACCTTATAAAACATTTACATTTTAAGTATTTAAGGCAGTATTTGAATGTATATCCAATAAAAGACTAAAAATAACATTGACTAAGTCTGTCACTTAATTTATATCTACCTATTCTGTCTGTGGCTCCAAATCACTCCAAAATGGCAACACAGGATATAAGGCTTTAGAGTGATAGACAAATATATACACATATGTTTAAGAAAAAATTGAATCATTATTTAAAACAATTGGTCAACGTCGTTTTTAGGAAACATTATGCAAAATAGAGGAAATTGTGAATTTATTGGGTACTATTTTCATTAAATAAACCTTTGGTGCTCTATCGAGTATTTGGGGCAATATGATGGTGTACTGGGCTATCTTCTGTGTATTAAAGACTTTGCTTTGAGTCTAAAGGCCTTGGTACAGACCTAAATATGGAGTGTTGACTGGTACTTGGAGAGGTCCCAGTTCACCTCCTTTGAGCAAGGCATCGGACACCCCCCACCCCAAAACTTACATCCAGGATAATGGCATATAATTTCCTCTTTATTGTTTACAGACATATGGATTGGCGCAACCAAATATAAAGGTTCCCACAACACACAAACTCACAGAAACACGGATGTTAGAAGTGTTACTTGTTAGAGAACATTAAACACGGTCTGTTCAAGGACTCTTCAATGATAACACGATGTTATTTGAAGGACGAATGTCAATGCCAGAAGTCTCAGTATGTGTGTGTGTGTGTGTGTGTGTGTGTGTGTGTGTGTGTGTGTGTGTGTGTGTGTGTGTGTGTGTGTGTGTGTGTGTGTGTGTGTGTTTGTGGCTGTGTGTACCTCCATAGGGAAAGCCTTGAAGTTGACAGTGTGTTCGGATCCTCTCTGGTTCTCTTTGCCCCAGTGGAATCGAACCTCATGAAGCTCGTACTCATGATCACTAGGCAACGGACCGCCGGTAACCACTGACAGCAGCACAGGAAACCCAGGGCATCGTGGGCAAGCACAAACAGGAAGTAGAAAACAGGTCAGAGTAAAAATGAAAGTGAGAAAATGTGCACTGAAAAAACTGAAACATTGACTTTAATTAAATGTATTATGTCAAAAAATTCACACTACTGCTTTTTCACTATAGACCTTAACCAACTAACTTCAATTATTTCTTCTTCTAAACTGTCACCTGTGTCTTAGACCCAATTCCATCCAAGCTGTTTAAAGAAATGTTACCCCTAATTAGCACATCTATAATAAAATTCCTTAAATATGTCATTATTGTAAAGCAATGCACCACAGTCATTTAAGGAAGTTGTAATTAAACCTCTCCTTAAAAAATCTAACCTTGATCCTGAGGTTATGGCCAACTATAGACCAATATCTAACCTCCCCTTAATCTCTAAAATCTTGAGAAAGCAGTAGCCCCAACAGCTGTGCGAATACATACATAAGAATCATTTACCTGAGAAATGTCAATAAGGCTTTAGAATCCATCACAGCACAGAGACAGCACTTGTGAAAGTCACAAATGACCTTCTCATTGTATCTGAAAAATGACTTTGTTCGATCTTGGTACTGTTAGACCTGAGTGCTGCTTTAGATACCATTGACCAGAACATCTTACTACAGAGATTAGAACAGTCAATTGGCTAAAAGGGTACTGCACTAAACTGGTTTAGGTCATATCTCTCAGAACGGCTTCTGTTTGTATCTGCGCATGATGAATCCTCAATGAAAACCACACTCAATCATGGAGTGCCGCAAGGTTCTGTCCTTGGAACCATTTTGTTCTCTATATATGTTGCCATTGAGCAATATTAAAAGGAAATATTCAATTAATGTTCATTGTTATGCTGACGATACACAGCTGTACCTATCTTTCAAAACAGATGAACAGTTTAAATGATCAAAACGACAAGAAGGCCTGTCAGGTCTAAAAGCATGGATGACCTGCAACTATTCATTATTAAACACTGACAAAACTGAAGTGAAATCTGGAATGAAGCATCAATTAACATAGCTACACCCAGCTCCACAGTGAAAAATCTTGGCATTATCTTTGACGAGGATTTGTCCTTTATATCACATATAAAGCACGTTTCACGGACTGTCTTCTTTCATCTCCACAATATCACAAAGATCACATATCACATCCTGACTCAAACCGATGCAGAGAAACTCCTTCATGCTTTTATAACATCCAGGCTGGATTACTCCCTTTTAACAGGCTGCCCCACCACATCAATCAATAATCTTCTGTCTCGCAGACCCCACGCAGCAACCAGGAAACGACACCAGTAATCCAGCTCACACTGTCCGCTCCACGAGCCTCAAAGGGCGGAGCAGCGAGCCCCGCAACATCCCGCCAACACAGCACCCAGACCCACGCAGCATTCTCATCTGTTTGTCCTTACTGGTGTCATTTTCTGGTTGCTAACAAACGCCATTGTAACACATAAACACTGATGACCAGCTGTAATGGTGGTTTACTAATCAGAACAGAGTGGGCGAGCTGACCAATCAGAGCACAGTGGGCTCATAGGGAGGGGGGGTGCAGGAGCTCCAACAAGGCGTGTAGGTCAGAGAGTGAATACACATACTATACAGAGATGCTGTATGAGAAACCCAATGTGATTTTGGAACATTGAACAATGTAAATATATTCTAGTAGACCTCAACACCTCAACAATGGAATTATGATCAGTAGAAATGGCCATGTCATGGGACCTTTAATTAAAGTCAACGTTTCAGTTTTCCAGTGTGGTCACAATGACTGAGAGCTCTCACTCAACATGCATCATGCCTCCTCATCACTTCTGTAACACATGAATGAGTAGATCTGTTGTCATGTGACTCACCTGACTTGGACTTGAGAATGATGCGGACTGAGTGTCCATCGTTGATTACCTCACAGTCTCGACAAACCACATAGTTTGGTGATAAGCCGACATCCAGGAGGGATGGGTCGTACTGAGCCTCCCTGGAGTTCAGGTTGATGGGAGACTGGTACTCGCCGTTGGCTGCTTGGAAATGGAGTCCCCATTCTACACCTATGGGTGGAACAAGTCACACACTCATTACATGTACCATCCATGTTAAGGTCTCACAGTTAGTGAACATTAGACACATATCCTTAAAGCCAGTGCAGAGAAATGTCATCTATCTAATGATAGCTTATTTATCATCAGAGGTGGAAAGTACATACTCGCATTACTCAAGTACTATACTTACATGTTGTACTTTTTACCACACTACATTTATTTTTTCAGATTGGTTTAGTAGTTACTTTATGAATTCAGATTTTGACAAACAATACCTAGGAAAAACTTTGAAAATATGATTATTTAGTATAGATTGAACCATCCAGCATTATATTTAAGTAACTATACCATAAGTGGTTTCACAAAATTAATTGACAGCCGTTTTTTCTGCAATGAGTACTTTTACTCCTAATACTTTAAGTACATTTTCCTGATAAATACTTTTTATGTATTAACTTTTAGTTAAATGGTTAAGTACCATTCTTGATGCAGTAGTTTTACTTAATATTGAGTAGTTTTATAGTGTGGTATTAGTACTTTTACTGAAGTATAGAATCTGAATACTTTTTCCACTATATCATAGTTCAAAGTCAAAGTCAACTTTATTGTCAATCTTCCAGTTTGTGTGTACAGACAGAGAGATCGAAATAGATGAGAGTAACACCTACGTCACTTCCGGGCGAAAATTACGGCCCGCCCACTTTTGGGGGAAAACAACGCTGTCATTTGAATGGCGGTCAATACAAATTCTGAAGTTTTTGCCAATCCGATCAGAAATGTAAGAAAACCGTGGATTTTTGGATCTTCAAAGAGCCCGATTACGATGGCCAGTCAGGCAAACAATTATATTAAATCATTTGAAATCGACAATCGGGCTCGATATATGGTTAAATTAAAATCAGTAGGCGAGGCTGTAATTTCCGCCGGCTGTTACTCTCATGAGCGAGGCGGAAAATAATAGTTTTAACATGCCAAAAAGCTGCTGTGTCGTTTATTGCACCTCAAACATTAAAACAAATCCAGAGTTCAGTGTTTCTGTACTTCCTCTAAGAACAAAGGACAGTAAAAGAAGAGCTCTGTGGCTTCAGGCTTGATCGCCATTCAAATGACAGCGTTGGTTTCCCCCAAAAGTGGGCGGGGCCGTAAAGTATATATTAAAATATAACTGTGTCCCTCTGTTAACACAGTGTGGCTCTGCCATTACTACAGGAAGGAGTCCCTATGTAGAAATTCATATTTTCTGTTTAGGATATGACTCTACCACATGACGTGTTAATACATTCACTAACTGTGTCTGCCATAGCTGTAGTACTCAGGGATTTGTTTTAAACATATTTTATTGGTAAGACATGACAAAGACATTTTGAGTCGCTTTAACAATAAATGCACAAAAATAACACACAAATATATTCATAGCTCAATTCAAATATAAAGTAAGCCTTCAAACAGCCATACATGTCAAATGAGTTCAGCCTACAGGAGAACAGATAATAAGAACATATTCTAACGAGATCAACATGAATACCTTACTTGCTTACAGTTCTGAAGGTGCCTCAGTAAGGTTGTATAATACTGTCTTGAATGCTCGTTGCAAGTACATCTAACAGTAACCTTGGTCAGGAAGTATTCCAAACCAAACTCCTGAGAGGCTGCATGAGGTCAGAAGGACCTGTTATGCTTGTTGAACAGTGGTTTACTGCTTGTTAAATCACAATGTCTCGTTTTTTCTGTTATGTTAATACAACCATAAAGTGCATTGTTAAACTAAGTAAGCATTGTGGTCGCTAGCACAGCTAGCCTCAAGTGTCAGAGTTAGCTAATCTACATATGTCACAGAGCCTCTCTGCTGCATTAAACACACACAGATTAAATCGTGCTCCAAAAATGATGTTTTTTTCTGTGCAGTACAATTCATGTGAAGTAAACCATTGATTACTAACGTTAAAATAGTGAATGCTGTAGTGCTGAATACAGCACTAGAAAATAAACTCAGACCAGAGAAACTGATTCTAAAGGTTCAGTTCAGCTTCCTGCTGACCACATCTCTCTCACTGCACAATGACAACAGTGTTCAAGGTGTGGAGCCCAGAGAGTGTTTGAGAGGAGGAAGAGAACACATACGGTGAGGTTCATGTTCCAGAAGCCCAGAACACTCATGTCCCTCCAGGAGAATCAAACTGAACTCCTAATGGACTGTATGACTACCAGGCTGTTCTCTCACATTCCCTCTGTCCTCAGCAACTGAAGCCCTGACAACAATTGACTGAGGGCAGGAGGCTTTCACTGCAGCGACAGAGTTTAGCTTGGCACTAGATCACATTAATAAATCATCTGTAACAAGAATGATTTATGTTTGTTAATGTGCTTGGCAACACGTTGTAAATAGTAAATAAACTATATATATAGCGCTGTATCTAATCTTTAGTTCTCCTCAAAGGTCTTTACATTTACATGTCATCATTCACACACTGAAAAACTGAAATGATTAATTTAATTTAATGTATTATGTCAACAGATTTCACATAACTGTTTTAGTTTAGTTGAAGGCAATCCTGTTAGTTGAACATATTTTATTATTTAAACATAATATTATTGCTCTCAACTAACCTAATACAGTAATTTGAAAACTGTTGACATAATACATATAATTAAGGACAGCGTTTCAGTTCTATCTCACACAGGCTCTGCCCTCTACTGGACACTATGGGTACTACTCTCATCAATGATACGTGAGCGTTCACGGGTTATGGTTCTGTTTGCTGAGGAGGAAGAAGATGACTTCGAATCCGCGGAAGTCCACCGCACGTCTGCCCGCCAGGTCGTGTCGGACTACCGCTCCCCCCACCACTGCCGCCGAAGCCGGTAAGCCGGTTACGGTCCGGCCCGCCCGGCGCAACCGGCTTTCGTCTCTCCCCCGTTGCCAGATATCTGGCAGTGTGTGGAGGCGTCGTGGCAACAGCCACTGAAAGCGAGAGCTCCGGTAGCAGGAAAGGTAGGTATTCTGAGGGTGCGGGGCCGCACGGAGACCTCATATCCCGGCGTGCCCCCCCTCGATGAGAGCCTGGCAACACATCTGCTCCCACAGGCAGCAGGCTGGGCGGAGAACCTCTGCCCCGCTGCCGCGTGACAGGGCGGCTGCAAATAACACAGGTGTGTTGGGCGTCTCGCTGATTGCTCTTCCGCAAGATGCCCCCACCTCACCGGATCAGAGCAATTATTTGGCCGCAGCATCGGTCAAATTAATATCCTGGTCCACGGTGTGGCCGCCGCTGCTCGCCGTGTGATGTCCCTGGCCACAGTGGGATCACGCCGCGTGGCACTTTCCAAAAAAAGACCGTGATGATCTCCTGGGAGCCCCCGTGTCTACGGAAGGGCTCTTTGGATCGATTTCCTCGGTCACGTGGATGAGGAGAAGTCGCAGCTCAGCCGTATGCTGCTTCTTGCTCATCCCCAGAGGAGAGAACACTATCCCACACTTGCCGCCCCCGCTGTAACTCCAGTAAAGGAAGCAGCAGGTGGGCGCGCGTACGTGAGTGTAATACACCGCAGAAAGTGCTGTCAAAGCACTGTGCGGGTTCAGGGACGCTATAGCCGGCGTGTTGTTGTCAGAAAACACACCTCGCCTGGTATAATAGCTCCGATTAATGCATTTCACCATTAATGTGAAACACAGCGTTAAAGCGAAGGCGCGTGGCCCCACGAGAGTGGCCGTGGTGCGTTCAAGGACCCTCGCGAAGGCTCGGCCCTTTTCATGTCGGTTCCCCATGAGCCAATCTTCCTTTCATGGAAGGTTTGGCGGCGGAGAGGGCCACCAGAGAGTACCACAGCTTCTTAGCTGTGGCTCCACAGCTGCTTCCTCAGCTGTGTACTGACAGAATGGGTGGACAGGACACTGGGACTGGGTTACTCACCCCAGTTCTGCAGCGTCCCTCCTCCATTCAGGGCTGCAAAAAGTTCCACATGTTAAACAGTTACTGGAACTGGTGCAGCCGGGCGATTGGTTCACAACCATCGACCTGAAGGACGCTTACTTTCATGTTGAAATTGCTCCAAAACACAGGAAGTATTTGCATTGTGCCTTCCAGGGGATAGCCTACGAGTACAAGAGACTACCGTTTGGCTACTCCCTGTCCCCACGCACGTTCAGTGTACGCCCCCATCGAGGGAGAGGTGTACGCCCCCATCGAGGGAGAGGTGTACGCCCCCATCAAGAAAGAGGGCAGGCTACGTGCCACTCTGTCAGAGAACAGACGGACGTCCCTGCTTCAGGCAGTTTTCAGACTGTGACGGGGGGCAACGGTGACAGCCCTGATCATCATGCAGACCTTGGGTCTCATGGCGGCTGCTCACCACGTGGTACCGCTGGGGCTACTGCACATGCGTCGCCTACAGAGGTGGTTTGCCAGCCTCCGTTTAGATCCCAAGAGGCATAAACGACATCTGGTGACCATCCACCCCTTCAGTAGAGGGCAACCTCCGATACTGGGGGTCCCCAAAGCATTTGCTGAAGGGGAGGGACCTGCCTAGAGACAGCTATAGATGGTGGCTGGCCTCTGACAGAGACCCGGCACATCAACCTTCTCGAGCTACAGGTAGTAGTACTGGTCCTACAGCACTTCAAACCCTTACTACAGGGAAAACATGTGCTGGTGAGGAGCGACAACCGCACCACAGTGGCTTACATCAACAGGCAGGACGGAGTCCGCTCCGCCGCCTTGTTGAGCGCAGCGGAGAACCTGTGGTTGTGGGCCTCAGAGAATGTTTTTATCCTCCCCCCACATTGACTGGAGAACAGTGGGCCGGCCTCATGTCAAGAGGCGGGCCCCTGCCAGACGAATGGTGGTTCTCCCTGGCTCGGCAGGACAATCCAGGGTGGACACGTTTGCACACGAGCCATGGCCAAGATAGCTGCTCTACGCCTTTCCACCGCTGCATCTCATTCCCCCACTCCTGGAGAGGGTGAGACGAGAACAGTTGTCGGTCATTCTGGTAGCCCAGGTCGCCGCTCGCGCCGTGGTACGCAGAAGTACACAAATGATGGTGGGCCAGCCCTGGACAATTCCTCAGTTCTGGGGGCGCTGTCTCAGGAGGCGGGTGCAATAGGGGCGTTACCCACTCTGGGCCAACCTCTCCAGGCTTGGCTCCTGAGAGGGACAGGCTGAGAAGGGGTGGACTGTCTGACAAGGTTATTCAGACTATCCAGGCAGCAAGAGCGGGATCCACCACAGCCTGTTACAGGACGAAGTGGTTGGGATTCCTGCAGTTACTGGAACTGGTGCAGCCGGGCGATTGGTTCACAACCATCGACCTGAAGGACGCTTACTTTCATGTCGAAATTGCTAGAAAGCCAAAACACAGGAAGTATTTGCGTTTTGCCTTCCAGGGGATAGCCTACGAGTACAACAGACTACCGTTCGGCTACTCCCTGTCCCCACACACGTTCAGCAAATGTGTGGCCACAGCGCTTCAGCCGCTTCGCGACCATGGCATGAGGGTTTTATTTTATCTCAACGACCTCATAGTCATGGCCAGGTCCAGGGAATGGGCAGATGTTCCACACAGCCCAATTGATCTTACACCTAACCAAGTTGGGGGTTTGCGGTCAATTGGAAGAAGAGCAGTCCCATACCTCACCAGCAGGTGGGGTATCTGGGGATTTTGCTCGATGCAGCCCCCATCGAGAGCGAGGTGTACGCCCCCATCGAGAGAGAGGTGTACGCCCCATCGAGAAGGAGGGCAGGCTACGTGCCACTCTGTCAGAGACAGACAGACGTCCCTGCTTCTGGCAGACTGAACGTTGGTGCGAGGAAAGGAGTCTAGAGCCTCTGTCCGGTACATTGGGCTCTATTCTATCCTATCTACAGCTAATGGTGGACAAGGGGCTTGCTCATGCCACAGTCAAGGTGTATGCAGCAGCCATCTCGTCCTGTCATGAGGGATTTGGCGACAGACCAGTCTTTAGCCAACCGCTTATGAAGCGTTTTTTGCAGGGGATCAGGAGACAGCGCCCAGTGGTGCATGTCTCTACCCCGCAATAAGAACTGCCATTGGTGCTCGAGGCTTTGGTTACAGAACCGTTTGAGCCTCTGGAGCTCTTCTCCCTGAAAGGTTATACAGCTAGACGGCTTTAGTTTTCCACCCCATACTGGGGTCTGTGCACACTCTACACGTGATGTGGCTGTGTCGACAGCCTTGTTCGACGGCGTGAGTGTGGAGGACATATGTACGGCGGCGTCTTGGTCTACGCCAAACCCGTTCATAAGGTTCTATCTCTTGGACATGTCTGGCTCCTTCTCATCGTCTGTGCTTGCTGGGGCAACACAGGACTGGTGAAAAGAGGGGGGCTGTGGGTCGGTAAGCTGTATCTGACCCCCTGGGACATAATACACTTACGTTTTCCCATGCTCCTTAGGGACCTGGGAAATGTGGTGCGCAGTAGGCCCCATACAGGGCTATGGGCAGGCGGGGAGAGCCTTCCCCACTGAGGTCTGTGCACACTCTACACAAGGTAAGCGTGTGAGTGTGGAGGACATAGTACACTTACGTTTTCCCATCCTCCTTAGGGACCTGGGAAACGTGGTGCGTTGTGTGTAGTCACTTGCGCAGGCACCTGCAGGGTGGAGCTATGGGCTTATTCAGACCAATTAGGCTCTACCCAGCCAGTAAGCTGCGGCCCTGACTTCTCCACCATCACAACCGGGTGATAGGAAGTTGGGGTGCGATGGCTGTTAACCAAAGGCCGGTCAGGGGCAGTGTGGTGGGTCGATGTGTGGGGCGACAGGGCGTTTATTCATCGGGGCTCCACCCACTGTACACATAGAGTCCAGTAGAGGGCGGAGCCTGTGTGAGATAGAACGGGGGCTTACGTATTGTAACCCTAGTTCTATAAGCACAGGCGGAGCCCTCTACCTAGGGGCCCTGTCTTTCCTATGCCGCTCGCTGAAGAGGGTGTAGGATGACAGTCAGGAGGTGTAGCTGCCCTACATACTGTGAGCCTGCGCTCGCATTCAGGTAGGCTCGCCCTGATTGGCCGGCTACGTTTATACAACTTCAGTGTGTGAACGCTCGCGTATCATTGATGAGAGTAGTACCCATAGAGTCCAGTATAGGGCTCCGCCTGTGCTTATAGAACTAGGGTTACAATACGTAACCCCCCGTTTCTTCAGTGTACTCATACAGAGCATTCTGCCACTTGCTCAAGTAAGCTAACATTTACACACACACACACACACACACACACACACACACACACACACACACACACACAAACACTCATACCGTTGACCATGTCATTTGGTGCAACTCTTGCCCAGGGATATATGGACATGTTGCTGCGGGGGCGTGGACTGAACCACAACATTCCGATTGAAAGGAGCCTGCACTCCCTCACAGAAACAATTCAGATATAGATCTCACAGCTAGCATTTGGCCTGTCAAGTTGTTGAGGTGTAGCAACTGCTTAGAATAAATCAGCCCCTCAAATGGCCAGTATCACGGGTGTTAAGCATCCTAGGTATGGGTCAAGTCTGTTCATTGGTGTTATCATTGATTCACTTGTTTGCACATCACTATGAATACAAGAAGACAGTTTTTTTTACCTTTGTTTCAGATTTGTTGGTTGGTCTAGAGCAGTGGTTCTCAAACTTTTTTCAATAATGTACCCCCTTTGAAAAATAAATTCAACAAGTACCCCCTGATCAGCGCAAAAACTATTTGTTAGGGAAAAAATGTCTATATAAAGGGGTACAGTACAATGCTGCGCCATCGGTGTCTGATCTATTAAAACAACAACATTGTACCTGAGAAACACTTAAATGCAATAACACTAAGACGACATTAGTTGCATTGAACTGATCTTTTTAATAAGTTGTACTTACAATGTAGTGAGAAACATGGGCTTGTGCTTCTCTGAGGATCTTTGTCATTCTGACAGGGAGGCAAACTGCAGTGATTACACTTCACGTTTTGAAATATGTGTAACTCTGTTAATATAAAACCCACACTGCTCAAACTTCGTTACTTTTCCTAAAATTGGTATATTTATTTATTTTGGGGCGTGGGGAATGAAGAGAAAAAAATATATGAGCATTTTATGAGCATGGGATTTTGACCCCTCATAAACATAAGCATAATGCTGCGCTATACTTTGCGGCCACACGCCGTTGCCAAGCAATGCTTATTGTTTAGGTCCTTTGATAAGCAGGCAGTCATATCATTAGCTAGAACCAAGCGGCAAACTCTGGGGCAGAGCCGGGAGGCCAATAAGGAAGTGCCACAAACTGCAGTTCATCTATTGGCCGATAGGCGATGACTGCAGAAAGGATCAATTTCCATAGACCCCCATGTTAAAATGCCCAACTTGTTAAGCAAATGTTAAAAGGGGATCCAATTATCCCAGTGGTGGCCGCCGGAGTCCGCCGGCCGGAGCTAACGGAGCCGCAGGGGGCTAGCTCCGGTCGGCGTCCCGGCGGCGGAGTCCGGCGTTATAACTGCAGATCAAGGAATGCTGCGAAACGCGGACTTGGTTCGCCTGCAGCCCGCTGTAGTATTATAGCTAAAGAAATTATGTTGAACAAGGCTTATTAAGCTGAACATCGCCACAATTGTTCTGCTATGTATCGGTAGCCTACTTATTTTATTTTATTAACGTGTCAATGACAAGCATTAAGAATAACAAAAAATAGCTCATTCTCTTGCAGATTGTCTCGTTTGATTATGAATGTAACGTTTATATAGTGGAACTACACTGTTTTATCAAAACCAAAGTGCCACGCAGTAACTTGGTATGCATGTATTTCAGCAGGAAATGTGCAACGTAGATGACATTTACCAACACAGACTATATAGAAATATTTGTAAAAGTTGTTCATGCCAAAGTTGTCACATTTTTACATTTCAGCATTGCATCACTAATTTAAGTTCTATGTTTTGCTTGTTAAGCAGTCTGTAACCCTACACACCTAACATATAACTTTTCATGTATTTTTGTATAAAGGTTTCCTTTAGCTTAGCTTCTTAGCCTGAGCTAGCTCTGGAACTTCCAGCTCGGTGGCAGCAGATCCCGCCTCGGCTCCGCCTCTTTGCCCTTATTTGGATCAGGCTGGAGCAGGCGGGAGTTAGACTCTGACGTCACTGTCGAGACGTTAGTGGCCGATTCCGCCTACTAAGGGCTTCTCGGCAACTCTGCAGAATCCTATGGGTGACGTCACGGACACTACGTCCATTTATATATACAGTCTATGGCTAGAACTAGCTAGATCTGATAGATTTGGACATAAACGCGAGTGAAGTCTAACCGGACGTGAGAGAGAGAGATCAGAGATCAGATCAGCTGCTGCTGACGGAGAACCCGCAGCTCTTCCGGATCACTGGTCTGCTCCGCCGCTGTGACGGACCGTTGAGCGGAGCAAAATACACTAAGAGTTAGACTTAACACACTTAGCTAGTTTATCTACTCTGGAACAAGCTAAACTAGTTATAAATATATTTATTCTTTACTGTTGGGTCACTTAGGCCTATTACAGGTTCAGCAAGCTGCACGAGACTGACGGGCTGTCAGGAGAGGGAGAGGAAAAGAGAGCACCTCGTTTATTTTTCCCATTTTATTATCCAGAATTACTGTAAACCTTTGAATAAAGTAGTTAATCTACTATTAGTAGTTTGTTTAAATGCATTACTTATGTTTTTTTTTTCATTAACATAAAATAAATCTCACGTACCCCCTGCAGTACTCCAACGTACCCCTAGGGGTCCGCGTACTCCCATTTGAGAACCACTGGTCTAGAGAACAACAACTGTAAACCGAGAGCAGCAGGAAGCAGCTTTGATTTGCAGCATAGCCTTGCACAGAGCTTCTATTCAGTTTACATAAAAAAAAAGGGGAACGTGGGACATTGGATAGGAAGTGTGTTATGGAAACCATCATTTTCTGCAAAAGAAATGTGTAACATATAATATTAGACCTTATAAACTACCAAGTGTCCTGCAGAAAGTCTCTGATCTTCAAATGCACAGACATCTTCTCTGCATGATTCCAATTTTAAAAAAAATCATGTATTTATTTTCAGCACTCAATTACTTTTCCTGTATTTAAGATATTACACTACCTTTAGGACACACATTTCTCCACAGGACACTGATGGTAGTGCAGGCCTGACTTTAGTGTGTAATTCAGGCATACAGAGCTCTGAGTATAGTCACAGTTTAATGTCACAGTGTCCCCGGTGCTCAGTAAGCAGCAATAAAAAGAAGACAGAGTGAACCAACACAGCCTAAATGAAGTCTTTAAATCAGAACTGCATGACAACTGTAACAATACTAAACATCTGGGACAATGTATCGGACAAGAGAAGTTCATTTTAGTATTTGAAAGTAGGCATGTAAGCTTGTTAGTGTCTCACTCTTATCTTGTTTGTCTGAAGAAAAAGGGTCACTCCACCAAGATCAATTTATATGTTATGGGAAGTATTGCTTTGAAATACTGTAGTTGTATTATGTCTACAAAAACACCATGATGTCAGCTTGTATGTACAATAGAAATCCCTCATTACAAACTGTGAGAGGTGAGTTTGAGGGACATGAATAGAGTTACTGAGTGAGAGGAGTTCAGACCAGGGGTTAAAGTGCCTACAGAAAACGTGACTGACTGACAGTGGGATTATTTCCCGGCTTCAACGGGCAAACCTCACTCCTGGTTCAATAATCATCAGAACAGATGGTGAACAGCTGTTTAACATATCTAGCTCCAGCAGGAAGAAACCTGTGGGTACAGATCTGTTTCTTTTTGTACATTTTGCAAATCAATAGCATTTGTACTAACTTTGTAACAGTATGTCCAAATAGTAATTAGATACATTTCTGTAATTGCCCTTTAATTCCATCACACATCAAGGAGATGCATGATTATTAATGAATAGTTTTAATGATCCTCAAGACTGTCTTAATATTAGCACCAGCTTTGTGGATATGGTGGCTTTTCCTTTGGAGGTTTTGCACTCTGTGTTTTACATAATGTTGAGGTACGTATTTTTATTTATATTCCAAACAAACTAATGTTGCTGCTTTGATATCAAGTGCATCCTGTACAGCTGAAGAACAATTCTATAACTGTTTAGAAGTCAAAAATGAATGAGTGAAAGTTACCTAAAAGAGGGAGGAGCAAATGAGACAAATATTAGATTTTTATCATTTTTCGTCTTGTTTTTACAGACATGTTAACAGTGTAACAACCCAACACAGCATCTCCAGTGTGTGTCACCACTGCAACAGGCGGGCACAGTATACAGTAAATAACACATCAATTGCGTTCGGGGATTAGACCCTGCACTTTAAACTATTTTGTGCTGTATAATGGTGTCCTGTTAGATGGAAACTGCGTACATTTATTTTTCTAGGATGTCAGTTACTTCTGTGCAGAGACTACATTTGCAAAACGTTTTGACCAATTCTGGCAAATTTAGTAAATGCACTGAAAAAACTGAAACGTTGCCGTTTATTAAATGTATTATGTCATCAAAGTACACATAACTGTATTAGGATGGTTGAAAGCAATAATTAAGTTTAAAAATATTAGGTTCAACTTAATATAATTGCTTTCAACTAACCTAATACAGTTATGTGAAATCTGTTGACATCATACATTTAATTAAAGTCAACGCTTCAGTTGTTTCAGTTTGTGTTGTGTACCTGCTTTAAGTGAAGTTTGGGGTCAAGACCCCTTTAAAATCTGGACCCTCAACTTTTGACAACAGCTAGCACTGGATGTTTCCCAGCATCCCTCCTCCTGTAGATGGATCCCCCATACCTTCCTCGTAGCCCCAGTCCAGCTCATCTTTCCCCGGGGTATAATCCGACTCCTCGCTCACGTTGTCGGCCATGGTGCTTTGCAGTCTGCTCGTAAAACCAGTCTGTCCTCCCAGTCCTCTCCCAGTCCTCTCCCAGTCCTCTCCCAGTCTCACTGGTTTCTCTCTGCAGTGTGCTGGATGGATTCCCAGCAGCACCCCCCTCTGCCTCACCCTCTGCTTTATGTTTTCTCTCGCTAGTTTTGTCTTTTCTCTTTCTTCAGTCTTCTTACTCTTTTTATTTCCTGTATCCCTCATCTACTGTCACTCACTGATGTGTGTGTAGCTGTGTGTATCTCTCTTTCTTCTGTTGCTCCTCCTCTTTCTCTCTCTCTCCTTTGCTCTGCTGTTATCTCCCTTTCTCTCTCTCTCTCTCTCTCTCTCTCTCTCTCCTTTCTCTCTCTCTCTCTCTCTCTCTCTCTGTCTCTCTCTCTCTGTCTCTCTCTCTCTCTCTCTGTCTCTCTCTCTCTCTCTCTCTCTCTCTCTCTCTCTCTCTCTCTCTCTCTCTCTCTCTCTCTGCAGACTGAAGGTGGGCTGTTCAGTTTTCTTCCACATAATAACAGATTACTTTTTCCAGAATATGCAGAGGTGGGAAGTAACTAAGTTAATTTACCCAAGTACTGTACTTAAGTACACTTTTGAGGTACTTGTACTCTACACGAGTATCTCCATTCTATGCTACTTTGTACTTCTACTCCACTACAGTTCAGAGGTAAATGGTGTACTTTTACTCCACTACATGTATTAATACCTTTAGTTACTTTACAGATCTGGATTAATGATGTGAAATATAGTAACCTCTTAAATCAGACTTTAGTTCCACCTGGAGTAAATCCACAAGCTACCCTGCAGTATACAAAGTCATTCAAACTAGCTGCACCTTTACCAGCTTTGAGAACACTTTAATGATCAATCATTATAAAACATATCATATATATTATTCTGACATGGACCAATCTGCACAATGACTACTTTTACTGTTGCTACTTTAACTATATTTTGATGATAATACTTTTCTACTTTTACTTGAGTAACATTTTTAATGCAGGACTTTTACTGTAACAGAGTAATCCTGTGATCTGAGTACTTCTACAGCCTCTGAGTATAAGCTTTATGACTATGTTCTTTCTATCATCTATCTACTATTTGTTTCTCTCAGTTGTCTGACTGTTTCTGTTAACCTTTGTGCTGTTTTGGGTACCCTGGTGGTGTGTGTGTGTGTGTGTGTGTGTGTGTGTGTGTGTGTGTGTGTGTGTGTGTGTGTGTGTGTGTGTGTGTGTGTGTGTGTGTGTGTGTGTGTGTGTTGGAATGCTGGCAGGAAAGTCATGCTGGTGTTTCAGTTGGAGGCCAGAGACCCACCCTGAAGGAAACAGCAGTGGTTTGGAACAGGCAGAGAACAGCAGGGCGGGCACAGTGGCCATTTCTCAATGTCGAGTAAACCTGCTGCAGAGCCACTATTTCAAGTATACTACGTCATCGACTGGTGCCGAAGGACTGTTTAAATGCATGTTAAATGCCCAGCATTCGGCGCCACTCGATGACGTAGTATACTTGAAATAGTGGCTCTGCAGCAGGTATACTCGACATTGAGAAACGGCCTGTGAACGGCCAATCTCTTCTCCAACCTTGATGACTTCAAGATGGACAGAGAAACTCTGACACACACACTGAAACTATAAAACACACCCATATTCACACTCCACTTTTGGCTCAGGTTCTCTCAAAGCTCAGTGGACTTTGCTGGACGGCTCTGATACACTTCAGGGTTTTAAAATGTGCACTCGGTTCAATGAAAAACATGGCTATTTGGGTTATATGAACAAAGTCAAGAGGGACAATAGCTCATGTTCCTTTAGTTCTTCCTGTGCTTCCTTTTTTCTTTCTTAATCCATATCCTCCAGGCTGCTGATGATAATTGCCCTACATTCCTTATCAGGAAGCTGTCCTCGCAGCATCTAAATGAAGCCGAGCTCAGTTCATGCGTACAGGGACTGCTGGGCCCCGATCACCCAATTTGATTAAGTTCCAATTATTTGAAAGCTGAGTGAATTATAAAATGCATGAATGTTAGCTCAGAAAGCGCCAGCGACCAATCACATGTCTCATCCAAGGGGCAAACTCCTGCTCTGAAAAGTGCCCTAACCATAGTCTGAATTTGCTCTAAAGGCCAGAAGAGGTTTCAAAAAGAAGTCTGGTGGTATGGAAGTGTGTAAATACCTTTATGGTCCCATATGGTAGTCTCACGTCTTCTTCAAGACAGCATGGTCTATTAATTTAGAGTGAAATAGTAATAAGGAGCCGTATGCTCAGCTACCTTGTGATGACAAGTCGCTACCATGACGTTGCTATTACAGTGTGGTGTGATTGTACTCTGCTCTATGAAAGCATCCTAATTATTATCCTAGTTACCCAAATTAGGGATGAATCTTGCTAACCATGTTAACTTAGTGACTGCCTTGCACACAGTGTGTGTTAAATATTGTGTTAAAATGTATGTTTGAATTCAGTTTAGGGTAATATTAGGCCTAATGCTAACAATAGTTGTATTATAGGGTCGATATTAGGCATATTAAAACTGTATTAAGTAGGATCAGATGAGAGGTTGGTTTTTTTGTTAAGCATTACCTCACCTAACTTTTATTTTCATCTATTGTTACTATGGATCACCAATTAGATTCAGCTGATCTTTAAATCAGCTCCTCCATGAACTTTTCCTGTAAGATTGCAGCATGCAGTCCTGACTTACTGTTTATAGCTCCTGAGTAGCTCCTGAGTAGCTCCTGAGAAACACACACACACACGCACACACACACACACACACACACGCACACACACACACACGTACACACACACGCACACACACATGCACACACACGCACACACACACACGCACACACACACACGCACACACACACACACACACGCACACACACACACGCACACACACACACACACGCACACACACACACGCACACACACACACACACACACACAGAGAGACCTAACAATCAGCTGTAATACAGCGCTCTGCTTCTCTCTGCAGGCTGTGATGAGCCACTACGGCTGAGCTGCAAGGGTGCTTTAACCATCATCTTTTTTTACTGTTGCTATATCTGCCTTGAAGAACTCCTTTTAATATGTTCAAATATTGTTTCTGTTGTTGACTTCCTCTGAGCCTGTGTTAACCTAACGCTGTAAACCTGCTGCCAAGGGGCTGACGGTCTCAGGTTACAGGTGGTCAGCGTTTGGCTTCATGTTGGCCATCAGTCCCCAACAGATGTTTTTTTAAAACATGAACATTACAAGAGCAGGTTTGTTTCCTGCAAAAAGGTTTCAACCTTGTCTTTTAGCAGTAATAGTAACATACATTTGTTTTATTTTTGTACAGTCATTATATCTTTGCTGCTTTTCCTTTTAATCATTTTTATTTATTTTTTATAATTTTGTGGTTAAGACTCTGTCGTGTTCCTTCTTGACTTTACGCTGAGCTTCACATCATTTTATTAGGTTAGTTGAAAGCAATAATATTAAGTTTAAATAAAACAATTAGGTTCAACTTAATATTATTGCTTTCTACTCATCTAACACAATTATGTGAAATCTGTTGACATATTACATTTAATTCAAGTCAACCTTTCCGTTTTTTCAGTGTGGTGGATATTTACACATGTCTCCACACTCCACACAATACTTCCTAAAGCACTTGATATATTTTAAGTGTTTATCAAGGATATAATAATGGAAACCATATAATATGTGGTTTGATCCTGTTGATTGTGGGGTTTCTGGACAGATATGATATATAAAGAATTAGCAAATATCGTGCTTTGCAATGACTATTTACTGTGCCACCCTTTTTGTCCAATGTAAGCACCACACTTGCTAGTTTAGGAACATTATTTCTAGTGGTACAGCATAAAAGCACTTGTTGTCTTCATCATTAAAGGAGCTGATACAGGATCAATGCGTGTCAGATCTCAGGTATTTACTTCAAACACAGCCCTGCTTGCTTCATGGTTCATGCATAGCCGCGGGAAGTAGGGTTGCTGGGGTGCTGCAACACCCCTAGAATCTGGAGAATCACAGAACGACTCGGTTCGCTCACGGCCGGCACCGCCCTTAATGTGTTTTTAAACGGCATCATTGAAGTTGCGCTGACAGGCGACAGAGGTCCACCGTGTCCCCGCAGCGAGGCTACCCCCCCCCCCCCCCCGTTGATTCTTCTAATCTGTGAGGTCATTGTTTGATGACCTCAATGAAAGTACCTTTAACCTTTAACACCCTGCAGCCAGTGTCAATCAATCAATCAATCAACAATCAATCAATCAATCAATCAATCAATGTTTATTTATATAGCCCAATATCACAAATGTTACATTTGTCTCAGTGGACTTCACAGTTTGTACAGAATATCAGTATGACAATACGACACCCTCTGTCCTTAGACCCTCACATCGTACAAGGAAAAACTTCTAAAGAAACCCCACAGTTTAAAGGGGAACATGGGAGAAACCTCAGGGAGAGCAACAGAGGAGGGATCCCTCTCCCAGGACGGACAGACGTGCAATAGATGCCGTGCGTAAATTGAAAAGATAATACATTTACAACATAGGTAGACCAAATGTTTGGAAATGCATGTGTCTATAATAAGAAGATGAATCCACGAGGATGTCAACAATCCTGTGGGAGCCATCAGGGAAGTAGTATGATGAGAGTCAGGCAGGACCGCAGAGACAGGTTCAGGCACGACTCGAAATCCAGGACTCAGGATGCAGGACTCAGGATGCAGGACTCAGGAAGCAGGACTCAGGATCCAGGACTCAGGATCCAGGACCACAGCAACAGGCACAGCCACGACTCAGGATCCAGGGCTCGCGATCCAGGACTCAGGACCACAGCAACAGGATCAGCCACGACTCAGGATCCCGGCATAGATAGACACCAAAAAGAAATTTTGGGGAAGCTGGGTTATTCGGAACATGAGAGTACACAGGTACAGACAGACAGAAGGAAGAAGTAAGGTGTCCCCCGACAGTCTAAGCCAGAGGTCGGCAACAGGCGGACCGCGGTGCGGATCCGGACCCAGACACCGACCTATACGGACCCGGACCTATAATCAATACATTAATAGGGGATTTCAATTTTGACGGGGCGATTCTATTTTAACCGCCACCGACAGGGGGCGAAAGAGACGAGTGAGCGATACAGGGAGAGAAACACAGAAGAAGAGACGAGAGAGCGGCAGAGAGAAGCGGAGAGGAAAGTGAGTGAAGAGAATAATTAGCGATACAGGGAGAGAAGCGGAGAGGAGAGTGAACATGCGTGTTAGCGCCTGGGCGGTGCTAGTGGAGTACTTCAGGAAAGTCGACGGCGGTGCTAGTGGAGTACTTCAGGGAAGTCGACGGGGGGGGGGGCTAGTGGAGTACTTCGTGACCACAGAGCGTGAACGTTGTGATCAGTAGTGATGGCAAAATGAAGCTTTGAATGAAGCATCGAACCACTTGGACAATAGTGTCGGAAATAGGTTCATTTCTCGAAGCTTCAGTTACAGCGACCTCTCCTGGCGAAGTGCAAGGCTGCAGTGGGTTTAACGTATCTTTGCCTTGAAAAATATTCGATGCACACACACAATAAGACTGAATATCATGTTCTATTTGCAATTAAAGATTGATAATTGTGTGTATTGGGTTATTGAGAAGAGACTAGACAGTGCTGGACATTTTTTTGGGCGGAGAGGGCCTTTTATCAGTTATTAAAGTATTAAAGTTGAAAAGCAATGATTAAAAGTTAATCTATTCCGGGCTTTGAACCAGCTGCGCGGAGGACATTGCAGCATTCAGGCCGCCGGCTCTATCCACTGCGCTATCTATTCCTTAAACAAATAATCTGTTTTTATATCAGTTTTTGTCTTTTTGTTCACAACTTCACATTTTGAAGTGTTTCCCGAGCCAGAACAACCTATCTTTCTTCCTGGCTTGCTCTATAATGATCCAATTCAAATACAATACCAACAACAACTCAACAGCAACAACAACCCACACATTGCGCATTGTTTAGAGCGGTTATAAAGTGTTGAAGCGCTCAAATTCGAAACTGTTTCAACCTGTCAGCTGTCAGAATAGAGACAAGGCAGTGCATTGAATCACCTGATTGGACCGCGAACCAGTGAGTTGATTCATTCAGGAAATGAAGCAGTTGCTGGTTCGGACGTCACATGTCACGTGGTTTGAAGCAGTTGCTGCTTCTGACGTCATATGTCACGTGATTTGAAGCAAGCTTCGAATCACTGCTTCTATGGAAAAGGAAGTCCAGGGTTGAAGCTCCGTTCGAAGCTTCAGTGTCAAACTGCCATCACTAGTGATCAGCTGTTTTAGCGCAGTTCTCCAGTGAAGGGGGGGAGTCTCCCTCCGCAGCCGGTTGGCGTAGTTTTGGCACAATTCCGTTGTACAGACCGACGTGAACAGCAGCCCTGTCTGTGCACACGGAGACCGACTCTGTCGTCCGGTGATCTAATCGCCTTCTGGAAAAGCTTCACAAGTACGTCGGTACGCAAATGCGCTTTGTGACACAAGTTACGGTACGCATTTCAGATTGTTGCCGCGCATGCGTACCTGCGTACCAGTTATGAGCATCCCTGCTATATGATCAGTCCACCAGGATCAAAATTAAAACTAAATATCGTTCCAGGGCAGGCTAACCGAGGCTAACCAATGAGCACCTGCATGTGTATGAGAATGGCCCTGACAACATTTCAGCCCAGATCTAAACTCCTGGCAGGACAAGCTCAAGCTCAATTCTCGCACTGAATTAAAAAAAAGTGAGTGAGGGACTGCAATATAAGAGGGAAAGAAAGAGAAACTTTAAAACTGTTCAACTGTTATGATGTGTAAAGACTGATATTGTTCTATAATAGGCTGAAACTGTTAAGTCATGATGTGAAACGGTTAACAAAGAAAAAGGGAAACTCAAGCTGCTGCTACACTTTATTTTATTTATCTAAAATTAAGCACTTTTAAGATGCACATATTTTCAAAAGCTATTTTATTTATTTTCTCCTATTTTATTTTTAAATGCAGCCAGAGAGGAACATTACACATATCCACAGTATTTTACTGTATATCTGTATAGTTCAATGTTAATTGACAATAAAAATTGTTGTTTTTGAATTGTACTTTCTTTATTTGATTGGCAGTCAGTTGTTGATTACATGCAGACGTTGATAAAGTTGCAGCTACTTCAATATATATCACACTAATTCATAAAGCAACATAGACATTTTGATGTTCCGGACCTTTGCATGGGGAGATTTTCTTTAACTGGACCTCGTTGAATTTGAGTTGAATACCCCTGGTCTAAGCCTATAGCAGCAAAACTAGGGGCTGAATCTAATCAGCCCTAACTATAAGCTTTATCAAAAGGAAGGTCTTAAGCGTACTCTTAAAAACGGATAGGGTGTCTGCCGCCCAAACACAAACTGGAAGCTGATTCCACAAAAGTGGAGCTTGAAGAAAAGGCTCTGGCTCCCATTGTACTTTTAGAGACTCTAGGAACAACCAACAACCCTGCATTCTTGGAACGCAATGCCCTAGTTGGACAGTAGGGTATAATGAGTTCTTTAAGGTAAGATGGCGCCTGCCCATTAAGGGCTTTGTAGGCGAGAAGAAGAATTTTAAATTCTATCCTATGTTCTATAGGGAGCCAGTGTAAGGCAGCCAGAACAGGAGTAATGTGGTCCCTTTTCCTAACTCTGGTTAGTACACGTGCTGCAGCATTTTGAATCAGCTGAAGCGACTTAACTGACTTTTTGGTACAACCTGATAATAGAGAGTTACAATAATCCAGCCTTGAAGTAACAAATGCATGGACTAGTTTCTCTGCATCGTTTTGAGGCAAGATATGCCTGATTTTTGCAATGTTACGTAGATGGAAGTAGGCGGTCCTTGAAATAGATTTTATGTGGGCGTTAAAGGATAAATCCTGATCAAATATAACACCAAGATTCCTTACAGTCTCACTGGAGGCCAAATTAATGCCATCCATAGTTAGTATATCTTTAGATAATTTGTTTCGTAGATTCTTTGGGCCGAGTACAATAACTTCAGTTTTGGCCGTGTTTAACATCAAAAAGTAAGTCATCCACGTTTTTAAGTCCTTAAGGCAGTCTTGAATTTTATTTAGATGATTAATTTCATCAGGCTTGATTGATAAATATAGTTGAGTATCATCCGCATAACAATGAAACTGTACAGAATGATTCCTTATAATATGCCTAACGGAAGCATATATAATGTGAACAAAATAGGTCCAAGCACTGAGCCCTGTGGCACTCCATGGCTAACTTTGGTTTGCATGGAAGATTTATCGTTGACACACAAACTGAGAGCGTTCAGATAGATAGGACCTAAACCAGCCTAAAGCAGTTCCCTTTATGCCAACTAAGTGCTCTAGTCTTTGCAATAGGATATCATGGTCGATAGTATCAAATGCAGCACTGAGATCGAGCAAGAATAGAGACAAGTCCTTTGTCTGAGGCTATTAGAAGGTCATTTGTGACTTTAACCAGAGCTGTCTCTGTGCTATGATGTGTTCTAAAGCCAGACTGAAAATCTTCAAATAAATCATTGTTTTTTTAAGTAATCACACAACTGTTTTGAGAGGAACGGAAGATTAGAAATAGGTCTATAGTTGGCTAAAACCTCTGGATCGAGGTTGTGCTTTTTAAGAAGCGGTTTTATCACTGCTACTTTAAATGATTGTGGAACATAGCCTGATAATAAAGACATATTCATAATATTTAATAAAGAAGTGCTAATTAATGGAAAAACTTCCTTTAACAGCTTAGTTGGAATTGGGTCTAAGATACACGTTGATGGTTTAGAAGAAAGAATCATTGAATTCAATTGTTCAAGGTTTATGGGTGAAAAGCATTCTAGTTTACTATCTAGTGTAATATTAGAACTTACGTTTCCGGGAGCTGTTGATAACACTATACTGGTCAAAGGCAAGAGGTCATTGATTTTGTTTCTAAGAGTAACAATTTTATCATTAAAAAAGCACATAAAATCATTCCTACTGAGTGCTATGGGAATAGAAGGCTCAGTAGAGCTGTGGCTCTCTGTCAGCCTGGCTACAGTGCTGAAAGAAATCTTGCATTATTCTTATTCTCATCTATTAATGAAGAGTAGTAAGCTGCTCTCGCTTTACGCAGTGCTTTCTTATATTCATTGAGAGTAATATGCCAAATTAAACGAGATTCTTCAAGTTTAGTGGAACGCCATATCCTTTCAAGTTGTCTCGACTTTTGCTTTATTTTGCGGGTTTCGGCATCATGCCATGGAGCTAGTCTATGTTGTTTTCAAAGGAGTCTAATTGTATTCGCAGCGCATCAGTAGCACTATCAACAACATGATCAATTTGGGGTGGTGTACATTTTGTATAAGTTTCCTCCCTTACATGCAGACATGC
Organism: Dissostichus eleginoides; assembly: GCA_031216635.1. NCBI lineage: Eukaryota > Metazoa > Chordata > Actinopteri > Perciformes > Nototheniidae > Dissostichus > Dissostichus eleginoides. The sequence continues at coordinate 31,226,574 of CM062276.1, read as the reverse complement.
TATCGAGTTAAGTATTGACGGAATCTCTTCCTTAAATTTGGCTATAGCACTAACAGATAGGTTTCTGCTGCAGGAACTTTTGACTAATGGTTTGTAGTCTAGTAACAGTACTTCAAAAGCAGTGGCGAGCCGTGACTCTTATACCTAGGCCCTCTGACACCTTCCCTCAAAAAAAGAGTTATTACGTCACAGCGTATACTACAGCGGAATATCAAAACAACGGCCCGGGGTGCAAAACGCATCAATGACAGCGACCCTCTACCACACAAAACAACACCTATAAATAACCCAATTTGTGTTCTTTGAAATTGAAAAGGCTATTGCATTGTGTTTCTTACTTTCGTTGTATATATGTCTTAAGTGTAATTTGGCTTGGCTTCCTATTTTGTATGGACATGCTTTTATTTTGAAGGAGAGTTTACGCTGTTGACAGGAAGTTGTTGTGCTATGGAAATCTTGACCCGTTGTTATATGTCTATGGTTGTTATGGTTATAACACATGCATAAACTTCCCAGCGGGCGGAACTTGTCATAAAGTCCGCGAAAATAAAGCCCACCCATTTAGAGGGAAGATAGGCGGGGCCTCGTTCTCTCCTATGAGAGTTGCTCATTGGCGAATGAAGACAAAATGGCCCAACTTTTGAGAGAGCGAAACGTCACGAAAGTATTCATATAATCATATAATCCATTCTTATTGTGCATCATGTAGTACTGAACACGTCACATGAACGTGCCGGGCGGCGCGGTCCCGTGGGTTAGATCCGCGTTCATAATGCCGAGGAAAATAACTCTCAGAATAATGTTATTAGCACATTTTACAACTTGAGGACCGAATGTTTTTAATAAGGGCTATACAAATGTTCATACTGGGTAGTTTATTTAGTTTAAAAAAAAGTATCCAACGATTTACAGACGTCTCTTTCCCAATGTTAGTCAATGGGGAAAAGTCTTTCCGGGCCCAGCGACTGATACGGAAGCGTAGTACCACCGTTTGGCCACAACAAATATTTTCCTCAGAGTCCGGCGCACTTCCTGGGGGCTTGGTTACCCTAGCGCAGGGGTTCCCCAACTTTTCAGCCCGCGACCCCCAAAATAACAGTGCCAGAGACTGGCGACCCCTTTCAACAGGGGGGGGGGGGGGCTTTCAAGAAGCATATGAACATTTATCCATGCTGAAAGTAGATTTAGATTTTTTAGGAGTGAGATAGAGATTATTATCTAATATATATGCATCCAATGAAGCATTGCATGAAGTCTGTTGATGATCAGAGGCTGTTGTTGGGGCTGCATAAACGTTTTTTTATTTTTGTTTTGTTGGCAGACCATGCAGGCCAGCCCGATGGTCACCAAGGTTCATGTTTTAATAGCATTTTTACAAAAAAAAAGCCCAGGCGAGCCTAACATGTGAAAAAATTGCTTAGACCTCAGAGAGTTAAACTTGGGGCTGCAACCATAGTTTTACTGTATTTTGTTTTGAAAATCCACAGCGGAGTTTTGTGTCGTACTACATGCGGTGTATTTAGCATTTCTCTCAGTAGCCAACGATCTGTGAGTCTGTTGGCTCGGACATAAACTCCGTAATAAATGTAGTCTACATTTCATAAGAGGTGTAAAACCTGTGAGCATTTTAAATCGCATTTGAACGAAATGCTTATATAATCTGTAGTTGTATTTGTATTGTTGATTTAATGTGTGAACGAGGCGATATAGAGAAGGTTAAGCTGTCATTATTAGGCTGTTATGTACTGTTGGAGTGGTAAGCAGGCCTATTGTTTTTGGATATTTGTGGAGTTAGTGGTCCGTGAGTGTTTTTTTATTGGTTAAGTGGTCCTTGGTATGAAAAAGTTTGAGAAACACTGCGCTATTGGATTATCAACAGGGGGAGCCTTGCTGCGGGGAAATTATACAGATGGCCAGTCCGCCCCTGAAAAATTCTATTAAGTTCGAACACGTTATTATTCATAATAATTTCAAAAAATTGATGAACATTTAAAAAAAAAGAATTTTTGGGACATTTTACGTTTTTTTTTAAAATGTTTTGTAATCATCTCGCGACCCCCACCCGGGGTCTCGCGACCCCCACTTTGGGAATCCCTGCCCTAGCGGGCCCTCTGTGAATTCATAGCTTGACCACCAATCAGCTCCTGTCTTCACAGTAACGGACCATCCACACGGCGGCATGCGTTGAAGCTTCAACGCTTCTGCCCATTCACTTTGAATGGGGTGACGTCACACTTTGCCGAACTGCATTGTGGGAGCTTCGCTTTGCTCGCGTTGCTAGCTTCAAATGTTGAGCAATGTTCAACTTTTGAAGCTTCGACGGAAGCGTCAGCCAATCAAATCATATGCCAGTACAAGCTCTAGCCAATCAAACCGCGTGCCCTTATGTCCGGGGCGGGAGATTCATTTGATTGGTTGTTGGTCGAGTTTCAGACACGCCCACCTGCAAGCTTCAACGCACGCCGCCGTGTGGACGCTGCGTAACTCGCAGAGACGAGCTTCTTTAATTTAACCCTTCACATTCCAACAGAAACGGAATAGGCAGATTCGAAAGATTTATTTCTTTGGAAATGTTATTTTAAATACAATTAAATCAAGTTATTTTGGTAAAACTAATGAAAAATATAACAAAAAATATATTTTGTAAAAATATATTTAAAAAGAGTATTTAAAAAAAAATGGTTTTAAATATTATTTTGTAGAATATCTTAGGCCCTAAGAGGGCCTAGAGGGCCCTGACGGCTCGCCACTGTTCAAAAGTTACTAAGAAATGGTCGGATAAAGCAGGATTATGCGGTTCGACTAATAGTTGCTCAATTTCAATACCATAAGTCAGAACAAGGTCGAGAGTGTGATTATAACAGTGGGTTGGTTTATTTACACTCTGACGGAAACCAATAGAATCTAATATTGGCTATTTTTATCATCGTCAACATGAATATTAAAGTCACCTACGATAATTTCTTTATCTGTTTTAAGTACCAAAGTTGATAAAAACTCAGAGAATTCTGATAAGAATTCTGAATAAGGACCTGGTGCACGATAGCCTACACTGTAACAAATAAGATTGGCTGCAAAGTTTTCCAGGTCGGATGCGTAAGACTAAAAACAAGGCTTTCAAAGGAGGTATAATTTAATTTTGGTTTAGTATTGATAAGTAAACTTGAGTTTACCCAGGTCGTCGCACGCATCTCTGCTTGTCTAGCTGACATCCAGGCCCGGTTCTACGGGGGTGCATAAGGGTGCATTGCACCCTCAGTTGAGTCGTTATGCACCCTCATTTGAAAAATGAAAAGTGAAAAATGAAAAAAACTGAAAAGTGAAAAATATTACATATATAATAAGAATAATAATAATAGTAGTAATAATAATAATAATAATAATAATAAGAAGAAGAATATAGTTGAAATAAAATAAATTACATTGTCTGCTGCATTTATTTGGTCAATTTAAACGGTAAGTAACGTTATTATGTCAGGTGCGCATGACCTGTGCCGCTGCGCGTTCGTCATCTGCAAGGTGCTTACACAGCGTCAATGATGGACATCAGAAAATGGTTAAAACAACCAGCCCTTATCGCCAGCAGTAACACTGCATCTACTGCAGGTAATAACAGTTCAGATCATGGGGACATTACGTTACCCGCGGCCACTGTCGTGGACACTAATGTCCTCCCGCCCGACTCGCCGGCTGTGCCCGCCTCGCCCACGGAGGCGGAGCAGCCGCAGCCGTCTTCGTTGCCCCAAACACCGCCACCCCTCGGCGGCCCGCAAGTGCCAGAGGACCTCGGCAAAACAGAGCCTGCCCAGGTATATTTAAAAAAGTACCCAACTCGCCTGGGGTAAGGCGCTTGAGATGTATCCATAGATCTCTTAATTTTGCTCTCAAGGTGCACCAGATTGATGCTTTTAACTTCAATATTTAAAAAAAAATCTTCCCGGGGGAGCATGCCCCCGGACCCCCCTAGAGGAGGTGAGGACCCCCCTAGAGGGTGTTAGGTCCACTCCCCACTTATAAAAATAGCTCTTTACCACTGCAACCTCTCTAATCTCAGATGCACCCTTACCTCATTCACATCAACGCAACTCCGGTTCAAGCTCCGTGCTAGAGCTTTTCAGGTTCAGAACCGGTTCTTCGGTTTAGCTCCGGCTCTTTTCACACCGCTCAGAGCCCGACTGGTGCTGCGTCATTGCGTCATCGTCTGCGTCATGACGTAACCGTTTGCGTGCCTGCTTCATAAAGCCAAACCGCGTGGAAACCCCTCACAGCTCACACCGACAACAACAACAATGGCCGATTGTGTTGAAGCGCTACTCGTTTTGGTTTTGGTCAAAATCAGCGGTTGCGATCTCTTTCTGCAATTGTTGGAGAATTGCTTTGGACCGCGTGCTCCCCTCCAGCTTCCTCTGTACCTCTTCGGAAGACCAGATTCCCAGTAGGTAGCTGGTCTCTTCAGTCGACCACTGCTGCTTGTTAAGTTTCTCCATCGTTGTGTACAAACTGGATAAAACGCAGGCTTTTTGTTGTTGTTCAGGAGTTGATCCCGTCATCATTTTGTTCTGGAACCGGGCCTGCAGACATCTCTCAGTGGATGTCTGCTCACCACCTCAAGCTCAACCTTGACAAGACTGAACTGCTTTTCCTTCCGGGAAAAGAGTGTCCCACTGTTGACTTAACAATCAACATCGGCACCTCTGTTGTTTCCCCGACTCAGACTGCAAGGAATCTGGGTGTGACCCTAGATAACAAACTGTCCTTCACTGCAAACATTGCTGCTACAACCCGCTGCTGCAGATACACTCTTTACAACATCAGGAGGATACGTCCCCTCCTGACCCAGAAAGCGACGCTGGTTCTGGCCCAGACTCTCGTCGTCTCACGCCTAGACTACTGCAACTCCCTCCTGGCTGGTCTACCTTTTGTGCCATCCGACATCTGCAGCTCATCCAGAATGCAGCGGCTCGTCTGGTCTTCAACCTTCCAAAATGTTCCCACACCACTCCGCTCCTCCACTCACTTCACTGGCTTCCAGTAACTGCTAGAATCCACTTCAAGACAATGGTACTTGCGTACCATGCTGCGAATGGATCTGGCCCTTCCTACATCCAGGACATGGTTAAACTGTACAGCACGTGCACTCCGCTCTGCATCGGCCAAACGGCTCGCTGCACCCGCACTACGAGGGGGACCCAAGTTCCCATCAGCAAAAACACGTCGGTTTGCTATCCTGGCTCCAAAATGGTGGAATGAGCTCCCCATTGAAATCAGGACAGCAGATAGCTTGCACATCTTCCGGCGCAGACTTAAAACTCATCTCTTTCGACTCCACTTCGAGCAATAGAATTACTAACAAAGAATTGCTGACAAAGCACTTATATACTAATAAAGGACTGGCTTATCTAGAGCCAGTTGAGTAGCACTTGAAATGTTTTGGCTCTATGAAACCTGATGTACTTATATGATTCTGTTTTCTTCAAGTTTGTATCTTGTTGGTCGAATGCACTTATTGTAAGTCGCTTTGGATAAAAGCGTCAGCTAAATGCAATGCAATGTAATGTAATGAGTCAAAGATGGCTGCAACTCCACCTCCTCGGCCTATGCCTCGAGGAATATGAGTATTGATATGGCTGGGTGGAGTGGCCTCATTTATGCTGACATATTCTTCATGTCTGAACCAAGTTTCAATGAGACAGCATATATACATTTATAATCTGATATTAAATCATTTACCAAATTGCTTTAGATGCTAGAGATCTTATGTTTAAGAGTCCACATTTAATCTTCCTGTTTTGTGTGTCTTTCTTTAATCTTTAATATCATCCCTGAATTTCAGATGATATTTGGTGTATTTTCCCTGCCTCAGTAAACAGCTGCTCTGTAAATGACATGTCTTAAGGAAATAACTCCATAGGTAGAAATGTACCTTGTCTGTGCATATACCTGTAGGCTTGCTTTATTAATGTACATAAAAACGCTTTTTTGCATATAGTCAAACTAACAAACAGTTCACTTTAAAATGTCTAACAATTTACCCTCTGCTCTGTCCATCACATTTGACTTGTTGGATGCGACGATGAGCATAATAGCTACAAGGGGCCACCAAAGTTACTTTACCCTTGTCTTGTAACAGTTTCACAATAATGTATTAACAATGTATTTTTTAAGTGTATTGTCCCTTACACACTGTATTGTCGGAGTTTGGCTAAGCTGGTAGGTTCACCCGTAAAAAATACTTCTTTAGATTTGTTTTAATAGAGCGGAGTATTCAAACGCATCATGCATTCTCCGAGGAGTCCCTGAAGACATCATACTGTAGCGTGGCGAGGGCGGACCGTGTGACGTAGAGCCGAGGCTCTGGCTGTTTATTGTTCCTTCCTCAACACCGACAGAGAAAAACAGGCTAACAAGCTGTCAGCTATCTTTTCACACTGCTCACTGTGGGTTTAACGAAGGTGTAACGGTCGAGACAGCTGACTGCAGAAACCAGGGGCCATGGCGTACGCGTACCTCTTCAAATACATCATCATCGGAGACACGGGTAAGCTGCTCCAAGTGCCAGCTAGACAGCCAGTTAGCATTCAGCTAGCTCTTAGCTAGCGGTGTATTTCCGCAGTGTTGGATAGTCCAATGACGTGGTAAAAGCAGAGACGCAAGGGGTGGGATGACAGCTCCGATTCTAAAACGTTAACATATTTGGATAACATATTCAACACCTTGACACTATCATACAATTATACACACATACCCTAGCACAACATTTGCCATACTACTTTGGTGTAGCAGGTGTTGACACAGTTGGGCCTATTGTCCGTTTGCGTCGAGGGTTGGGGTGTTAGCCACAGATTGCTAGCCGAGCTAACTGCCTAGCTAACATTAGCTTTTTTCACAAAATATTTAGCAAATAGACGTCAGAACACCATATTAACAGCTCATTTGAGGCTTGTGATGTGGAATTTATATGTTTTAATATGCTTTTATTTCTGTTATGATTGCATCATCAAATTACACAATTTACATGAGCTTAGCCTCTTGTCATAGAAGGCCAAAACGTCAAGCTAAAGCCTCTAATATTGCCTAAAATGGCGTAGAGCACTTATTATTTCTGAGTAAATGTAAACGTTAGCTGGCTGACAAATGAGCGCTATGCTGAGTTAGCTTGCAGTATGGCAGCAGGTGCATACGTATTACCGCTTTATTATAAAGATGTAGCACACAGTTTTAAAACAGACAGTTTAACAGCAGTCATCTCAGTTTGGGTGAGAAATGTATTCGGATGATTCTATAGAGAAAGCCAAACCAAAGACTTGGTTCAAGTAAACAAACAAGTGTTATGGAATATAGCCTACGTTGTTTTCTTCTTCTTGCAAACACTGTATAGAAGTCGAAACCAAGATTGTTATTATAGTTTAGTCTAATGGAACATATTTTCGAGAGATTCATAACGTGTGTTTGTGTTAATTAATTTGAGATGATCAATTTGGTGGGATGCAAGTTAACTACAGTGTTGTTGCGAAACATCTCCTGCCTGCTGCTGTTTATCTCTAGAAGGGCAGAGATGCTGCCAAGCTCCCACTAGATGACATGTGTGTCTTCATCAGAAATACCCTGCAGTCTATCTAAAGCAGGGTTTGTTTATCTCATTTGATTTAGGCTGTACAAGGGTTAGAAAGGATCCTCAAGGAAATAAGAGGGTACAGATTATCATGGCAATGCCTGGTTAATCCTAAACATTGTTGAATATGAAGACCTCCAGTTTTTATGTTTTTGTCATTCAGAGCCACTTTATGTAAAGTATCTGATATGTGTATATATTTTTGACATTTTAACACCTGTTGTCTTCTGTGATTAGAAAGTAAGACAACAAAAGGAAAGATTTAATTTGTTGTGGATCAACGATTGGCTTTCACAAACATGTTGATAACAAAACACTACTGAAACAGTACAGTGGAGCTCGAGTTTGATGTCCTGGGAAGAGGATGAAGCCTAAAGTGCAGGTCCTTCAAAACAGATATATTCTTGACATATAATTCAATATTCTTGCTGTGTGATATCATCATTTGTGTAGGGAGTATTGGGGAAATTGTCAGAAACCTTGCATGCTTCAAAATATGTTTTGTTTTTTTACCCAAAACCAATTGGCTCACTCATTGGTCCCAAAGTATATCTGATTTATAAGGTTCAATTGGGGGATTATACCATGAAACTGTATAATTAAAACCTGACAAAGTGTATTCTCTCATTTGATGAAGGTTTTTTGGGCAAAATTAACATACTAGTTTCAAGTAAATATATAGAAAATAAATACATGTTTCAAGCTATACACTGACTATATGCATTCACACATTGATTTAACTGAGTTTCTTGATTGATATGCTTGTGATTGCCTTAGATGTAACTATATATCTCAGATAAACGTTTGCCATATCATCCCCCACATTGGACATTCGACTCACTGAGATATAGTTAAAGCTTAGATATTACAAATGAGCTCATTTTGATGATGAATGTGTTTAAGGATAGAGATCTGTCTAATTGTTTACACTTTGGTAAAGTGAGTTGATTATCCCATAAACACCTTTACACAAGCCTTTCAGGCAACAGGATAGATAAGCTATTGAAGTTTTTTTTTTATGACTTTACTTTTTTTTTATTGATTCTTTTTATTTTGTCTGTTTTTATACTATTTATTTTTGCTCTAATTTTGCACATGTACATTATAATATTATCTGTCAGGTCTTTATCTCGCCCTGCAGATGAATGGAGATGTACCTGTTGTGTTATCTATGTTATTCATTATCTGAAGCTAGTCCTGGTCCACAGTAGTTTGACCTGTCAGTTAGGTGTGTCGGTTTTGACCCTAGTAACTGCCATGTTGAGTCCTGATACACCAAAACAAATAACAGTATGTCCTAAATTTAAAAGACCAGCAGCTGCTTCCATTAAAGCTTCTGGCCCCCCCATGCTGTTCCTGCTGTATGGCAACAGATGCTTTATTACACACATTCTTTTTTCACAGATTTCTGCTTCTAAAGGCCTTGGTTCTACCCTCAATCGCCCTCCAGGTCACAACTTACTGTCAGCATTTTTGAATAGTCAGAGGAAAATGTCATCATTTGACTCATCCAGTTGTGTTAGATGTGATAAGCAATATCCCTGCACGAGTGAATAGGGTAGACCAGCCTTTCTTTTGAAAGGAAACCAGTCAATAGTTCAGCTAGGATTTGTCGATGGAGTCACAAGTTTGCAAGGTTTCGTTGAGACGTCCTGGAAGTCTAATGCTTTGAGACGGTCGCAATGCAATCGCAACGCCATTTTGTGTATGGCTGGTGAACTTTGTTGCATCATTGCCACTCTTTCTGTCGTTCGTGTCTGATTTGAGAAAAAGAATACGTTTAAATTCCCCCAATAATACTTGTGAAGATGTAGACTTAAGCAAGACTTTTGTACCAGATGAATTAATTAGCTGTAGCCCAGAGTTATAAGTAAGTAATTATTGATAGGACTATCCAGATGTCTGTAGACGAATCCAGTTCAACATACCCCAGATAAGGAAGTATATTATGATATTATATAATTGATGATGTGATATGAATGATAATGGGACACGTTGGCGTCTGCACTCACAGTGTCGCGGACTGTACGCAATACTCTGAGTTACTTTGCTCCGGTTACTTATGTTGTGGCAGATATTTAAGTAAGCTTGCTTGCTGCAAATGTAATAATAGTCAGATTGCTCTGAAGATGGGAGGTGATATTCTATTAATTTTCATGTTCACACAGTCGGTGATTTTTGCCGGCCATCTTTGCCCCGGAGCAGGTTAGGTGTTCAGCATAAGTTACCATGGAGATCTACCCCGGTAAGAAGTGAACCAGCGTCATAGGACCGGAACCCTGAGCTAACCCTGAAGTTACCTCGCTAACCGCAAATCCTGCTTCGTAGTATAGGCCACTGGTCAATAGTAAATATGTGGAATGTATTTGAGGTAGAATTGTCTTTCTTTTAGCCAGTGGACTCCAGCCAGCCTGTCCACAGATCTGGTTGGAACTTGGCAGAGAGACAGACTTACTCTGAAAGCAAATTAAAGTCCCTCTGTTGAAGTTTAAACATCCAGAAATAGACTGTTCTATGGAAAACTGCCAATTGGTCTGCACATTTCCAGATATTTTAAAGAGGGTTGGCAATATTTTAAGAGTTTTGAGTTGCATTGTGGGTTATTGTGACAAACACAAGTGTATTCATTACTTTATGGGAACTACAGTTAATTAGGGACTTTTTAGTAAACAAGTAAAGGTTGATTGCAAGTGCTTCGTTCATGCCCTGACCCCTACAGACAGTACTACTATACTAATGAACAGTTACACATTGATCTCTGGCTCCTACATAGTGTTACACTGAACACTCACATTTTAGAACCTCTGTTAAGGTTAACATCAATGTCTGTCATCTTAGACACTTTGTTTGACTGAAGACATGCTCAAATAGTCAAAACTTTCGACATGATAGTGTATTGTAAGGCATCACTTATGTTCAATCATTATAGCATTAAGGTCTAGCTATGTGTTCTAATCAGTTCTCTTGTAGTATATGTGTTTAGCTGAGCGTGCTTCACTAGTAATGATCAACAGGAATCTAATCTGGGGCTCAGTATCTGTCATATGACCTGCCTTAATCAGATCAACCATGCTGGCTGCCTCTTAGACAAAATGGTATTCTGACTAGTCAGACCCACAGGATGTAACATGTGTTAAACAGATTTTACAAAAATGTGGCACAGTATTGACGTATTTTTGAAGGCTGACCTGGAAGTACAGTCTTCATGGGATTTGTTTCAATTGGATTATGGAATATTGCAGAAAATGAGTTCTGTGGCATATTATATGGATATTATGTTTGTTCAGCAGGAAAATCAGTGCTATAGTGATAGATCTGGCTATGCGAGACTATATCTGACTTCTCTGATAACTAATTGTTTGAGGGTCCAGAGTGTCTTACTGTGCATTTAAACAGGGCAGGTGGCTTCAGATCTGGAGGGGGCAAGAGATGCAACATAGGTTGTTGCCAACTTTTCAGAACAGGTAGCCCTGTGGTTAAAACTGGAAGTTAAAGTACTTCAAGTCTCCAGTCCCAACTGTCGGCCACAGTGACTGGTCCAGTCTATTGGATAGAGATCAATTGCCATGTCTGAGGCAGCAAGTATATGAGGACAGTTCATCTGGGCAGACTTCCTGTTAGATTCCTCAGCAGGGATTGCAGTGTGATATGCTGACCTTGCTTAACTTCGGGTAACTTCTGTGAGTGAGCAGAGCAGTATCTCACTAGTGTCATGACACTCTGAATACAATCACCTGGAACACTGCCAAAATTATCCTTATTTTATTAATAGGAGAGGCAAGATTGTCATCATTGACTGTGTAGCCAGAAAACCTCACCTGTATAGTACAGAACAGGGAATAGTATTCTTTTTCTTTTTCTGTCAAAAAGTGCTTCGACTGATATCACCACTGTGTTTTAAGACAAGAGTAGACACACCCCACATACGAGCTCTTCAAACATAGCATATGAAAATTCCCTCAGTCTATATGATCTTTTCTGCAAACAGAAATTACAACAGCAATGATAAATGGATGTCTGATGGACTAGCCTGCTTTTTACCCGGTTGGAATGAAGGACTTCCCATCTTCCCACAACTGACAAATCCAGGTTCCAGTATTATTATATCACCATCACATTCACCAGGTATCCTTGTATAAAGATCGCAGCTTGTTTGATTAGTCTCTTGTTGCCATGTCCTCTTTATGTATGCGCTGTTTGTCCACAATATCTTTCTAAGTTGTTGTTTTTATCAAACCAAACCTTTTAAAAGGATAATGTGCTATTGCTATATATCATGGCTGATAATGAATTCTTTGTCAAAGCTTTCTCATAGTTAGCATTAACATTTTTAACATACAGTAGAGTTGGAGGAAAGGAGAATGATGACCTCTTATTTCATGGCTATTCTATTGAATCAGACTGATGATTGCTTAGCCAGGGCCTACAAATGACTCCACCTTTCATTCATGCTGTCAATCATCCACTGTTCTCCAGCGACACCCTTAGTCACATTTTATTTGCTCGGCTTTTTCCACATTTGAAATTACCTCTGCATGATTACAGGTTCTGCTATGGTGACGTGTTATCGCCTCAACCAGAAGCTGCATGAATAATCCCTGCACTGTAACATATTGCTCAGTTCTCCACTAATCCTGACTGATCTCCCATGTCAAGTTAACTAGGTCCTGCAGATCTATAGGTTTGATGACAACTATTGAATCATCCGGACAGATGTAAGACGGCTAATGCAATGCTAACTGAATGCTAACAAAACGCTGTCATATCATGTATAATTCATGTCCCAGTATATGTACGTATACTGTGATATTTCTTGTTTGAAGTCATATTCCCAGCTTAGTGGTTTGTGTTCCTGGAGTTCAACACATTCAGCGTCTCTTGCTGATGCTCGCTACGTCTCCCTCGTCTCTCTGTTTTAAAAGAATAGAATAGAATCCCATAGTTAGGGCCCGAGCACGATGTGCTAGGACCCAACGGCGTCCTAGCACGAAGTGCGAGGAAACCTATTGTTATTGGTGGAATTCTTCTTCTTCTTCTTCTTATTATTATAGTGCTGGCGTTTCCTGTTTTTGAGGGCTTTAGGACGCTCACAAAGTTGTATAATTTTGCACGGACGCCAGGACCGGTGAAAAATTCAACATTCTGGAGTCAATGGGTTCAAATTGTCCAAGGTGCTCGCTAGCGCCACCTATGAAAAACCCATTTCGGAATAAATTTACAAAGTCGCACCGTAACTCCGAATGACCTGAAATTTTGCACACATATCCGGGTGGACCTGTTCTACAAATAATCCTCTTGGACCCCTAAGCTCCGCCTACTTTTATTTTTCTAATTAGCATAATGTTCAAAACAGTGAAATATTCACTTAAATTTCAATTTTCAGTTTTTGAACACCAAACTTCGTATACAGCATCGGCGGAGGGTCATACACATTAACGTAGAAAATGAGCATGTTAACACGATAAATATTGCCGCCATGAATCAAAACGTACTAGCAAAAATGCGGGGCTTAGAAATAAATGCTCATAACTCATCAACAATGTATCCATATATCACAGATTTTGGTGGATAGGTTCAGTCCGTCTTGGAGAATAGGCACACTAAAGCATTTTCATTTTGGACTATAGGGGGCGCCAAAAACACCACCAATTTATAACTCAAGAACGGATGGACGAATTTCTTTTTTTTTCTTTACACATACTCTCGGGGTGACTACGAACTGAGATTTAAAGTGTCGCAACAAATGCAGAATGTGGGCGTGGCCTATACATTTTTTTTAAATCGCGATAGCATAAAATCAGCTTCGGACGCAAAACTTGGTACACACGTCACAGCCCACGACTTTTCGAGAATGTAAAAAAAAAACGTAATTTTTCAAAAAAACTGCTCATTAGCGCCCCCTATTGTGTGGTAGTCACATATAGTTTCTCAGAACTTCACGAATTTTGGCACAAAGATTCCTCATGGAATTACGGACATATTTCTAATTAGCTTCCATAGCCCCGCCCCCGAGAAAGTCGGCCATTTTGAAAAATGTGCGTTTTTCATGCATTTTAAGCACATTCTTGCGAACTCCTCCTAGGGAAATGATCGGAAAAATTCCAGTCCAGGACAAGTTCAGCCCATATCCAATGTGATGCTAAATTGCGAAGGAATAGTCGATCGCTCAAACGAGGAGCTCGTAAGCCAACGGAGAATTTTCCATTTTTGACCATTTACATGTCACAAATGACTCCAAACTACTCCAAACTACTCGCATACAGTTATTCGAATATTCACGAAACGCTGTAGACACTTTGCTCTTATGATTGCGGACATATTTCAAATTGGCTTTCATTAGCCCCGCCCCCCAGAAAGTCGGCCATTTTGAAAAATGTGCGTTTTTCATGCATTTTAAGCACATTCTTGCCAACTCCTCCTAGGGAAATGATCGGAAAAATTCCAATCCAGGACAAGTTAAGCCCATATCCAATGTGATGCTAAATTGCGAAGGAATAGTCGATCGCTCAAACGAGGAGCTCGTAAGCAACGGACAATTTCCCATTTTTGACCATTTACATGTCACAAATTACTCCAAACTACTCGCATATCGTTTTTCCGATATTCACGAAACGCTGTATACACATTGCTATTATGATTGCACACATATTTCGAATTACTTTTCATTAGCCCCGCCCCCCAGAAAGTCGGCCATTTTGAAAAATGTGCGTTTTTCATGCATTTTAAGCACATTTTCGCTAATTCCTCATAGGGAAATGATCGGAAAAATTCCAATCTAGGACAACTTAAGCGCATATCCAATGTGATGCTACATTGCAAAGGAATAGTCATTCGCTCGAACGGGGAGCTCGTAAGCTAACGGAGAATGTACCATTTTTGACAAATACATTAATCCAAACTACTACATTTCCATTATGGAAACATTTACAAAGTCGCACCGTTAACTCCGAATGACCTGACATTTTGCACACTTATTCAGGTGACCTACTCTACATATTATCTCCATGAACCCCTAAGCTCCGCCTACTTCATTTTTTTTAATTAGCATAATGTTAAAAACAGTAAAATATTACCTTAAATTTCATTTTTTGTTTTTCAACGCCACACTTAGTATACAGCATCGGTGGAGGGTCAGACACATTACCGTAGAAAATGAGCATGTTCAGTCGATAAATATGGCCGTCATTAATCTAAACCTGTTTGCAAAAAGTCGGGGCTTACAAAGAAAAGCTCATAACTGGTTAGGGTTAGGGTTAGCCCTAACCCCTAACCCACACACACACACCGCCTCTGCTGGCGGCAAATTAAATTACAACAGACACCTACTCACTGTACAAACACACATACAGCTCCTAAAGCATATCATGTATATCAGGCTACAGCCCTTGTATATTTTATTATGTGAACACTATATGGTTTCATGAATAATATCTACTCTTTACTTGTAGATATCTACTAAAGCATACGAATAAAGTGTGCAATGTAGGCCTGTTACATATGTTATTGCTGTTCTCACTGTAAACATCGCGTCTGAATGAAAGCAGTTGGATTAAAAAAAAATAGCCTAACATCCAGGCGAGATGTGATTAGTGAGTAAACAAACGGTAAAGGGCAGAAAGTCTGATGCACATTTGATCCTCTTAAATAACTTATAATCACAACGGGAACAGTTTGCAGAGCTTTGCTTCCTTGACATAAGTCCAGCCATGCGTCACGCCTCTTTTAAACATCACTGTCTGAAATCGACTCCGGAGGATACATCAGTGTACCCTCGGTTATAGCTCCTCCAGAGACTCTCCTCTCTCCTCTCTCCTCTCTCCTCTCTCCTCTCTCCTCTCTCCTCTAAATCAGTGTATCCTCGGTTACGGCTCCTCCAGACAGCCTCCTCAATAATCGATCCTCGACGAGCCTTTAGAGAAATTTGTTTTCCTTCGAGACGGCGAAACGAAGGAACGCAAAGTCAGGTAAACAATTTAGAGGGATGACAAACGGCTCATTTCGGAGGACTGGCGGGGACGACCGGCGACCCTCCCCGACAGGCACATGGACGCGAGGGCCCGCTCATCACTGCGCACATCTGTGACCGCAGTTTTAATTCTTTTTTGTTTTGCTCATTGGTCATAGGAGTGTCTGTTTACAGAGCCTACTGATCATGTTTAAAACGTTTAAAGTGAAACGGCTATCTTGTTGTACAGGTTTAGTTAACAGGTTGCAGTCGTATCCTCCAGAGATGGACAAGTTGCCGTTGGTGACGTCACATTCCCTATATCCAGATTTAGGACATTTTCTATGCTAAAACAATGTGTTGATTGTAATGTAACTCATTTAGCCACTTTGAAAAATGTAGCAAACAGAGGCTACATTTGTTAAAGTGTCTTCTGTGATAGTCATCGGCCGTTGGTATCCGAAGAGTGAGCAGGTGTGTGTTGACTGCATATACACGTTTAATAACTAGATTGTGACACCTCCTATATAACTCCCATCCTCATCCCTCCGTCCTTTCCTACATCTTTCATCTTCATCATCACTCAATGATCTCGCCTAGCAACGCCGCTGCCTGGCAATGGTAACCCTTGGAAACCACGAAAGAGGAAGACCACGTCCCTCTGTGTCAGCTTCTCTCCCTGGCCTTCTCATTAGCATCCTTCTCCTCTCTTCTCCCTCCCCCTCCTCCCAACCATCTCTTGTTGATTTAATGTGCCTCTTAACCTCAAACCTCTGATGCTCATCCTAGCATAAACCCACATCTGCAACAAGCATTCAACTGCAATGTTCTTTATTTTACACTCTTTCTTAGAAAAGACCCTGTTATTAGGTTGAGTTGAAGATGAGTCACTTAACTTTATACAAACAAAAAAGACATCTTGTCTCACTTTAAACATTATTTCTTAAGCAATCTCAGTACTGTGCATTAACCTCAGTGATAAATAAAGGGCAGTCAGAGCCATTGGGTGATAAATATATTTGCACTGTGTGGGATGCTCAAATCATGGTTCGCAGATGAATTTATTTCCAGTTAAATTCCTCTTTTTGGTGACTGTAAATGGTTGATTCCTTGCTTCTACAGCAACTGATTTATTAAAGCTTGTCTTGTTACTACACTCACATGTCCACATGTTTGTAATACTCGTTGCTTGCTATAATCATAGAAAAAGATAACAAAATTCAAAGTCTCAATTCTTTGCAAAATTCATTTACGGTTAGCCAAAACTAATAATAGCTATCGTACTCGACAAAAACAAGTGACAGTCTTGTAGGTAAAAAAAAAAAGATTCTCACAGTCACTCAAGGGCTCATGTCTTCACTTCTTGTTTTGTCCAACCAACAGTTTCAATCAAAATATATCAAATACACAGAGTAACAGATTAAAGCCTCTGATTAGAGCAGGGATGGGCAAATGGCGGACCGTGGGCCGCATGAGGCCTCCACCTCCTCTTTTTGCGGGGAAACAAACACAATACACACTGGCTGTGGTTATGCCTACTGTGCCTTCAAAGTGGTATTTATCATCTGAATTTAGCGAAACGAGTTTAATATTCTGAAAGCCAAGACTTTGTTTATTTGAAATCAGATGAAAACAAACTAACGGACCCTGCCGTGTTATCTATGATTACTATACGCCTTACATTCATAATTTCAGCCGGAGGGAGGGGGAGCGGCGCTGCGGAACAGCAGAGTGCGAGTGAGAGGTGCCGTCTTCCCTTTACAAGCTTCAAAAATGTATTTATCGTGTGATTTTGGCAATAAAAGTTTCATATTCTGAAAGCCAAGACTTTGTTTATTTAAAATCAAACAAAACACCCGAACCCCGAAAAACGAGTTTTTTACACAAATCCACTTTTATTTTGAAATGAGCCATTGCGACTTCCGACTGATTTCGATAGAGCGGGTCACATGTGAGCACAGCCCTCTGTGGATGTCAGCATGAGCAAGAGAGAAGTGGGAGAAAGAATATCTTTTCACTGAATTCAGGGGTAAACCACAATGTTGAGTATGTTTGCAGACCGTTGCTGTAATGAAAGTAAGCAACTTGAGGTGTGTGTGTGTGTGTGTGTGTGTGTGTGTGTGTGTGTGTGTGTGTGTGTGTGTGTGTGTGTGTGTGTGTGTGTGTGTGTGTGTGTGTGTTCCAAGTCAATCTGCGGCCCCCTGGTGGCCAGTACATAAATGATGTGGCCCCCACCACCATCCAAGTTGCCCATCCCTGGATTAGAGGAACTAAAACCAGGGGCTGTTTAGAGGTTTTGATTGATTACAATTCAAATGTTTCTTATCGCCTCAGATTGGCTTTGACTGAGCTTTAGAAAAAATATTTGTACAGATCAAGCACTCTTATGTTAGATTTGTTGGATCAAACCACCTCTTGTGTTGCATTTACAGTACATTTGGAGCGATTTTTCTACAGCCTACACAGACAAGATCAATAATTACACCGACCATAATTCAAACGAAGTCTCAATGTGGGCATTTTAGTGTTTTATTAAGTTAAAAAATAAATCTGAATTTGGTGTGGTGCATGTTTCAGTTTGCGACACATTGCCGTTTCCCTTTAATGACATGTTTTGATGTTCATACACTGCCTAAGGATGACCACTAATTGCAAACAGGTTGTGGTGGAGCCGCTGCACCCTACCTGTTTGTTGTGTCTGTAATACACGTTTGTTTTTAGCATTTCTCAAGGAATAACCGCTCAATGTTTCCTTTTCTGATGACTTATGAGAATCTGTTTACATACAAATACTTTGTGACGCTTTTCCAATTAGTTCTGCTTTCATTATTAAATTAGCAGAATCAGAAATCCTTTATTCGTCCCACAGCGGGAAAATGTACAGCAGGCGCCCGCAGGCAGCCAATGAGTCGCAGCGGGGTGCATTCTTAAAATAGCGCGAGTCATCACTGAATAAATGAATATGTTTTTTTTAACATAAATACAGAAAATAACGATGTTTGTTTTTAAATAAGACGGACAAAATCTGAAGTCCATGCATCATTTTGAAGGATTAAAACAGGAACCGCTGCAGGATTTCCGCACCGTGTAGCGAGTGTTTTCAGGATTCCAACATTCATACTACATTTACGACTTCTGATCACTTGGCTGGCAGAAATGTTTAAAAACGTATCTCTGTCTGAAGGGTTTCTGCTGAGTCAGTGTCCGTGTGTCATCAGTCTCTGCCGTCAGAACAACCGTAACACGACTGTCCGAGGCAAACACTCAGACACTCACCCCTTAAGTCGCGCTGTTCATAATGAACAGTTTGGGCCCAATCGCAGCAGTGTGATATTGTCCTCCACTGTGTCTTTTTGCTTTATTTTCCTCTCAAGAGAGTACCAGAATGCGTTGTTTACATGTTAACATTTCAAACAAATCTTAATGAGGAGGATCCCCCCAGACCCCCTACAGGGGTTCGTTATACAGACATCTTTTTCACAACATGTCAGTTTGCAGGTATGCCGCCACATGTAATGGTTCCTACCACAATAGTCTGTAGCCTGACTGTAAATCCTGTGTCTACAGGTGTTGCTAACAAATAGGGAAACTATTCTTCAGACAGATGTTATCAAACAAGTAGCCCTCCATGGAGTTCCTTATCCTTCAGGTAGCTCTCAGTCTCAAAGGTTGGTGACCCCTGATGTACTGTTACAGTAAAAGATGCATAGCAGGTCAAAAGGCAAGCAATAATAAAAAAGAATGGTAGACATTAATAATAAAATAAAGATAAATAAGTACACAACCATGGCTAGAGAATGAGTAGCAGCAGTTTAAAATAACTATTAAAGTATCGAGACCTTATACAGAATACATTTAAATAATAATAATAAAACTGCGCTGTTAGTCCGTCCTTGTGTTTGTGGATGTGAGGCAGTCTGCTACATTTACAACTGCAGTCATATGTAGAGCAGTTGTTAATGATGACCAGAGTAGCTTCACACACACAGCCTGCCAGCTGGTGCGTTGTCTCAGGTTAACTGAGCTCACTGAAGCTAGCTGGAGAAACGTTTGTAAGCTTGTCGGGCTGGTTTGAAGACGCTGATGCTCCAATGTGTTTAGTTTGAGTGAATTCTATGTATAAAACGTTCATTATCATTGTATATCTGTAGCTTCCTGCAGTGTTGTCAACTGGAAACAGCCGGATCCTCTGCACTGTGTGGGAGTTCAGTCATTGATTTTATAATGATGTGTGGTATTTTGCTCTCAGCACATGAGACCCCTTTGGAAATGAATGTGAAGGGTGTTCATGCTTATATGTGTGACTCTATAATCAGTGTTCCCTCTAATGTGCTGTGTGTTTGTTTTGCAGGTGTGGGGAAGTCATGTCTATTACTACAGTTCACAGACAAGAGGTTTCAGCCAGTTCACGATCTCACTATCGGTAAGTCCTCTACACATTCAGCTCTGCAGCAACACCAGCACTAGAAATACATTCATGAATGCATCATTTCATTTAGCCATTACTAATCCTGTACATTGCTACTAGGGCTGCACCATATATCGTTTCAGCATCAACAATAGGACTCCACAATTGATTCATATGTTATCAAAATCGCAATATGGTCATGTGCAATGTTCAAATCACAGGATGTGCAATATTTCTTCCACGCTTGATATTTGAAAATAGTATTTATAATGAAATATTGTGGAGCTGCAGAGAATTCCAGTGCTACAAAAAGCATTGTAGAGACCTAAAGGAACATATTTGTTCAATACAGATCCTATGAAAAACAGTGTGTATGCTGTATTTGACACTTTTCAACCGGAAGAGAACGCGTCTGCTCTGGGATTGTACTGGAAAGGTCAAAGACGGTCTAGGTTTCTCTAGGTTAAACCCAGACCAACTCTAGGTCCAAGAATCACTGTATCTGTCCATATTGCAATCAGTAAAGCTGGTGCTATCTGGGCTGGGTTAAACATGTGAAGGTGGCTTGTTTATGTTTTAGCCTTAAGGTACTCCTTTCATGAACCTTTATCTCAGAAAAAGATAATGTTGTTTTATCCAGGCATAACCTTATATTGGTCCTAACATTCAGACAGATCAAATGAAAGTTGGAAGACTGCTACTGGAAAATAGAAAAAACCCTACATTGTATTAAACATAAAGAGACGAGTCTCATGTTAACATAGTTACAGTCAGTCAATATTAATAATCATTTTGTTGCCAATCATAAGAAACGTGGCTAACGGTACTTAGCATCCCTTCTTTACTGATAAGTGATGCTTAGTGTGGTTGCAGTGTTTCCCACAGATCTGAAATATACTTGGGGGGTTGGTGGTAACGGGGGGGGGGGGATTTTAAGTGGGGGTCGACCTCAAATCCTCTAGGGGGGTCCGGGGGCATGCTCCCCCTGTAAGATTTATTTTTAAATGTTGGAGTTAAATGCATCAATCTGGTGCACTTTGAGGGGAAAATAAAGAGACTAGATCTATGGGAACACCTATATGAAACAGAACTGTATACATTTCAATAATCATAAAATCATGGCCATAACCAATAACATATCCAATATGAAAAAACACTGAAACATGTTTATTTATTTATTTTTGGTTCATTTATAGTTGTGAGTGTGTCTGGGCTCCTGAACCAGCCTCTCCTGTCTCCCTGCTCTCCCCCCTGCTCCTCTCCCTGCTCTCCCCCCTGCTCCTCTCCCTCCTCTCCCCCCAGCTCCTCTTTGAGGCAGCAGCAAAGACTAACTTTAGCTCTCAACAAGTTTTAAAAGTTACCTTTTTTCACCTAGTTAACTTCTTTTTTTATTCATGCATATTTGACTAATCACTCCCCCCCTCAAATGGAAATCAAGGGCTTTGATTTATGATCTGTATGACAGTGGCCATGTCGGCAGGCCACATCATGTAGACAGCCAGTCACCCTGTGTGAGGCAGGCCACTTAACAGGCCAGGCCATCGGGAAACCCCCCGGTCCTCCCGATGGCCAGTCCGGGACTGGGTACAGGAGGCGTAGAGCGAGGGATCATTGTCCACAAGTTAATCGATCGCAGATGGCGTCGTGATCGCGGACAAATTATTTTTTTTTAAAATAAAAATAAATAACTAAATGGGTCGCGAAATATACTTGGGCGGCCGTTAATATACCTGGGCGGCCCGCCCAAGTATAGTCTATGTGTGGGAAACCCTGGGTTGTACCTGTTGCCTGAAAGCCCATTCTGTTCTCTTCTTCTTCCCCTGCTGCCTTTATCTATTTTTGTATTCAAGGCAATCATTTAGCTGGGGGATAATGAGAAAACAGAACATTATTAACTTAAGTTTCATTACAAGCTTGCTTTAAATTGCTGTATAGTATTTCTAATATTCCTACAGATAATGAAAGACATGGTGTTGGTCACTTAGCACACATCACTATCTTTGTCTGCCTACTCGTCTGTGTGATCTGTGCAGTGAAAGAAGTAGCTGTAAAACATTGTAGAGCCAACTCTTCAGGAAGACCCCACCCTTTTATACATACAGTATGAGTGGGGGGGGGGTCGTCCTGATGGGGCAGTATAGAAGCAGTCAAACAGATGGAAGAGCCAATATTAAAGCACAGCCAACAAGTAACAATGTGACTGTTGAGTCGGCACCTAAACTACCGTATCCACATTCTTGTGTCCAGGTGTGGAGTTCGGAGCGAGGATGATCACTATAGACGGCAAACAGATCAAACTGCAGATCTGGGATACGGTAATATATCTAGCTTTTTTTTTTTTCATTTATTGTGACGGCATATTAAAGACTCTAAAAACACCTGAAAACATCTTGAATGAATGACCTTAAAAGCAAGGCTATAAATATATGGATGTCTCTGAAATGCAGACGTTAAACTTTAATTGACCGCTATTTCTGTAATGACACATTTCCTAAATAATAATATAAGTTGGTGTAAATATGAATCTGAAAAAAAGTCTTCAGAAAGAACATTTTGGTTTGAATACTGTATCTTATACATAATTCATGTATTATTACATGGTTTGATAAATAATGTATCTGAAAAAGAATGACAGAGATAAAGAAATCAAAAAGATATGCGTTTAGTTGTTTTGAATGACAAGAAGGCTCATAAATGTTGTTCTCATTGTGGCAACATCTTTCATGTTGTCTCAAAGACCTTCCAATGAGAGACAAATCCCTCAAAAGGAATGAAAACTAAAGGAGACACAGTTGAAGAGAGAACATTAAGAAATGATTTCATCTAGAAGCAACTATGTATACAGTGCAGGCAAGTGGTAGTTCAGACCAAATTCAAGTTGTTACCAACTTTGATCAAAACCTTTGCTCCAGACTATCAAATAAAGGATGTGATGTTCCACACACAGTGGTGGAATGTAACTAAGTACATTTACTTAAGTACCTTCATTACTGTCATAAAGTACCATTTTGAGGTATTTTTACTTAACTTGAGTATTTTCACTTTAAGCTACTTTATGCTTTTGCTCCACTACATTTTGTAGGCAATTATTTTACTTTTTACTCAACTACATGTATTGTACAACTTTAGTAACAAGTTACTTTGCAGATTTAGATTGTTAATACAAAATATAAATCAGACCTACTTGTTTAGTATATGTTAAGCTACCCAACATTATATACAAATAATACAACATAAAAACAAGTGCAATATTGACATTAATGGAGCAATAATTATTGCTCCATAATTATAATAAATAATGTAATATATATGATTTTGAAATTGGCCTTGGCCTTTAACTTTTGTACTTGAAGTATATTTTGAGGATTATACTTTTTTATGCTTTTACTTAAGTACCATTTTAAATGCAGCACTTTTACTTGTAAGTGAGTATTCTCACACTGTAGTATTGCTACTTTTACTTCAGTTTAAGTTCTAAGTAATTCTTCCATCACTGTCCAAACATTGCGTCACTTCCACTATGGTTTCCTGCCCATGTAGTTAGGCATTTGACCAGCAGGGGGAGATAGAGCTCCATGGAAAGGCAGGCACCTCCCCGAGCTTGAGGGTCTGAACTAGGCATGATGTCAGCCCTGCTTCTCACACTACTGTATGTCCTATCAGGTAGCTATTTGCCTCACCTGGTTTAAAAGGTGTCGTATAGTCCCAGATGAGAGGGTCAAAAACAAACCAGAAGGGCCCACTGATACTGACTGGTACAGAACTCCCACCACCACCAAATGTCTAGAGAAACCAGTGTGTAGGCTGCACATGCCATATGAATAAAGTGTTTGTGCATGTATGTGTTCCTCCGCACCAGACCAGATGGCAGACAGATGCAGCGTTCCCTCTCTTTCACCCTTATTTATCATTTATTCACTAATAGCATTACTGACTGACTGACCGCTCCCTGACTGACTGCTGGCTGTCAACTACCCTGACTGCTCCTCCAGCTAACTAGCCGTCTAGATGACCTGCTCACTGTCTGAAACACTAGTTCTCTGACTCTTCACTGCCCGGGAGCTGGTGTTGCTGGGTGACAAACTGCTCCTCTGACTTGCTCCATGATTCACTGCCTGCTTGTGTTTCTGACTGACTGGCTGTCTAGTTTTTCACATGAGGTCAGAGCCGCAGCTGCTAGGATAGTGCTGTTTTGTTTTCTACTCCTGCCCGGGAGAAACACAGACAACATTGTTAGCGTATATGAGATAGGGACAGAGCCTGAATAGACATGAGAGGGAGGGGGGTAAGAGTGATACACAGTGAGAATAGTGGTGGAAATAGTGGAGGCTCAGGGGTTTATGGGGAAAGAATGAAAAGATGAGTGATGCAAGGAACAGACAGTGGAGGTGAGACAATGAAGGGTAATAATGGAAGGGGGAGTGTCAAACGAGGTGGGCACTGTTGATATGAAATTGTTGTTCATAAATAGGAGGTTATACACACTGGAGAAAGAAAGGGATGTTGACAGATAGATGGAGACAGAAAAAAGAATGTTATTGTATCCAATGACAGGCTCGGCTCTGTCTGGTCCTCTGCCGGCTGACTCAAAACCTGGAGCCGGAACCTGCTAGAGAATCTGGGCTGGCGCAGAGCATTAGTGGCCCTAGACCACATAGAAACAAGACTTGTAGATAAGCAGGACTGGTTTTACTGTGACCTGTAGGATTGAAAGATGAGGTCAGTCAGACCCCAGCGGGATCAGGGCTGTTAGAAAACCAAAGGATCAGCACTTGTCTGTGGCCGTTTCAATTATTCACATTTCAATTTCTGTTTATTAATATATGTATGTGTTTCTCCAGGCTGGTCAGGAGTCATTCCGCTCCATCACCAGGTCTTACTACAGAGGAGCAGCAGGAGCTCTGCTAGTCTATGACATCACAAGGTAACACAACCAATCACAGACCCAAACGCAATCTGCAAAGCTGTGGTCAGAAACACTTCGAAGTTGGTTGCATTTCCTCATCGTGGTAGCAAGTTGTGCATATATTTTGAAAGGACTGCAGATTAGCATGAGTTTATAATAAATCAAAAACAGATTAAAATACTGCTTTACAGGAGGTCACAGGAAAGGTTGTAATATCACCAAAGTCCTAAGGGTTCATCCTCTTGGAACCCTGAATGTCTGAAACATCTTTGTGTAATCCATTTAGGGCATTTTGACATTTTTGCAAGATATGTGAAATGTAGACATGCTGATGGCACAAGGAAATGCCACCTCCTGATTGCGTCTCAGAAACATTTACAGTGTTTTGAGATGGGAAAGCTCTCAGATCCACCTAAAAAACATGAAGTGACCAAGAGTAAATTGGGTATTAGCTGCATCTCTTCTCAAGCGTGAGCAGCACGTCAGTCTTCCCATCAATTCCACACTATGGTGCAGAGCAAAATATATTGACGACTACTGGCAAGATTGACATGAAATCTGTTATTGATCTTTATGGTCCCCAGAGGTTGATTCCCAATGATTTGTCATGACCCCGTGACCTTTTGTGCAATCAAAATCCCCCCCCACCAGCTTTCTCTACCTGGGTTTTTCCATTCCCACTTTTGGTCAAGTCAAACAATGTATCCGAGAAGCAGAAGTTGATCTGCATTTCCTTTACAAGATATAGTATTTCATTTTGTATTAGTTTATTCCACTCATGGCAATTGTAATAAAACAAAACATGTACACTTAAGCTTTTTTTTTAGTAGCACATGATGGAAAGGACCAGGGAGAAGAAAGTATTATTTTACCTGCCTCTTTCTCAAAAATCAATGGTCTGTCAATCACAACTGCCTAAAACCAATATACTTACAGTATAGCCAAATTGTGATGATGGGCCGTCTCCGGAGTTGGGCCAAATTGCGTCCAACCCGCCTCCAATGGAGTTACAGTGGCATCTTACGGAGTGCGGCCTAACTGAGACCTCTACTAATACTGAAAGGATGAAAAGTTGAAGAGAGAGATGTTGGATGGAGACACACTTTTAGCTCTTTTGGAATGGAGATGCAAATCCCTGCTGTGCTGAGCTCGAGCACAGTGCCAAGCTGAGCCGGCACATGTGTATGAAAGGGGGTTAAAGTCTAAAATAAATCAGCCTTCATGCTCCCCAGATGTGGAAACCTTGGGTTTCCTACCACTGACCTAGTTAGTTGAGTTGCTGGTATGGAGTTCATTTTAATATAGTTGGTTACAGTGGACATTACAACCTGTAGGGGCCACTAGAGGGACTTAATACATTATGGTTCACCTTGAGGACAGTAAACTAGAGCAAATACCAGTGTTCTTTTCAGATAGTCCTAGGGTGTGCATCAGGAACAGGAACAGCTGGGATGAAGTCTTCTTGTAAGATTGAATGGTTGGAAACGCTGCAAGAGTAAGGGACAAGGACTTTATACTCCATACAAGGAAATGAAGATCTGATACCGTAACAGCTGTGTTCTCAATGTGAAAGTAGATTAAAGCCAGATTCTGTTCCTGTTAAACAGAAGGGACACCTTCAACCACTTGACGACCTGGTTAGAGGACGCTCGCCAACATTCCAACTCCAACATGGTCATCATGCTCATTGGCAACAAGAGGTGAGATCCTGAACATATAACACTGTACTGCAACCAGGCAGGCTTATGAGTATTGGGTTTTTTTATTTTTGAGGGCGGCTATGGCGCAGTGGGTAAGTGCGCTGATCCTCTGAACAGAGGAGCACAGATTCAATCCCACCTTGACCCCCACTGCAGTCAGCATGTCGTTGTGTCCTTGGGCAAGACACCTCACCCCAAATTGCTCCTGTGGGGATTGTCCACAGTATGGAATGTATTTCATGTCTAATATATGTAAACTAATGTAATGCTTTGAGCTATCGGAAAAGCACTCAGAATACCTTTTTTTGCCCACAGAGGAAAAATGTACATTGTTACAGCAAAAGGGAAGATGGAGAAAAACAAAATAAAAATAAAACACTATAATATAAAAACAAAATGTAAATACAAGATTTAAATGTAAGTACAATAAATTATACTAAAGTAAGTTAATTAAAGAAATATATAGAAAGCTACTCAGCGGTGAGTAGGCGCTGCTGTAACAGGCTGCCACTCGAGCGTTAACATTCATTATTATTATCTAAATGGTTTGTTAACATTGTGCCTGGCCGTGTCCTTACTGTTATATCTGATCCAGCTTCCTCTAAAACGTCTAAATCGACCCAAAATGCAGTCAACAAACAGCTGCTAGATAGAACTGCACCTTGAAACTAATTATGATGATCAGAATCAGAAACAGCTTTATTGCCAGGTAGGTTCACACGTACGAGGAATTTGACTTGATGCCATGGTGCATACATCAAATATAAAAATATATATGATGATGAATTAATTCTGTTAAATCCATACGAGGAGGTTCACCTCTACAACAAAGTTCAACTCAGGCTCAGGTACTCAATGTTACATAACTGTTATGTCAAAATGATGAGTTTACAAATGTCCTTTTGTTGATTACGAACAACCTGAAACTCTTTTTGACAACTGTCTACTAAACCTGCCATACGGAGTCATACACTTCTCAGTTTTTAAGGTTTAACAGAGGAGGTAGAATTGTAAAATGTAGGTATTGGCACTGATGTTACACAGAGCCCAGTGCATAGCTCAATGACAACGTATTATTTTCAGTCAGAACAACAAAGCCTGACTCATCTTTACCTGCTCTTATCAGCAACGAGTCATCATGAACAGAAGTTCAAATGATGGTTCATTTCATTAGAGAAAAGTGGTCATTGATATCATACAATGAAAGTGATCCTAGCTTCCTTCACAGTAAAGGAAATGCATCACTGTTCATGAGGTGTACTAATATACTACTTTACTATCTTCTACCTTTGGATGACCATGGAAAATACATAGTATTAATGTTTTTGTGTTTGTGTTTAGTGACCTGGAGTCGAGGAGAGAGGTGAAGAAAGAGGAAGGTGAAGCATTTGCAAGAGAACATGGCCTCATATTCATGGAGACTTCAGCCAAGACTGCCTCTAATGTAGAGGAGGTAATAATTCTCACACACACCACACACACACACACACTCCGATATACCTGTGCACACATATACCTTCGTTCAGGATATATTTTGAAATGGACAAGTTGTTCGGTGTTAACATATAGAATGGCAAGTGAAATATAATTGAAAGCTTACCTGAACCTGCCTGAGTTCCAAACTCCTTTAAACTCCACCTGTCTTACAAGGTAAGACTGAAACACTAGTTTAGCTGTTAGCATTGGATGCAGGTCATCCAATGCTAACAGCTTTTTCCTCACACATAAATCACTCCTTGAAAGAAGGGTCACAGCAGAATTTCACACATATTATCTGCTATTTCACAGATATTAGTGCTGCTAAAAGTTAGTCCTCTATTTGTTAGGAACACAATGCAAGCAGACACAACCCTAACTGATGATCAGTTATTCTCTGTATTCACAAGATCTCTACACTATCATCAAGCTCTTATTAGGCAGCAATGATGTTTCGTCAATGAGTACATTATAGTTATCTAGTTATTCTATCATAGTTTACTAAACGACACAAACTGATTTTAATGACCTTATTTGTTAGCTTTTACTTACTTCAGTTTTGTAATGTAATGCTTTGTATGAATGAGGGAATGGAATACACTCATGGAGCACACTTCTCCTTGTGTGATACCTGTAGAATCATGTGTCACTGTCATGGATGTATAAAGAGAACTGGATACAGCGTTGGAGGCAGGGCCCTGTTTATTCCTATGAAGGTTGCTCAGTAGCACATAAAGCCGAAACGTCCTGACTCTGTACAAAAATACCCGGATCATCTGGGGATCTCGGTCCATAGAGCATACGCATTCGCCTTTTCCCAATCCGTAGCGTCACAGCCTGTCTCTGCTCAGTCAAATGCAGAGGGAAAATAACTCTTTAAATGGGCATTCAGTATTTTGGCAAAATAATTGATTGCTATGTTCTACATGACATCCACATTACCTCGTTATTAAACCTGTATTACTCCGGTATTAAACCCATATTACTGAGTAATTAAACCTGTATTACTCCGGTA
The DNA here is from genome assembly GCA_031216635.1 of Dissostichus eleginoides. Taxonomy (NCBI): domain Eukaryota; kingdom Metazoa; phylum Chordata; class Actinopteri; order Perciformes; family Nototheniidae; genus Dissostichus; species Dissostichus eleginoides. Next base: position 31,197,512 of record CM062276.1, on the reverse strand, counting down.
TTAAACCCATATTACTCAGTAATTAAACCTGTATTACTCCGGTATTAAACCCATATTACTCGGTAATTAAACCTGTATTACTCCGGTATTAAACCCATATTACTCGGTAATTAAACCTGTATTACTCCGGTATTAAACCCATATTACTCGGTAATTAAACCTGTATTACTCTGTTATCACACCCATATAACTCCATATTTACACTTATTTTACACAGGACACAGCCTGTTAAATGACTGTATCCTCCAGTATACAGAACCCATTTAAGGGTCAAATTAGGATGGTTATACTTCAAGTGTTCGTAATGGCTAGTTGATCTAGCTAAAAAATTCTAAATAAAAAAAGTGGCCAGCTCACTTCCTGGGGGCTTGTTCACTGTGCTGGAGCCAGCTTCATATTAGCATCATGAAGCTCAACTAGCTCCGCCCCTCGCAGAGCCACACCCCGGGTGTTGTTGTGTGTAATGGATGCACGCCTTTATCCTCGGGGACCCCGTTCTCACTTATCCAATCACATAAATAATCCCATCCTACACCGCACAGCATGCCAGCCAGGGGCGCTGCACAGAGTGTGTGTGTGTTTGTTTACATTGATTATTTTCTACCCTCGCTTGCCTGGCCTATATCATGCAAACACACACACACACACCCAAACTGTTGAGTAGAGCTCTCTGGGGTTAAGATGAGGGGGGAGGTGTGTGTGTGTGTGTGTGTGTGTGTGTGTGTGTGTGTGTGTGTGTGTGTGTGTGTGTGTGTGTGTGTGTGTGTGTGTGGTGTGTGTGTGTGTGTGTGTGTGTGGTGTGTGTGTGTGTGTGTGTGTGGGTGTGTGTGTGTGTGTGTGTGTGTGTGTGTGTGTGTGTGTGTGTGTGTGTGTGTGTGTGTGTGTGTGTGTGTGTGTGTGTGTGTGTGGTATGATTAATTTGTCTCATTAGTGTCCTCTGAATCCTCCTGATACCGCTCCTCCCATCCCTTCATCTCTCCTCGCTCCATCCCTCCTCATCCCTCGACGTCCATCATTTGCTCTTTACCTCCCTCCAATCCTCTCTCACCTCCCCCCTCCCACTCTCAATCCATGTCCTCCTCCTCCCCCCTCCTCCAACGTGTCTTCCTCCCCTCCTCCTCCCTCATCTCCATCATCTCCCGTTCCTCTCTCCGGCAGTATATCAACCAGTTATAGTTCATACATATTCATAACCTCCATCCCCGCCTCCTCCTCAGCGACACCCAGCAGCCAATGGGTGTGCTGGGTTTGTCGTCAGGGTCTGTGGGTGGACACAGGGTTAATGGGATGGCCCTTTAGAGAGACATTCCTGTTAGTATCTTCTTATCTCCCGATCCTTTCTTCTTTCCTCACATCTTCAGACTCTTCCTCAGCCCTCTTCCCATTTCCTCATATATTTGTTATCTCTTCTGTGTTTAGCTCATCAGCCTTCATCTTTTGAACTTTTGCTATCCTTACTATTTTGATGTTGTTCTTAAGTCTGGTTTTGTCACCTAAAGGTCTGGCCATTCAGGTCTGAAACTTATCTCAAAGAGAAAAAGCACCTGTTTGTGTATTTAATCAATGAAATCCTCTTTTAGTCATCACAATATATTGAAAATATAAGTCAATCTAGTCTTGATTTATTTCCACTTATTTTCAGCACCGGTGTTGCCTCTGTTAACTTGAATGAGAAAGTAACTCCAAGTGGTCGTGACTGATCATTGTATGCTACTCGACAATAAATCCACAATACTTATTCGACTCTTTTACACTGAAAAAAAGAGATTTAGATTTGTAGTCCCTTCCTTTTGTTGCATCAGCCATATTGCATGGTATAGTCATTGAGTCATTTATTTAGTTGACTTACACACTTAATCCTAGTTTGTGTTATTAGACTGATTTGTGCTGTGAAGGAACACAGTGATGAGCTGAAGGAAGGAGTGAGCAGGACAGAGTGCACCAGAGAGCACCCTTGGTCTATTTTCAGACTGGGTGTCAGATGGAAGTTCAGATATATTTTCAGTTCTTTTATGACTCTGCTTAAGAAACACACTTCTTCTTGGCCTGACAAAGTTGGAAGTGGGGTTTCAGGGTTCCTCCATCAGAGTCTCCTAGCTTCTCTCCAGGGTGGTCTCTTGAGACAAACACTAACAGACTGTCCCCAAAGACAGTCATAGGATAGTCACTCAGGGAGCTTCATTCCACTTTATTCTAACATGTTTGAACCTTGCAGTGATGTCAGTGGTGTGTGTGGAAAGGAAACAGATTGCATGTAGTCTTTGGGTGCGTTTCACTTCGGTTAAATGGATTCCTTGCGTCCCTCACTTGCGTTGTTTCCCTGCGACTAGTCCCTCCCACCAGGGAAGCATGGAGAGACGCAAGGAAACCACGAGAAGCAGGGAAATGAGTTTTAAGAGCAATGGGACGTCGTTTCCTCCGGAGCGTCACGTGAAGCGACGTCCGTTTGTGATGACGCCGCACAGCTGATCGTCTGACAGCAGCCAGATCAGTGCATGCGCTGCATCGTCCAATCAGTGAGCGATACACAGTAAGGGGGCGGGGCGAGTGTCTGAGGATGGTCTGGTAGTTCCTCGATTATCGCTCCTCCGTTATCGCTCCTCGATCCTCGGTCCTCCGGCACAAATAAGGCCACTGGGACGGTACTCAAGATGGCGCAGACAAATCAACTTCCGGTGATACCGAGCCCGAGGAGCGAGGAAATGAAAAATAAGAGAAGTGAGACGCACCCTTTGTGTGTTCTGCTCAGATCAAATGGTTATAGCAGCTGCTGACAAGAAGAAGCAAATCTGCTCTAAAGAGTTTCTACATCTCCTGTGTTCAACAAGGTCCTGTGAAGCTTTGAAAGGCCCTACACATGTTCACTGAGGGGTTTTATTTCTCCAAATAATCTACATCTTCATCTCTTTAAGTGCAGACAATACTGCATTTTCAAAGCATCTTTCTTTCCAGAAGCTTGTTGATCTTGAGTACTAATTTTTACAGATCATACAAAAGTCAGCAGTGGTGTTATTTGAAAGAATTTTAACATACAGATGTGAAGGTCAAATTTCTAAGAAGTGAATATAACTTATTTCTGTTTCAGGCTTGTCAAAATATAAAATTGCATTTTTAATGTTTAAAAGGTCTACCTTAATATATAACAAATATTAAGGGTATTGCTCTACATCTTATTAAATGCACTAATTAGAGCTAGACAGATTCCCCAGCCAGTCATCATATCAGAATAGTTATATACCATACTAGGTTTGACATTAATAAGAGACCCCAATGTCACCGTTACACTTTGCACTGGGGCCAGGCTAGCAGTTACGACCTGATTCCAGTCTTACTAAGCTTGGGTAAGCTAAGCTAGCTACATCCTGTCAGTCTACAGCTCTTTACTAGATGCTTAAACATAATTTTCATACCGTTCTTCTCATTGCACTCACTATAGAATATTAAGCAAATCAATTCAAACTATTTGCGAAAAGAGGATGATAGTTACCTGTGATCTATTACACATTTCAGATGAAAAAGAATGCAAATAAAAGTGTTTTTAAGAGAATCTTTAGCAACCCAAGCCTATATGTGTTAATCCTAGTAAAAACATTTGTATAAGATCTCAGTTGATTCAAAATCCACATATTAACTAGAACTAACTTGTCTTCTCTCTCTGTCTTGCTCACATCCTGTCTCTGTATCAGGCTTTCATCAACACAGCCAAGGAGATCTATGAGAAGATCCAGGAGGGAGTGTTTGATATCAACAACGAGGTGAGACACACTTCACTCTGCTTTTCCTTCCTCCTCAAACCTCTCCATTCTTCCTCTGTGCCAGTCTTTGTTTTATTCTTTCCTCTCTTTCTCCTCAGTGTAGTTTTCCAGCAGTGTGTGTGGTTTGCCATGCTCCCTCTCTCTTAAAAAAGAGGGGGGAAAACCCTCTGCTCTGCTTCCTTTGACTCCAGCCAAGCAAAACTCCCTGCGTTCCTCCTCTCCCTGCTCTACTTTCCACCCAATCTTCTTCACTCCTCTCTCTCTCTCGCTCTCGCTCTCTCTCTCTCTCTCTCTCTCTCTCTTCCCCCCCCCCCTCCTGGCATCTAGCCAGCTCATAAATTCCTCACATCTCACAAGGTCTCAGTCATTCGGCTAGAAAACAAACAGCCAGTCAGTCAGTTAGCTTCCTCTCCAGCCAGTCAGTTAGCTTCCTCTCCAGCCAGCCAGTCAGTCAGTCAATCAGTCAGCTTCCTCTCCAGCCAGCCAGTCAGTTAGCTTCCTCTCCAGCCAGCCAGTCAGTCAGTCAATCAGTCAGCTTCCTCTCCAGCCAGCCAGCCAGTCAGTCAGTCAGTTTCCTCTCCAGCCAGCCAGTCAGTCAGTCAATCAGTCAGCTTCCTCTCCAGCCAGTCAGTCAGTTAGCTTCCTCTCCAGCCAGTCAGTCAGCTTCCTCTCCAGCCAGTCAGTTAGCTTCCTCTCCAGTCAGTCAGTTAGCTTCCTCTCCAGTCAGTCAGTTAGCTTCCTCTCCAGTCAGTCAGTTAGCTTCCTCTCCAGCCAGTCAGTCAGTCAGCTTCCTCTCCAGCCAGTCAGTCAGTTAGCTTCCTCTCCAGCCAGTCAGTCAGTTAGCTTCCTCTCCAGCCAGTCAGTCAGCTAGCTTCCTCTCCAGCCAGTCAGTTAGCTTCCTCTCCAGCCAGTCAGTCAGTTAGCTTCCTCTCCAGCCAGTCAGTTAGCTTCCTCTCCAGCCAGCCAGTCAGTTAGCTTCCTCTCCAGCCAGCCAGTCAGTTAGCTTCCTCTCCAGCCAGTCAGTCAGTTAGCTTCCTCTCCAGCCAGTCAGTCACTTAGCTTCCTCTCCAGCCAGTCAGTCAGTTAGCTTCCTCTCCAGCCAGTCAGTCAGTTAGCTTTCTCTCCAGCCAGCTAGTTAGCTTCTAGCTTCCTCTTTGTATCCATTCACCCAGATGGTTATCTTCTCAGTGGAACAGTTATCGAGACAAGACACCAAGCCTCTCAGCAAGTATGCTCTTGTCAGCAAATGTTAGTTATACTTGTTCCACATTCAAATAGCAAATTCCTAAAAAGCAGTTTAAACGTTAGAGCATCCACATTGGTGTTCTCAAGTCGGTTTCATTTCGTCAAAGCATTTATATGCACATTATAAAAATTGGTTTTCCCTTCACAAGATAATTGTTCCTGTGCTTTCCAGGAGATAAATACAATCAAATAAAAAAAGAACACCATGTACAATTAACAAGGTGTGGTGTTCTTTTTTTCATTGCATATAGGTCTCCATTGTACAGTGGAAACCTGATTGTAGCTGTGCATATGATCTCCTTCTATACAGAAACAATAAGAAAAAGGCTGAATCTCTTCTTAGTCGTATGGTTTATCAGATAACATCTGTTTGAATCTGTTCTCATTAAACACATTTTCCAGTATGAAGCAACTGAAAAAGAAGATATGTTTTAAACTTAGCTAGTGGAAAATGATACTTGAGTGTCCATGAATGTTAGGGTGACATCCATTTTAACATGTTCCCATGTCAGTGTGAACATGTCCACATGCAACAAGTCCATACGCAGACACCCCATATATTATGAAGTGTGTGCCCATCTCCTGTCCGCTGTTTGAGTCTAAGCCTAAATCCCTCCAGTTCCTCTAGACTCAGGCCAAACATTGAGTGTGTGGCTGTGTACGTTCACCAATAATAATGTTGAAACAGTCGATAGTGTTGAATGACATGCCGATGTAAGCCTGATATTCAGCCTGGGTTGACCGCTTTACCTGCACTTCGTTCACATTACCTGACTTTTTCATAACGGTACTCCGTTTCTTTTTTTCCTTTTGCCCTCATAGAATGGTGCGGGAAAGAGTCCTAACACCCGGAAACGAGTCAGCATGTTAGCACTCCCGTTTCTCTTGTGATGTAGTTCCATTATAGCTTAACGTTAACTTTATAGTTTTGGCAATTGCACTTATGCTTCAAATATTATAAAAGCAATGTTAATACGTGGAGATTATCTTGCTGAACAAAATGTATCATTAACGTTGTGTGCTCATGATCATCTTCTCATGATCATCAATATTCCAAAATCCAATAGAAAATCCCATTGCATGTTGTCGAGGGAGCTCTTGTTACGCTATCTTCCGGGATTGCCTACCAGCCCATGTCATCCCTGCACCACTCTCTTGATCAGGAGAAAGAGAGCTATTTGTCTGCAGGAATACTTCTGAGCTGTTCTGAAGAGCTGTAAAGTTCATGCACTCTGGCCTCACAGCGCCCACCTGCAGCCTGTCACAGTGTGTGTGAATGCAGAGCTAGTGCCACATTTAAACACTGCTCTGGAGCACATGTGGCCCTTCACACAGCCAGCCAGTGTTTGTGTTATTAGCAACAGTCAGACGGAGCAGGCCAAACCACATCAGCTGACTGAGAGAGGGAAGCCCCACCAGAAATGTTGGCAGCCACTATGAGAAAAACACTCACACACACTTACGCTCATACACACACACGGCCTTAGCTCAATAAATGTGATTTAAAGGCATACAGTGTTTCCCAGAGGCACTACTGCTACTGAGTGTAGGAGGGGGAGTTACAGTGAGAGGGAGGGAGATAAATATATACAGAGGGAGAGAGATGAAACGCAGGGAGGGAGCTCCAGTTGAAGGGGGAGAGATGAAAGAGCGCTGTCTCTGCCTCCCTCTCTGCCCTCTTCTCTCTTCGTTATAAGTGATTTCTTTTTTCCTGGTGTTCCTGCACAGCACCTGTTGTTCTGTTCTGTTCTGTTCTGCTCTGTTCTGCTCTGTTCTGTTCTGCTCTGTTCTGCTCTGCTCTGTTCTGCTCTGTTCTGCTCTGTTCTGTTCTGCTCTGTTCTGTTCTGTTCTGCTCTGCTCTGCTCTGTTCTGCTCTGTTCTGTTCTGCTCTGTTCTGCTCTGTTCTGTTCTGTTCTGCTCTGCTCTGCTCTGTTCTGCTCTGTTCTGTTCTGTTCTGTTCTGCTCTGTTCTGTTCTGCTCTGTTCTGCTCTGTTCTGCTCTGCTCTGTTCTGCTCTGTTCTGTTCTGCTCTGTTCTGTTCTGCTCTGCTCTGTTCTGCTCTGCTCTGTTCTGCTCTGCTCTGTTCTGCTCTGCTCTGCTCTGTTCTGCTCTGTTCTGTTCTGCTCTGTTCTGCTCTGGTCTGCTCTGCTCTGTTCTGTTCTGCTCTGTTCTGTTCTGCTCTGCTCTGCTCTGTTCTGTTCTGTTCTACTCTGCTCTGTTCTGCTCTGTTCTGTTCTGCTCTGCTCTGCTCTGCTCTGTTCTGCTCTGCTCTGTTCTGCTCTGCTCTGCTCTGCTCTGTTCTGCTCTGCTCTGTTCTGCTCTGCTCTGTTCTGTTCTGCTCTGCTCTGGTCTGTTCTGCTCTGTTCTGCTCTGCTCTGTTCTGTTCTGCTCTGTTCTGTTCTGCTCTGCTCTGTTCTGCTCTGCTCTGTTCTGCTCTGTTCTGTTCTGCTCTGCTCTGCTCTGTTCTGCTCTGCTCTGTTCTGCTCTGTTCTGCTCTGGTCTGCTCTGTTCTGTTCTGCTCTGTTCTGTTCTGCTCTGCTCTGCTCTGTTCTGTTCTGCTCTGCTCTGCTCTGTTCTGCTCTGCTCTGTTCTGCTCTGTTCTGTTCTGCTCTGCTCTGCTCTGTTCTGCTCTGCTCTGTTCTGCTCTGTTCTGCTCTGGTCTGCTCTGTTCTGTTCTGCTCTGTTCTGTTCTGCTCTGCTCTGCTCTGTTCTGTTCTGCTCTGTTCTGCTCTGCTCTGTTCTGCTCTGTTCTGCTCTGGTCTGCTCTGTTCTGTTCTGCTCTGTTCTGTTCTGCTCTGCTCTGCTCTGTTCTGTTCTGTTCTGTTCTGCTCTGTTCTGCTCTGTTCTGCTCTGCTCTGCTCTTTTCTGCTCTGCTCTGCTCTTTTCTGCTCTGCTCTGCTCTGTTCTGCTCTGCTCTGCTCTGCTCTGTTCTGCTCTGCTCTGCTCTGTTCTGCTCTGTTCTGCTCTGCTCTGCTCTGCTCGTTTCTGTTCTGTGCTCTAACAGGAATCTTGCAATGACCGCGACAACGCACTAATGCTTCAGCTGATTTAATTCTGTAGCTATCATTTAAAAAAAGGATTGTCATGATAAATGCACTCTTGAGTTTTAGAGGCCCTTTTCTGCTTTCTAGGTTGTTCCCGTCTCCTGTAGTGTGTTCTGAAGGTGTTTGTGCATGGTCTACAAAGACTAAATTCCCTGTGTTCCCACTAGAGAGAAACATAACAAGCCAAAAAATACTTTCCCCCTAGACTTACAGTATGAAAAAACTGTAAGTCCGCTGATGCTTTTCCATATAAAAATAGGCAGGCTGTATCCACAAACAAACCCACTTTTCTGATCAAACGGTCAGGTGACCTCTCTTCACCGTCCTGTGCTTGTTGTCAGTGGGAGGTTTTTTCACCTGGTCTGATGTTCTCTGTCTCCACAGGCTAACGGTATTAAGATCGGACCCCAGCATCCCCACCACCAACTCCACACTGTCCGGTAACCAGGGAGGCCAACAGGCTGGGGGGGGCTGCTGCTGAAGCCCCAACACACCTCCTCCTCCTTCAAACCCCCCGCCCCCCCCTCTTCGCCCGCTCCGACTCTCCCTTGCGGTTCTACAGAACTGTCCAGGCTCACTTAACAGTCTGTTAACCTCTCTCTCTATTGCTCCATTCCTTCATCTTACCCCCCCCCCCCTCTCTTTCTCTCTCTGCCATCCTTTGTTCCTCAACCATACCTAAGGGTCTGTGTGCAGCCTGACTTCCTGCAGGTTTAGCCTAAACATGCTAAAGGTTTGCAGTTTTTGGTGGGGTTACAACGGATTTGTATCTTTTTATTTAAAAAAAGAACATGCTGGAATGTGAAGACTTGTGTTCCAGCAGTTTAATTTGCACACTCCTCTTGATTAGTGAGGAAGGTGTTGGGATATTACAGAACCTCAGAATGCTAAAAGAAATCTCCAGAAACGATGAGGCTGAGGGTAGAGATAAAAACATCTGACAGTATGGAGTAAAGCGCCATGTTGTGTCTATACACACATCTGTACATGTTTTCTGAAGATGACGCAGCACGTTGATAGCAGGACATGTTAGCACATGCTGAGTCAGTGATGGAGCTGTGCAGGATGTGTGTAGGGGCCATATAGGTGTTCCAGTGTGTGAGCTGTAGGAGACATTCAAGAGAAGTCACCCTGTATCTTCTGTCCATAAAACAAAGTGCAAATGATCATCTTATTTTGTGTTTCCTTTCCTTGTTCTTCTGTCTTTGTGTCCGTTTTGTTGACTTGCTTTGTATTTAATGAACACTACAAACTGGTTGTGGCTTAAAAAAGTGTTTAAATTTGTCTGGAGAGAGAATAAAAGACCAAACTGTTGAGTGTGACAATGGATCCTTGTAGGAACTACGGAAAGGAAAGCAGAAAGGTTAAAGAAACGTTAAGGGGCACTGAGAGCAGCGGCCGCCATTATGAAGTTATGAAGTAAAAGAGGATAGTAGATTGGAATTTTTTGGTAACTATTTATCGGGCACATTATTGTGTATATATGGCTCTTTAGATTTCTGTAGATTTTCTGGCTGTTTGAGGTGAAGCTTGGCGTGTCGTTGTCTAGTTGTTTCTTTACCAGGGCTGGAAAAAAAGACCTTGAAGCAGTTTTTTAAACATTTTTAACAACTCTCATTTAAACCCAAAGGTGCCACATCGCCCTGAAACATTAGGGTTGCTGGTGCCCTTTCTTTTGAATGACAAGTGAGTGATAAGAGGCTGTTAACGGGCCTGTAGAGGCATTCAGAGTCCCTGGTGGAGAACAGACTCCAACTGAAAATGTCATGTGTCTCCTTTTAAAGCAGGCAGAGATTTCCACCATGAATTAGCTGGTAGATATATCATGTATACTGTTTAGAGCTTGGTCGATGACTGCTGCAATGGTTTTTTTGCTTCGAGATCCTCAACGTAATAGGCACCATTTAACTGTTATGATCATATTTTACTTCTTGAGTTACTTAATGTTCATCCTCCCATCCCCACCTCTTCTTCTTCTTCTCTCTCTTCCTCAGACTGTGTGGTAGCTCTGTATCGATTTTAAATGCCAAATTATTGTTTACCTGTGTTTGTCAGTATAAAAAAATGGGAAAGAATTAACTAAGCCGCTCTAATCTGTCCTGAAATCAGCTGCCTGCCTTAACTCCACCCCCTGAGAGATTTGGACAGCTGCTAGAAACGAATCCAACTGACCTTTTTTCTGCATTTTGACCACTAACTAGCTAGTTGAAGATGCATTACACATGCAAAGGTGCACACTTAGAGATATGTTAATTCATATAACAGGCCTAGTTTGAATTGGGGCATTTGAAATGAATCCAAACCCACGTGTTAATATTTTCTTCCCATCCCCTCCATGCACACACACCTGCATACAGCATATGCATGTATGTATACGCAGACGATGAATACATATATTTCTGTTTCTCTCACCTAGCTGTTTTGCTATCTATAACTGTAGGGACTGTTGGGTTTCACAGCAGTGTGAGTGGATCTGTTTTCCTCAGCAGTGTCCTTTCTTTTTTTTTATTCCAAGATATATTCAGACCGTTATTAATCTTATTCTGATGATTCTTTGTAAAGCAAAATGTAGTGTGTATGTGTGTGTGCGTGTGTGGACCCCAAGGGGTTACAGGGGGAGGATCAAGCCAAACCTGATACATCTATCTCTATCTATCAATGGATTGATCTAGCTATCTTATCTATGTGGCCCTCCTCCCTCGCTCTTCCTGCCTCTCCCCCCGCAACGTTATTTGCTGTGTTTGTTCTTTGGAAAAATAAAACTTAAAAAAAAATAAAAAATGAAAATGCTATCACAACAAACTATAATAAAACATTCTAAACTCTAAACATGTCATTTTGATGGTTATGTGGAGATGGAAAATACAGTGTTGGGGAAAAAAAAGAAGATCATTTGAATTTGTTGTCTTCTTTTCTGTTGCCCATGCTGGCGTTCAGTGTATGTATGAATGAATCAATCATAATGGGCCCACTTGCTGTTTTACTGGATCTGATTTATCCATTAAAATGAGAGGGGGGGGGACTTGTGTGCTTTTGGATCCATGCCATTCGACCTTCAGCAGTCATGCAGATTGTATTCCCTGATGAAGGTCAGCCACCCAGAGCCTGCTTAACTTAATGAATGAAACATTTTTTAACTCATATGTAGTCATGGACGGTTTTCATGCTCTGTGTATGTGCATGAGCTTCTTATCACTGCCCAACATGAAATGCATTGGAAGGAACATGCCATGTTTTTGGGACATCACTAGATCTAAATGTGTTAGCTGGGAGGCTACTGTGGGCGTAACATGCTAGCATAAGAGCTGGAGCCAGTGAACTACAGGGTCATTTGTGTTACCTTTTCCTAATAATAAAAACCCTCTTTCTTTTCCTCCGTACCCACTACTCTAAAAACGGGGGAACAACGGAGCTGATCCAGATTTGCTGTGGTCATGACGACATTACTAAAATGTGGGCTGGCTTTACACCCCCGGCCCTATCAGAAACGTTGCTGTATCAGAAACCATGCGCGATTGGAAGTAATATGGTCTGTGTTTACATTAGCAAGCATCGCTAACACTCAGCTGACCTGTACTGGAGAGAATAATATGTGTAAAGCAACAGGAGCTCACTGCTTGCATGCGGATGCTCTAAAGGGGCGTGGCCAGCGCAGCTCGGTTACATTTTAAAGGGCCAGACCTGCAGAATCAGCACTTTAGTAACAGGGCTGAAATAGAGGGGTATGAGGCATACTACAATGGGTGATCTGTTTACTATTTTGAGCAAAACACTCCAGATACATGATTTGTATAGATATGGCCCTATAATATATTGTTCAAATATTGTATAATAGGTGAGCTTTAAGACTTATCTCTTGCTGTTTAGCAATTCCAGCATGAAAATACATACATTTCAAAGAATATGCCACATTTGAGCACTGTAGCTCTCTAAGATACATGCTAACATGCAACCCAGTCTCATGGCATTTCGTGTTATAGTCACGAGATTTAATCTATTGATTCGTGTTCACCAACACGATTTTCCCCTTTTTTTCGTGTCACACAAAACCATTTTAAAAGCAATTAAATGTATTTCTATTGGTAGTATGTTTCGTGCCTGCACCACGTCTTTTTGTCCGGTCGGGTCTTGGAAGACCGGAAGCTGCGTGGTTCATAAAAACATGTTCATACTCAATATCAAGCCACGATTATTGTTTTGTTTTTAAATCGTATAATGTCGGACATTTTTTGCCATCAGTGAGGAAAAGAAATGGGCTCAGAGCCTCAGAATACTGAAATCTGTATTTTTTAAATCTTTTTTTCCTTCTAATTTGTTATTCTTTTCTAAATAACACACTGTTATTTACTCAACAATAACACACAATTATCTTTGTTTTTATTTATTTGATTAATTCTATAATCTCTGGCTTTTTGGCCGTCCGTCTGGAACTGAATTTCAAAATAAAGTCACCGGAAACAGACGTAGGCCTATAAGGGACATTTCGAGCATCATTGCGATACACACCCACTGAACTGATTACCCAAGATCCTCAGTTATGGTTTAAACTCGGTGATTGGATGTTTTAGCCGCAATGCACTTTGGGATATGGTGTTTATGCAATATTAAATCTCAAAAACATTTCGGAGTTTCGGATGGCCGAAGACACTACACTACCCATAATCCTCAGCTATCGTTTGGGACTACAGTTCCGTTGCTTGACAAACCCCGTGATTAATCTTCAAGCTCTGGGATTGGAATGAAATGGAATGAAACCACGGCAGACTATCCAAAACTGGACTCGAACCTACACCTGCAACAGTCAAAGACAGGCAACTGTTGAGGAGTTGGAAAGGTCTGAAGATGTTACAAATAAGGTACACACAGCATACAATGCCATAATAACTTTGTATTATTAGTGTAGGACACGTATGTATGTATGTATAACATCTGAAGATGTGTAGTTTTATTCATGTTTCCACATAATTCTACAGGATATTGCTATGTTATTTCACATGTTTTACTTCTACACATTAATATCTGATTTGTAAAAACATCACAGACAGAAAGGTATATCCGTAATTTAATGGTAAACTATTGAAATTCTGATTCCATAGATGTGTCTCCCATCACCCAAAAAACCCTGACTATTCTCTCAATTCAGTATTTACATTCTTATATTCAAAGAAAATCAGTAATATCTTTAAAAACTACAAGTCCCTTTCTATCAGCTGTGCACCGTTATGGTGTAAATATAACCTATCTACCAATTGGATCAAATATAAAAGTCAGCCGAAATAGTATTGATACTGCAAGGAGACGTATTGTGTGAAAAGAAATGGAAGATGTTGTTCAATTGCAGATATATTTATGATCCACGTCACGTATTCAGTTTCGGTGACAATTCTTCCAGTTTGTCCAGAAGTCTTCTAATCAGGGCTCTATAAATAAAGAACTAAGGCAGATGTGTAATATTTAATGCAGCCGAACCGTGTATTACAATGCCGTTATGTGATGACTTCCAAAGAGAAAAGCAAGCACACTCGGAATAAAGTATTATTTTCTTTTTTTAAATGTTTTTCGGATTTCATATCGCATTAACACCATATCCCAATGTGCATTGCGGCTAAAACATCCAATCACCGAGCTTAAACCATAGCTGAGGATCTTGGGTAATCAGTTCAGTGGGTGTGTATCGCAATGATGCTCGAAATGTCCCTTATAGGCCTACGTCTGTTTCCGGTGACTTTATTCAGTTCCTGAGGAACGGCAAAAAAGCTCGAGATTATAGAATTAAACAAATAAATAACAACAAGGATAATTGTGTGTTATTGTTGAGTAAATAACAGTGTGTTATTTAGAAAAGAATAACAAATTAGAAGGAAAAAAAGATTTAAAAAAATACAGATTTCAGTATTCTGAGGCTCTGAGCACCATTTATTTTCCTCACGGATGGCAAAAAAAGTCCGACATTATACGATTTAAAATAAAAACAATAATCGTGGCTTGGTATTGAGTAAGAACCAAGCGGCAAACTCTGGGGAAGAGCCGTGAGGCCAATAAGGAAGTGCCACAAACTGCAGTTCATCTATTGGCCGATAGGCGATGACTGCAGAAAGGATCAATTTCCATAGACCCCCATGTTAAAATGCCCAACTTTACAGCAGAAAAAAACATGTTTCTACCCCTGGATGCAATACAAATTATTCAGGATATAGTTCGATTCCACCTTCATGATTAGGAATTGTTGAGCGAATTGTTTTATAACATGGCCCTTTTATTTATATTAGGTCTTAACTTTTTTGCATACATTAGGGCGTGGTCACATTGAGTGACAGCTCTGTCCAGTTACTGCTGCTGTAAGCTTCTTGTCTCTCTGCTAGCAGCTCCGTGATGCTACAGGGACTCTGCCTGCTCAGTTCATCCAAGGAACACAACTTGAACCCGGCCGTGAATGTTCTTCATGCTTATATCGGACTATTGTGACTCGCTCTGCGGTTAAAACAGACGGTGCATGAATGCGGTTTTGCGGTAAGTGAAATTCGAGAACTTTATTATTATTATTATGTATGTGTTTATGGGGTTAGCGTGTAAGCGAGTGGTAGCTACATCTGTGCTAACGATGCTAATCGTAGCCTCCAAGTTAAAACGACTGTATATATAAAGGTTAAAACGAAATAGACAAGTGTTAAGTGGGATAATACTGTAGAACAAACGGCTTCTGTTTGAGGTTGGTAAAATAAGGTCATCCTTGTAACTAGAGAGATATTTTATTATGTAGGTAGGAACTGTATGCATCGCTAAGGTTAATTTAAATTGGCTATGCTCAAGTATATAGACAAGCTAACGTCAAAGTAGTGTATGTGAAATCAACCTCACAATAAGATGTGTGTATATTACAATTATTAATGCCATATTTCAAGATGATTACTTAGATATCACAATATGGTTGTTTGAGCTGGAGTTCATTATTGAGCTTACACGTTAACGTCACAGTCAAATCTGAAGAACAACCCAAACCTTGTTGTTTTTATTAATTGCATTACCAAATTGGTATCAAATAAACAGTAAGCATTGGTTACACAACTTCCAAAGTTACAGTAAAATAAAAAGGACCCTGACTCGGACAATACACAATCCAACATGTTCAACAGAAGAGAATAAGTTATATTGTTTGTACACATGGTACTTTACATATATATCTGTTTGTTTAAAGTGTCCAGGTGATGCAGACAGGCTGGACCAGAGAGTGAGAGACAGAACTGGACTCCTCACAGCAGTGAACTTCAGCACAGGTACAAAGACTCTTTTTCATACTGTACACAGAATCAAGAAAGATATTGGTTTAAATAAATGAAGTATTGACTTGAATACACTGATGTACATTCCATTAAACAATACTAAATACTAGATCACCTACACATCAGTGAAGTTGAGGGTTTTTCCATGCAAAAGGTTACATTTAGATGTTAACAAGCAATATGACTTTGTCAGCTTTCTAATTTAATGTATTGAAGGCAAAGATATTTGACACATAGTGAGAACTGCTACTATTTATCTCTCAATATTGTCTGTAAAAAACGTGGTAAAAGTTATTCTTTCAGTGAGACAACAGAGCAAGCTTCTACAGTTGCACTACGTTTTGATAACAGTTAAATATTATTTTGATAATAAAATATATTTCAATGTTGATGAATGTCATACTGTTCATTCATAATCTGATTGTCTTTGTAGCTCACTGTTGAAATAAAAAAAAACATTACAATTACAAAATAATTATATCTACAGCCCCTAAACACACAAACACACCTCTTTCATAAATAACACACTTGTTCTGCAATAATATGTTTTATGTTTCCTGTAATTTTTGTTAGGAAAGGACATGCCTGAAAGACACGACTCAACATTTTCTCCTTCTCTGAGGGTCAAGAAGAACATCCAAGAGGAAAATGAAAAGCTGATGTTATGAGATTTTAAGACCAGTACAGGACATTCACTAAGAAACTACTTTTATTGTGAAAACAAAGATCTGCACACCGAATATTTTTGTAGTCTATCAGGACCATCATTTGTTTGTGACGCTGCACCTCAGAGAAGGTGTGGTTATAGGCTTATAAAGTGTGGCGAAAAACATAGTCAGCTGATCGAATGCACCTATTTCCACATCTACACTCCATCAGCTGATTATTTCTATTTGCCTCACTTTATGAGCTTCACATCACTTGTGCCTTGTACCGCAGAGTTTGCAACGTCACAAATAAATGGGGCCAATCTTCAGTCAGATGTGAATGTGTAATCTAACATTTTCAGTAAGAATAATGGACAAAAGGAGTGCAAATACAATTTATTGAAATGTGAACCAAAAGTTAATCAAAAATGTTTTAAATAAAAAGCACATATGGACAGAAGGTGTAAATGTATAAGTAAACACATTTAGTCAAATAAAGTGACAGACTAGGCCTGTGCAGTTGGTATCGGCTATGCCCAGCATGGGCTCCTCCATCAGGCCTGGTCCTCCTCGCAGAGGAAAGACCCTCAGTCCTCTCCAAACCAACAGACAGGACGTCCATCACACGGAGGTTTCTCCCTGAAGTCTCTGCAGCTCTCTGGACACCACGCTGCCTCAATCCGTCCATCACACGGAGGTTTCTCCCTGAAGTCTCTGCAGCTCTCTGGACACCACGCTGTCTCAATCCGTCCATCACATGGAGGTTTCTCCCTGAAGTCTCTGCAGCTCTCTGGACACCACGCTGTCTCAATCCGTCCACACTGAATATGAGAGGGGAAAATAATAAATGCTTTAGACAATAAGAAATATAAAGTTGACTGTTGAGTTGCTCAGTTTTTTTAGATTGTCAATACTATAACTGTATAACTAATATCTCAGGTTAAGAGGCACATTCAAATAAAGATTGGTCTTTAAATACATTTTGTCTTTTGAATTGTTTGTCTAAAGTCAAGGATCTAGAACTGGTACTTAGTTTTAATGATAGTCTGGTCATTATGCTGTTTGGAGGAGGCATCACAGGTAAGAGCACTAACTAGCTACCATCACATGTACCTTAGCTTGACTTAAATGTATTAAACGTATAATTAAGTTATAGCAAATATAAATAACTAATGTCATGCAAACATATTTGCTTGATTCCAGTGTTGAATTTAGCACAATTGCATACAAGCGTCAAGGGATTTTAAGATTCTGAAGTATTATGCTAAAAACTCAATAACTCAGATCATATTTATAGTTTCATGTCCGCTTACCTTAGAAACGTAAAATGCGACGGCAGTGTGCAGACGGGGAGCATGTTAGCTTAGCTTGGTAGCTTCAGCTAGCTGTGGAGCTTCCAGCTCGGTGGCAGCAGGTCCCGCCTCGGCTCCGCCTCTTTGCCCTTATTTGGATCAGGCTGGAGCAGGCGGGAGTTGGACTCTGACGTCACTGTCGAGCCATTAGTGGCCGACTCCGCCTACTAAGGGCTTCTCTGCAACTAGGGTGACAAGATGTCCCGCTTTGCGCGGGACTGCACAGCATTTTCACAACTTTTGGTGCGTCCCGCAAATTGAGACGATGTCCCGCATATTTCATTTTGATTGGCTAAAACGCTTTTCTAAAATCAGATTTATCCAATGGCTGTTGAGAAAGCAGGGAAGGCTATCATCATGGGGCTGTGTTTGCTGTCAATCAAACTGTAACACACGGCGGGCGCTGGGCAAGTGTTAACCAATGAGAGTAACTCACTCACACACACCCCCCGCGGCCCCAACAACAACAACGAAAGTCAATAACGCAGGCGACGCAGCAGGTTATGGAAAATGGAGGAAACTGAAACTACAGCTAAGAAGAAAAGACGATGCACATACAACAAAGACTGGGAAGACACTTACGCGTGGGTGAAGCCAGTGCAGGGCGACTCTCAGAGAGTTTTTTGCAATCTTTGCAAGAGTAATTTTCAATTTCACATGGCGGTGAATACGACGTCAAAAGACACCAAGAATGCGATTCTCACAAGAAACGTGTCGCTCAAAACGAGACATCCCACTCTATGGAGACATTCCTACTCAAACCAAAAAATGATGGCCACTCAGACAAGGTAACAGCAGCAGAAATAACCAGTGTTTACCATACAGTGCAACACTCCTAATCATACCGGTCAAATGACTGGTAACAAGCTAGCGCCGACCATTTTTCCAGACTCTGAGATAGCAAAGAAAATGTCATGTGGTCGCACAAAAGCAGCGTCCATAATAACAGATGTGCTTGCCCCTGCCTCTGTGGAGAGTTGTTTGACAGAGTTAAAGATACCAGTGGTTCTAGGTGACAAAATAGCCCACACACTGTGGGGGGGCCCAGCTGCTGTTGCTGTGATGGACAAAACTGAAAGCTATTTTATGTATTATTATATTTTTGTTCCCTCCTGGCCAGTTTTGATTTGTATTTATGGTTTTATTTTTGTCCACACATTGTCCCACACAAACATACTCCTTGTCCCACATTTGTTTTGTTGGGACCTGGTCACCCTATCTGCAACTCTGCAGAATCCTATGGGTGACGTCACGGACCCTACGTCCATTTATATATACAGGGGGTGTTTCTCAATGTCGAGTAAAGCTGCTCCAGAGCCAATATTTCAAGCATACTACGTCATCGAGTGCCGCCGAAGGACTGTTCCGATGTCCAGCATACTTGGAATTTTACCGAGGCCGGCGTACTTCGTAGCGAGAAATTTCGAGGCTGCACATGTGTAGGCTCCGCGGTCTTAAAATCCCCACAATGCTTTGCGCACGGACCAATTTCCAAATCTTTGGCGGAAATAGCGCTCCATTTAAGGCGGGGCCTCGCATATGACGCACACCTGTAACACCCAGGGTGTTTCTCAATGTCGAGGACGCTTGCTTGGTAGCACATGTCTTCCGAGTCACTTGCTTCAGAAGCGAGGCAAGAATCCTTCCTAGCCTCGGAAAACGAAGAATTGTGGAACAGGCTTACAGGTGTGCAGATGTGCGTCATATGCGAGGCCCCGCCTTAAATGGAGCGCGATTTCCGCCAAAGATTTGGAAATTGGTCCGTGCGCAAAGCCTAGTGGGGATTTTAAGACCGCGGAGTCTACACATGTGCAGCCTCGAAACATCCCGCTACGAAGTACGCCGGGCTCGGTAGAATTCCAAGTATGCTGGACATTGGAACAGTCCTTCGGCGGCATTCGATGACATAGTATGCTTGAAATAGTGGCTCTGGAGCAGCCTTCCTCGACATTGAGAAACACCCACTGTCTATGGTAAGAACATGTTTTTATGAACCACACAGCTTCCAGTCTTTCAAGACCCGACCGGACAAAAAGACGTGTTGCAGGCACGAAACATACTACCAATAGAAATACATTGATTTTAAAATCGTTCTGTGTGACACGAAAGAAAGGGGGAAATCGTGTTGGTGAACACTAATCAATAGATTAAATGTCGTGACTATAACACGAAATTCCGTGAGACTGGGTTGCACAATCACGCTGCTAACATGCTAATGTTCACCAGGTGTTAACACTTAGATTAGCCTTTGAGCATGCTAACATTTGTTAATTACAGCTGAGGCTGATATGAGTGTTTGCAGGTACAAATAGATATTTTGGAGGTGAATTATTCCTTTTAGGACCAATTCTGTCACCTGAAGGCCATCTGTATCTTTAGAGTTAAATGGTTATTTTACCCAAATTACTAAATAATATATATTTTCACACATTCCTCTAGTGTTATCTCACCATGACATTTTGACTAGTCATAGCAGGAAGCACAGGTCTAATTTACACTTCTAAAGATGTTACAGTTAAGTGTGCCAGTAAGCCAGCTTACAGTACAAAGTGGCAGGGTCCTGAAACTAGTAAAGCCAACTAGAATGCAAGTGTTATTCATAGAAATGTGCAAAAAATTAAGTAAAATAACTTCAGCGCCTTTTATTCTACAAGTGTAATTTAAACTGCCAGAATATTTTCTTCCAAGACTCATCAGGTAAAATGGCATCAAAGGTAAGGTCATGTGACTCAGAATTGTCCCTATAAAAGTACTGTGAAACATAAAGGACTGCAGACCTCAGATGAGAAAGAAAACAATACAGACCACACCTTTTATAATTACAGTATGTCATGACCATTCAAAATACCATCTGAGTACATCATATTTAATGCCTCCCTATACCGCATGTAAAATACACATGACTCATTTGTCACTTTCTGCTTTGTAGGTGTGAAGAGAGCAGCTTCAGATCTCAGCTGCTGGCTCTCCACAGCAAAGGGAAATGTTTCTATCTCTCTAAATGTGTATTTAATTTTGTATTATTAATTGAGTATGATTCAAATGAATCTTGCGAGGAAGGTTTTGACACTTTTTGAAAAAATCTGTTTCCAGATGGAGTTTCAAACACAGTAATACTCTTTGTAAATGTGATCCAAACAGTGTTGGAGCAGTAAAATGGCAATGATTATAAATTCAGGGGTGCACATAACTTTTTTGCCCTGGTTCTCAAAGGAGCACCTGGAGATGTTGCTTGGTGCGCATCCTTAAAATTAAATAAACCGGACCTTTTGAGGGGTACTTGACTTTATGAACGGGGGGGGGGGGGGGGAGGTGCCCTAGTGAGCACACAGCAGGGTTACTGTGCGGAGCGCATAAAGCAGACCCTTCACGCGACAGCGAGGGGTAGAGCGAGGGATCGCAGATGCCGTGGTGCTCGCGGACGGATTAAAACAATTGAACCTAAATTATTCGCGAATTATACTTTGGCGGCCGTTAATATACCTGGGGGCCCGCCCAAGAGAAGTCTATGTGTGGGAAACCCTGCTATCTTACCAGTTCTTATGCAACTCGCAAATATCTCTCTCTTCTCTCTTTTCTCTCTCTCTCTCTTCTCTCTCTTCTCTCTTTTCTCTCTCTCTCTCTCTCTCTCTTCTCTCTTTTCTCTCTCTCTCTCTCTCTCTCTCTCTCTCTCTCTCTCTCTCTCTCTCTCTCTCTCTCTCTCTATGTTGGTGCGCAAATGCGCCTTTTTTCAAATGATCCGGTGCTCTTTTTTGGCGGGGGGTGTGCATGCGCACCTGCGCACCAGTTATGTGCTGAATGTCTGAAACAGATGTGTTAAAAAGTATGTCATTTAAAAAATGCTCCATAGCTGGTTAGTTCCACATTCAAGGGCCGAAAAAGTCCTTTAAGTATGAGATTTCAAATAACTCGTCATGCAGTACATATTTCTACACATTATAAATTAAATTATTTTAATTGTTTATGCATTAACTTGTTGGAAAAAGTTTAATTAGCTAAATCATGTGGAGGTAATTGCAACTACTTGATAATGCTTTGGTTAATAAAAACTAGATCAGTGTTTGATATTTTGCAAGATGTTCAACTCTTTAGTGCGTAAAATGTGAATTTGTATGTATAAGTTGTCAGATAATGTGCAGAATCTCCAGCTGAGCTGCATTGCCGTAGTATAAAATATGAATACTGTTTATGTACTTATGTATGTCACTTTCCATCAAAGGGAAATGTTTTCCTGGAAAGTTTCTGCAGAGTTGCACTGCCTGAGGTCCATGTTGACACAGAAAAACTGCAGATGATGGAAATAAACATAACTCTGAAAAGATATCTGATCATCAACATGCAGTACACTGAAACAACTTCAAATGTTTTCTACCTTGAAAAAACGGTCCTTCCACAGAGTGTCAAAAGAGAGTAGGCCTATAGGTAATCTGTAGGCAGCTTTACAGTCAGACAAAGCTTTGGCTTTTCAAATGTGCACTTTCAATTTAACAATCATGTCGTGATAACATGACTTTAAGCAGACCAAATGTTCATGCTGATGGATTACCTAACTCGAGGAAGTTTCAAGTCTCTGCATGTTGATCTTCCAAACATACAGAAATGAGCTGAGACGGAGGAGGTATGTTCAAGATGTCTGCAGGAGGTGTAGCATGGATCATTTTTATTAACACAAGGCAGAAGCACTGCTATAAGTGCTAGAGTCTACTCTGGATGATAGAAATCAGAAACAGGTTTACACATACGAGGAATTTGCCATGGTGTACATGGTGCATACATAAACACAGTTAAAGAAGATGCAAAGTAAGAAAAACAACCAAGAAATTAAATAAAACTGTTATTAACAATTATCAAAAACTATTTTACGTTAAGGTATAGAACATAATTTACATGAAATCTGGATGTACCAAAAAACTACGTATAGTTTAATTATTGCAAGGTACTGTAAAAAAAAGAAATCAGTTTTTCCCCCAAAAATGTAACAGTTTTTTATTGTATTTCATAATTACAGGAAATCATATTAAAATTACAAGAATAAACGGTTTATTGAAATGTGTCATGTATTTTAACAAGAAAACTGTAGAAATGGAATACATTATTTATCTGTTTTTTAGCAGTTTTTAAATGCGAATTTAACAAAACTAACCGTAAAAATAAATGATTTTCTGTTGGCAAAATTAGCTGCATTTTCTGTAATTTTACTCAAAAATACTTTTGTTATGGCTATATATCACTGTCAAATACATTAAACATACTGTTAATACTCATTTAAAAAAATTATATTTGCAAGAAAATATTTGAGTAAAAAAAGAAATATTTTGTAATTTTGCTTAATTTAACCACTACTTTACATTGATAAACTGAAGAAACACAGGTATTGACTATCCTATTATAGTACAAAACTACATTTTAACACATTTTGACTTGTATTACTTTGAGGATTGAATTGTTAAATATGTGAATTTCAGGTTATAAAAACGGTGTAAAACCATAGAGTTAAATAAAAAAATAAAAAAGTTGACTGTTATTAACATGTTGGGTGCGAATTCCTACCAGAGCACAATACAGATATAAAATGATGCTATAACCCACAAGTAACAGCCATAGACTGTGGGTTATATAGGAGACATTTGTCTATGCCATCATAAATCTATAAAATAGCTCATAGCTGTCAGCATTCACTACAGGCAAACCTAATGTGACCATTCACTTATGATTTCTAAGTAGAAGAAGAAGAAGATATACTTTATTAATCCCTCAGAGGGAAATGTCTTCCCCCACTCTGTTGTGTTTAAACACATTACACACACAGGAAGCATATACAAGCACTAACAGACAGAGTTCGGTGCGTTCACAACCCAAGTAACATTGACCTGCTGATGTCTTTCAACACAAGAAAAAGCTGTGTCAATTTCTGACATCATTTAGCTTTTCACAGATGATCAGATATGTGATCTGTAGCGATTGCTAGAACGTGTTTGTTAGGAAAGTAGCTTTTAGAAATGTATCAATGGACTAAAATGTGTGACTTTAACTCAATATTTAAAACACAGAGTGATTGGCGCACAGTATGCAAAAAACATATTGAGTTTCACTGCAAGTGAAAAATGAAAGGATCGAGAAGTTAAATAACATTAGCATCTTCCCCTAGGCCTTATCACACTAGCTGGCATGTACAATTAAGCCCATAACATTGAACATGCTAGCAAGCACTAACAGCCAGACTCTGAATATCAAAACCTTGTTAGCAGTTAGTGCTACCACTATGCTAAATTGGTATTAGCATTGCAATTGCAGTAAAAGAAACAACCTATGTTGTCCTTTTAGACCCCCATTTACACGGGAACGTTTGCGTTTTACGCACCGTATGCGTCTTCCGTTCACACGCATTCGGCTCAATTAACGTGTCCGTTCACACGAGACCGCTGGAAACGCTGTAGTACATATGCCAGGCCTGTAAGTGGCGCTGCTGCCGCCACAAAATACACGAAAAGCAGCGAAGAAGACCCCGGAGCATGGTTGCCATGGTTGCCCTTCTGTTTATTCTCCGCGGTGGACGGCGTGTGCTCCTGCTGTAAATCTCTCCGGTAGTCCACCAGCAGATGAAAAACACCCACCTCTCCGCCTCTTCCAAGGGACGAGGGAACCATGCGGCAGAGTTTCCGTTAACATTTTTTTTCGTCGGTCAACATGTCCGTTAAAGTTTAAATCTTCCGGACAAAATTAGAAAAGTGCCGGTCAAAGGTCTTCTTTGTTATTTATTGAGCTTTAAAACAAATTGATAACGACTCTATATAAGAATATAAGAATAAAAAACGGAGCCTCTCTTTTCCTCCCCCTCTTCTGACAGCCCAGCAGCTGATCTCTGAGCAGGAGAGGTGGGGAGAGGGAGACTTGGGGAGAGGGAGACGGGGCTATTTCATCGTTATCAGAAAATGATCGTATAGAGGCGTACACACGGAGCCGTTTGCCCCCCCAGAGCGTTCCGTTTGCAGATCTATCCACCTTGGGACCCGTTATCGTTTGCGGGGTCCGTTTCTATCGTTTTGTTACGGCCTCGTGTGAACGAAAGGGCTATACGCAAGAGAAACTATGCGGATACAACCCGTATCGTCCTCGTGTAAACAGGGTCTTAGACGTCTAATAATATCCAACTATTCAAATCCATCATATTGAAAGAATAGGCCTTCACCAAAGCATGTTGACAAAGCTAGTAACTACAGCGAAAGACCTTTACAATCCAGGTCAATTAACTTAAATATGTATTGTGATAATCTCCCACACAGCTAGTTGGTTACAACAATCTACAGTGATGTCACAGGGATTTCAGGCAGCAGGTAGTTGAAGGTTAAGTACCTAAATGTACTTGTTAATCCATTTGCTACAACTGCCTCGTGGAACAACAAAGTTTTCCTTTCTGTTTGTTTAATATAGGAATGCATCTTTGTCTATCACAGTTGGCTTCTGTAGATGTCCCATCTGACTTTATTGTGAGCTTATGTTTTCAAAAAGTAAATTGAGAATGTTTTATGAGACGGAACAGTCTCATAGGGTATTGGACTCTCTTAAAACCCAGGTAGGTGCAGAATAGGTTTCTCAAAAATAAAGCAATCAGGAAGGCAGTACTATGCATGACTACAAATTATAGTAAACTATATATACACATTGATTAATACCTACTTAAAGTGGACCTATTAGGCAATATTTGAAAAATATATTGTAGGGCCATACTATACAAAACATGTCTGACGTTTTTTGCTTAAAATACCAAACAGATCACCCATTGCCATGCCTCATACTGCTCATACCCCTCTTTTGCAGCCCTGTTCCAAACAGGCTGATTCTGCTTTAATTGAACGTCTGCTGCTAGCCACGCCCCTTTGTAGCTGCTGCTAGCCACGCCCCTTTGAAGCATCACGCAGCTTTCCCCTGCTAGAGATTTCTACCGGGAGATCTCAGCTAAACGCTGCGGTGATTAAATGCCATGTTATGCTCCTAACCACTTCAAGCTTTATTTCTGAAACAGTATGGAGCTCAAACCTTTCTCTCTCGCAGGGTTTACCACAAGGACATTACGTTACACATATTCTCTCCAGTAGCCTACAGCGTTAGCTCTGAGTGTTGGCATGCTTGCTAATGTAAACACAGCATATTACTCCTAAAACACGCTGCGTGTTGTTTCTGATACAGCACATAGCTTGACATGTTCTTTCTTAAGTGAAAGTATAACAACTCTATACGATACGATAGGTTGGGACGTGTCACGTGTGCCGGAGACGATAGGTTGGGACGTGTCACGTCGGCCGGAGACGATAGGTTGGGACGTGTCACGTCGGCCGGATGTCGCCAAGGATGTAATAGGAGCGAAAATTCTGTGTCTGCTTGTTAGCACCCCCCCTTTTTTTTTTTTTTTTTAGAGAGAGATGTGGGTACGGAGGAAAAGAGAGAGGGTTTTGTTTTCTGACACTTTGTGAGTTCCCTGACACCTCGGGGACCAGGGGCGGATCTACGGGGGGAAAGGAGGGGCAGCCACTGTAGAGCCTTGCCCCCCCAGCTGCCCCCGTAACTTTTGTGTCCCTAAAACTGTACTTGTAGAAACAAACCTACACTATGTCCACGAGCTTCTCAATCAACTAAACAAGCAGTACATGAATTAAAAGTGAATAATTTGAAATATCATCTTAGGCCCGTTAAAAACGTAGCTACGCCCTGCATTAAACTGGAGCGGCGTTCACACAGACCGCGGCTCACACCGCTGCAGAGAGGGAGCGAGCTGTCCCAGCACC
Organism: Dissostichus eleginoides; assembly: GCA_031216635.1. NCBI lineage: Eukaryota > Metazoa > Chordata > Actinopteri > Perciformes > Nototheniidae > Dissostichus > Dissostichus eleginoides. Next base: position 31,171,407 of record CM062276.1, on the reverse strand, counting down.
TGAGGGTGGATCAGCTTCCCCTTGGAGCATTTCCCCTTCGACTGGTTTTGTTTTTACTAAGGACGAGAGTTTGAAACAAAATATTAAGAAACCGCTGCCGTTTGAATCGATAGCGTTTAACAGACGGTCGCTGGTTGGGGCGTTACGTTACAAAATACTACGCAGACAGCGCTAGCTGGGAGATAGATCACTTTATTTGCTAAACTATGCGGTACTATTCAATCCACGTATATTACACATCACAGCAATGAGGCCAGATAAATGAAACCAGGATACATCCTTTACCGTCAAACTGGATCTAAACGCAGCTGCCTGTGTGCATATGATAAATACTTTCTGATTTTATATTTATTATATGCTATGCTACTTATTAGCTACATGGCCCTAACGTGTAACGTTGTAAGCATTTGTACCAGTGCTTTTCACAAGTAGACTCTTGCAGGCCAGAGTGGCTGGAGTGATTCAACAAAAATAAAAAGACATATCTGAGAAGTGATCAGGACGAACAGAAAGAGGAAAAGGAAAAGAGAGTTCACTGGAGAGACCAGGAGGGTCAGAGCAGGAGGAAGAGGAGGAGATGAAGAGACAAGGAGGGTCAGAGCAGGAGGAAGCCAGGAGAAGATGAAGAGACCAGGAGGGTCAGAGCAGGAGGAAGAGGAGGAGATGAAGAGACCAGGAGGGTCAGAGCAGGAGGAAGCCAGGAGGAGATGAAGACATTAGTGAAGAAGGAGACATGTATGTGAGGAATAGAGATGAAGTGTCAGAAAGAGGGACAGAGGCAGGGATCAGGAGGCAGATGAGACTCCAGCTGGACCACATGGTATGTTTTTATTCTCCTTGCATACATATTCCATTACAGCAGCACAATCTAGCGGCTCTTAGTATTGACAAATATTGATTGAAATGTGTTGCTGCACAGGTCACCTTTAGCTCTCTGAAGAGATGGGTGATGTCATCTGTGTACTTAATTATAACTAAGTACTTTTACTGTACTTACAGTAAACAGAATTCTAGGGTATCATGAGTATTTTCTGCTGTTTTATACTATATTTAGTTTGTTTGTCTGAACACCTTGTTTCTCGTGTGCATTAAGAACACTTGTGTTAGGGCATGATTTAACAATAAATAGGTTATATATACAGTATAAAATACCACGTACGGTCCGCCCTCCCATGCCACCCTGGCATGACCTCTTGCCCCCCCTTTGCCACCCCATGTAAAATGTTCTAGAATCGCCACTGCCAGGGACACATATTTATGTATAAAAGACATAAAAAAGTGCATTTTGCATAATAGGTCCCCTTTAACTTGTACTTGGGACAGGACTGCAAAGTACAGATGGGATATTCCTGATCATAATCAAACTTATATAAATGTGCACCAACATTAGTTATCAGAGTTCTCTATTCTCAATTTAAAAGAATAAACTGACAATAAAGAAGTCTTATTTTGCTTTTGTCTTTGGTAGGCCTTCAGTGTTTGTTTTATTATTTATCAACTGGTTACATTGTCATTTTGTAAATTAAGAAAATAAAATCCAAAGAATTAAACAATTATAATCATTTGTGTTACTTTTAAATTAATCTTTATGGTGTGGTGTTACCAATTCTTAAAATAATACAAGGATTGGATGTTCATCAAAGGATTTTCAGCACCCAGGCACGCATAGATCATGCGCTGAGGCAGACAGAGAGCATGCGCAAAGGCACAGAGACTAGAGATCACGCAGTTAGCACGCAGGAGGTGAAGAGCACGGCATCCAGAGGAGAGGAAGCAGCACTTTGAGAGGTAATGGTAAACACTATTTATCAACGAATTAAAAACACTAAAGACTTAAAACATTGCAAACGTCAAAGTCCTAGCTATGGTATACATTTTGATTAACGAACGAAAAATAAGTAATGTTAGCTAACGTTACCGTAGCTAGATAGCAGCTAGCTAGCTACGGTAGCAGCTAGCTACCTTGCTGTGAAAGTGAGCTGTTCTATGCCATCATTACGTGCAGGGTGTTTTTTTTTTTTTTTAATGCTGCGCAAGATGTGTGCTCGAGTGGCTGAGCGTGATGTGCAGTGAATGTTTCAGAGTTACTTTTTCGCAATATTATTTAATAAATTGTTTAGCTAGCTAACTAGCATACATTGTCACTAACTCCTAATGTTAGCTTAATCCTTAGTTTTATAATAGATTTTTTCGTGGGCATAATGTTACACACCTTCACATTATCCATATCTTTTAGATCTGTTAAGGCTATAAACAGAGGTGGGAGAAGTACTCAGATCTTGCACTTGAATAAGAGTAGAAGTACTCAGGTCTTATACTTGAGTATTAGTAGAAGTACCAGAGTGTAGGAATACTATGTTGACTTGCAAGTAAAAGTCCTGCATTCTAAATGTTACTCAAGTTAAAGTAGAAACGTTTTATCAACAAAATATAGTTAAAGTACCAAAAGTAAAAGTAGTCAATGTGCAGAAGTACTAAGTTGAAAAACATTATTAATACTCAAGTAAAGTACAGAACAAGTACCTCAAAAGTGTAACTAAGTACAGTACTTGAGTAAATGTACTTAGTTACTTTACACCTCTGGCTATAAAGATAGAAAGACAAAGCCTTGCAAAGAGGCTTGAAAGGACATTTTCAAAATGCTCAACAGTGCTGCTAAATTTGTAAACTGACTGCTTCGCATTTAAAATAAATGCGTCAATATACTTCTATTAGATGTGACTCTTTCATGTTGTTGTTATTAATTAACACTGCTTCTTTAGTTATTTTTATTGATATTCTTCTGACTGCTAAAATCATCTGTTATTCCTCATTTTAAAGCTGATAATCTGTGTGTATATAAAATCTCAGTTAAAGTGGTATTACTGTACTTAAAGCTGGTGCTGTGTTATTTAAGTTATTTTTACCCAAGCATGTGCAAACTTGTCTCTTTTTTTCCCTCAGCTGTTAGCTGCAATACCAGTAATTGCAACGTTGGCTACCAGGAATAAACAGCAGCCAGAGATCCTCAAGTAAGATTTCTTGCCATATTACAAGTTGTATGTGTGGTATTGCTATGCAAACAGTGAAAGGATATGTAAATCATCAAGAGGTGGCTAAAATATGTTTTTCTGCTGACCCTGTCCAGAGCAGTACATTGCTTTGCTTCCAGGTGGTTGCTCCTGTCTGCATCTCCAAGCTCGGGGAATACCGACATCATCTACTCTAGGTAATACATGTAATAGGACAAATACCTTATACAACCCCACTTTAAACACCCAAACTATCCCTTTATGATGTGAAATTTCCTACACTGTTAACATTAGGAAACACTTAAGAAAGAAAAGAAAGCTGCAGGAGCTGATCATTCCTAAAATACAATTGGCCATGTGATCACCAGTAAAAACAAATATAAACAATCTGCACCAAATATTTTTGGATTTATAATTTTTTTTTGACTTTTTCCTTTGTTGTGTACCTTAAAGTGCCAGTGAAGTGCATTTTTTTGCGCCAAAGAAATGGCAGTTTCATTTCTTACATATAATTGTACCTGTTCATGGCTAAAATATTTTTTTAGGAAGTGCGAGGGACGAGATAAACATCGCAAATTTTTCAGAGTCTGAGCCTACCGCTGCTGCAGACGATAGCGGCTGTGACGTCACAAGATGGGCCCAGTTGTGATTGTAAACATGGCGGAGCCTTCGGAAAGTGATACTGGTGCGAGAGAAATTAGTGATTTTGACAGCTTTTCGGACAGGATAGATGAGGAAAGTGGCCATGGAAGTCAATTTAGTTGAGGACAATATTTTGTCATAGATCTAGAGTAGATCTACACACAGGATTGGCCGTCACCTGATCATACATTCATCTGTTCATAGCATGATGCAACATTCATGTTCACATGCAGTGTTGTGCTAGTTACTGAAAACCAGTAAGTAGTTACAATTACTAGTTACTTCACTACTTACACCAAAAAGTAATGCGTTACTGTGAAAAGTAACTTTTTAGTTACTTAAAAAGGGCACCCATTAATGCCCTTATACTGTAGCCTTCATTTCAGTACTGTTATTGCATCGGAGAATAATACAACCTGTTGATCAACTTGACATGCATTTGCATCACTGAACTCTGCTAAGCAATGTGGTCTATACAAACACAAACACAAAGATATGTTTCAAAGTGCCAATCCAGCCGCTGTTGCTTAGGTGGAGGTGGAGTGGCGTCGGATGAGTCTGGGTCTGTGGTCTTAGCTACTAGCTTCGTCCCAGCATGTTTTTCTGCAGATGTTTCAACAGATTTTAATTGCTGTTTTGGGCAGTCGATAGGATCTTTGACCCGCCAAGACACAACTTACATTTAACTAAAACGTTCTTTTCTTTGTGCTCGACAAAAGTGAAATAGTGAGAATATCTCCAGGCGGAGAAACTCGACTTGAGCTCTGCCGCCGCCATGATAGTCTTGTTAGTAACACAAACACAGTGGCCTTTATTTTTCATAAACAATCTACGAATCTACGAAACAATGACACCAGCCACTCACCTTCATCTTTTGGGAACAGAAACATCGCCACTTCGGCAGAATTGACATTACCACAGCCAGCGGCAATGCATCGCTTCCCGTGTGTTTTTCCTCCCTTTTTCTTCACTGTCGCCTCCATTGTCAGGTTTCCTCGATTGGCAATCACTTCCAGTCGACTGCGAAACACTTTCCAATAAAATACTCGCTCAAAAACGTTGGTAAATTCCACTTTGAAACAGAGACAAAATGAATGGTGGTGAATGTAAACACTTCGGCTGGCCCATCTTCTGACGTCACGCAGTAGATCGCAAGCCACGCCCACGAAGGCGGAGGTCGACTGCGAATTTCCCAGCGGAAAATTCAAACTCGTCAAATTCGTTGCTATTCCAACATCTTTGATATGGGTTCCAATGGACAATTTTGGTCATTACTATACGTATTAGCATAAAAGATCATGCACCGTCGCACACTTCAGTGGGTCTTTAAGGGAGATCTCCCCTGACAGCTGGACACTACATGATAGCAGAGGACCAGACCATCGTCAGTGGCAGTGTCCCGAATGTTTTCGACGCCCTGATGCTGATGTTTGCAGCATATTACTGCCTCAACATCAGTTATCGCTCAGAACTGGGAGCTACCCTGGAGTTCTTGCAGAGGTAAGACTTGAAGTGTAATTATGAACTCATTCCATCTTAAACCACAGAGTAGAGGATTGTGCACATTTCTGACACACGATAAGTGCTCCTGACAATACAAGATAATCGAGATAAAAAGATTATTGTGCTGCATTCTGTTTCGCATTATGCTCTCGTTTTGTCTTGGGTTGTAAATTCAGCATACCCCTTTCCTTTGCAGTGGTGTGCTTTGGCTCCTCCCTAAAAGCCCAAACTCACTCTGAGCCAATCGGTGGTATGTTTACTTCAGCTCAATGAAAATGACGGAAAGAGGGCCTTTTGTCGACAACAAAAGAAAACCAATTCAGTTATTTGGAAAAAGGAATTGTTTTCAAGCAGTCCTATTGAATAGGGATTCAGGTAGGACTGTATAGGGGAAGGTTTCACTCGGAGTGACACAAGATTCTTGGTAGCGGTTGATTTCCTTAAAGGACACATGTCATGCTTTTCCAGTTATTACCCGTCCCCTTGTGTGTTATGAAGGTTGTTCTGCATGTAAACGGTGTGCAGAGTCACAAACCCTCAAAGTACACCCTGTAGCGAGTAAAACTCTAACACAGAAAAGACGCCTCGTTGGAGATACGTCATTGTCCATTGTTTACTTCCTGGGTATCGTGACGTAGGAATGGCCAGTAGGTCCTTCGCGGTCCGTCTCACTTTCAGGATCGGACTCCGGTTCATACATATACGGCTGTACTGACGCCATTTTTTTAAACTGACGCTCCGCTCAGAGCCGAAAAAACACTGTGTTAGACACGGGCGGAGCCTCTCTGGTGGTTGACTAATCAGAACAGAGTGCCCGAGCTGACCAATCGGAGTACACTGGGCTCACAGGGAGGGGAGGGCAAGAGCGGCAACGAGCCGTTTAGTGGAGAGAGTGAATACTGCTGAATACACACACTTTACAGAGATGCTGTATGCGAAACCAATGTGAGTTTGGAAAAATGCACAGTATAAATCTATTTTAGTATACCTCAACAATGGAATTATGATCTGTGGAAATGGCCATGACACCTCTCCTTTAACTTATTAATATCAACACAACAGCACAGTAATACAGCCATGGAGCAGGTTTAGTGTATGTGTGTGGTCTATAACAGAGAAACACACAAGTATAATTAGAATCTTGTTATTGTACCACCAAGTAAAGGCTTAGCGTGAGTGTCAGCACCTGATGACGATGGAATCTGACGAGGAAGACGCATTTCTTGCACCGAAATGGGATGGGCACCGGAACCTGGTATTATTGCAGTGAACAAACACATTAAAACTTATTTGGGTTAACTACGATGCTTTTACACCGCTCACTCTGCTGCTGACACGCACCTCATCTGCCCCAGTTACACACAAACCTCTCAAGATGGCACTCGTAGCTACCCACATTCAAATGATCTTCAAGTGACCGCTTGCTCCTGTTTACAGACCTGCTGCGATACTGTCCAGTGTGATAGTGATGCCAAGTGACGACTTTATATAACTAAACTCTATTCAAACCAATGCTTTAAATGTACAGATATGATCATAACAGTTCATGAAAAGTACATTTAAGAGTAGCATTGCCCTTTGACTTCAAGCTGTATAACTGTAAAGACAAGTAATGGCTGTATCATCCACAGAATTTGTAATTAAACACTAAATGTAAGTGTACTTCTGTCTCAACAGGTGCCTATTCAAGATCAATCCGGACAAGGGGACTAAAGTGGAGAGGAAGGAATAAAAACAAAAACAGCACTCCAAAACAGCTAGACAGCGGCTCTCTTAAAAAAAATGTATTAGTCAATTTATTGAACAGGTTAGAAACAAAACAAACAATAATTATTATAACAAAGACGAGCAAAATAAAAAAAACGTTCAAGGTATAAAAAAATGGTATTCTCAAAGTTTCTATCATGTTCAAAAGCGGCAAGAAGAAGCTTAAAAACATTTCTGGTCCTACCCCCCCTAGCGTACATTGTTCAGGAGAATACAAGTTTAGGTCCTCGTCATCAGCATCCGTGATATTGGATTCATTCTTTTAAACAAATCATTGTTTTGTACAAAACAACCACAAATAAATAACTTTTACAACGACAAGAAATAGCAAGCATCACTTCACCGGTCCTGCTCAGAACATTCAGGATCTGGTTTCTAAAGAAGAGTTTCAGTTTAGATAAAGGTGCACAGTATTTCAGCTCATCATTACAGTTATTCCACACTTCAGTTTTTCGTTGACATATCTACACTGAAGCTAATGTACAAATGACAATAAAGCCTTGAATCTTGAATGTACGGTATTTTTAAAAATAACAACAGTAATCTTCTATCTTTAAGCTTTTTTTTATCATTTTTTAAAGATAATGATTCTGTTTTCTAGAGGTGTATGACTCTAGTCCAGGGCTATTCAATTAGTTTGGAATGGGGACCGGTTGATGAAAATGATCCAAAGCAAGGGGCCGGGAAAAAGATGGCTTGAAATATGAGCAATCTTATTAAGAGCTTCAGTACATACTACAACAGCATAGTGGAGTGCATATATTGTCTTTAATTAAATCAAACAACATAGCCCCAAAGCCTTTATAGATCTAAATGGCAAGTTCAGAACTCAGTAGGCCTACATGTGAAGCTAATTTAACCATCAACATCATTTCATTTGATTTCATTTAGGTGAAATGATCTAATCATTCACGCAGAGATGCAATAAATGACAGGAGTCACTACAGTAGCTAGTAGGTGGGTTCGAAACCCGAGCCTGCCGAAGTTTTCAGGCAATGTCTTCCCCTCTATCTCTCAATGTAACACCCTCTCTGGAATAAAGGCACTCTGGCCCAAACAAATTGAATAGCCCTGCTCTATTCTAACAAATAATATATGTTAAAAAAAAAGATTTCATGTAAAATTACAGTAATAGAGGCTACTTGAGGTAAGGTAAGTCACTTTTTTTTTACATGTTATCTCCGTATTTTATTTTACAGTTTTTTTCCTTTTTTTACAGTACTCAATAATAATAATAAATTATAAAATAAGATAAAATATATGCAGTACTGTTATGGAGAATGGAAAGAGAGGTAGCTTTGTTTACAAATGTTCAAAATATTTGGAGGGTTGTGCAGAACTAGCAATACTTCAATGAAAACTATTTTTCTAGCGGACAAAGTGGGATTTAGGTTGTTGTCTGCAGCACATGGGCCAGATTGTCATGATAAGCAAGTAACTGGTGGTGTCATGAACATTACTGCTGCACCCTCATCATCCTCCCTTCATTCTTTCAGGGCCAAAGTGATTGAACAACAATTCATCAACAAATTCAAACAGGGCTTATACTAGTCGAAACCTATATTACCCACAATCAGAGGGAGAACTACTCAGATCTTGTACTTGAGTAAAAGTAGAAGTACCAGAGTGTAGGAATACTTTGTTACAAGTAAAAGTCCTGCAATCAAAATGTTCCTCTAGTAAAAGTAGAAAAGTATTAGCATCAGAATATAGTTAAAGTACCAAAAGTAAAAGTAGTCATTGTGCAGATTGGTCCATGTCAGAATAATATATATGATATGTTTTATAATGATTGATCATTAAAGTGTTCTCAAAGCTGGTAAAGGTGCAGCTAGTTTGAATGACTTTGTATACTGCAGGGTAGCTTGTGAATTTACTCCAGGTGGAACTAAAGTCTGATTTAACACTTGGTTATATTTCACATAATTCATCCACATCTGTAAAGTAACTAAAGGTATTAAATACATGTAGAGGAGTAAAAGTACACAATTAACCTCTGAACTGTAGTGGAGTAGAAGTACAAAGTAGCATAGAATGGAGATATTCGTGTAGAGTACAAGTACCTCAAAATTGTACTTAAGTATAGTACTTGGGTAAATTAACTTACACAGCTGCCCACAATGTAACTAGACTGCATTCATTTACACAGATCAGGGTGTTTCTCACTCCACACCTGTAAGACAACCCTTACACAATAAGGTCACCCTGTCCTTTCATTCACTTTTATTGGCATAACAAGAAAACCCTCCACTCCAAGTGCTCCCCCTGCAGCAGGCCTCCTTCTCCTGCAGCAGGCCTCCTTCTCCTACAGCAGGCCTCCTTCTCCTGCAGCAGGCCTCCTTCTCCTGCAGCAGGCCTCCTTCTCCTGCAGCCTGGATGCAGCTGCAGCAGGCCTCCTTCTCCTGCAGCCTGGATGCAGCTGCAGCAGGCCGCCTTCTCCTGCAGCAGGCCGCCTTCTCCTGCAGCAGGCCTCCTTCTCCTGCAGCAGGCATCCTTCTCCGCAGCAGGCCTCCTTCTCCTGCAGCAGGCATCCTTCTCCTGCAGCCTGGATGCAGCTGCAGCAGGCCTCCTTCTCCTGCAGCAGGCCTCCTCCTGCAGCAGGCCTCCTTCTCCTGCAGCAGGCCTCCTTCTCCTGCAGCAGGCCTCCTTCTCCTGCAGCCTGCATGCAGCTGCAGCAGGCCTCCTCCTGCAGCTGCATGCAGCTCATGTTGAGTCTTTTTAAACTGTGCAATGATGATATTCAGATAAAAGGTAAAAGTACTATCACTACTCATTTTCCACTACAGATCGTGAATTCTCATTGGTATTAACGAGTGATGGAAACGAGTGATTGTGCTTTTTAATCGACTACTGTTATCTTACAGATGTATTAACTAGTTACTTTATAAATTCAGTTTTTGACACACAGAACCTACGAAAAACGTAAAATAGGATTATTTGGTATAGATTAAACCATCCATCATTATATCTAACTGACTAAAACCATGAGTGTGTTCAGAGAAAGAAAATTGGCAGAAATGATGCTAAGAAGTTTCTGTTCAAAAAGATCTCACAGTCTATACTCTTAAATGTGAAGATTGGCTGTTATTGCTTTTAAAATGTTGTAATGGTTTTTTAGCTTTTCCCACAATGAATATGTTTAAATATTATACTTTAGGTAGTATTTTTCATACTTAAATATGTTTACTTATTTATCTAAGTAGTTATCACTGTAATTATTTAATTATTTAATTTCATCTTACTGTACAATATTGAAATTTACATTCTCTTCTTTTATATATCATTCTATTTACGTGTATATAGACTTCTTGCACTATTTATTTTATTGTTTATGTCTTACTCTTATTTAACTATGTTGCATCGTTGGAGGAGCTCGGGACATAATATTTCTATTGCCATTTCTACACCGACACTTATGTGCATATGACATTAAAGCCTTTGACTCTTTGAATTTCATCTTTGAATCTTAAGTATGATACTTGATGCAGTACTTTTACTTGAAATGTAGTCCTTTTACTCAAGTAAAGAATCTGAATTCTTTTTCCACCACTGGTAATATTCAGGACATTCAGATGCAGTCTCCTTTTATGTAAAGAGACCCTGGGTTGCTGAAGGAGTCCTCCATAACAATGAAAAAGTCTAAAAAAGTGTAAAACTACAAATAATTCATATTGAATCCCTGTTTCTCATTCAGAATCAGAACAGAAACAGGTTCATTTCTGAATGGGTTTACACATGCATACATAAACACAATTAGAGGAACTACGTTGCAACAGGAGCAAATATAGAAATATTGTAACAAACTATTTTAAAAACTATTACACCATTAAAAATAAATACATATTTTTCAAGAAATATAAATATACAAACAATTAAGTACACCCAGAAACCTGCAATATGTAATGTTTCATAATTGGTTTGGGTCCCCTGCATGTAACAGACTGGAAAGAGGTTTACAAATCTTCTTTGAGAGACTTTTGTTGTCTAAGCTGGAGACGGGACACAAAGTTAAGTTTTCGCACAATTGATAGAATGCTTGGACGATATATTTGGATTTGAAGATTTGATAAGTTTAAACTAATAAAACCGTCTTAGGTTTGTTATGCTGTCTATTAGTTAGTAGATATGTTAACCCTAAGTCAGTAACGGGAAAGACGAATCCTATACAAATCATAGGTTGTAAAAAAAAAAATCCTTTCGTAACACGAGTATAAAAACATATAAATGTACTGGCCGTATATTGTATCCACACCTACATTCACATTTTTTTTAGACAACATGTCTTGACTCCAAACAGCTCTTTGCTTCTTTAATGGTAAAAACAAACAAACCTATATTTGTTTTAAATTAAACCAAACCGTGTAATTTGGACTAACAGCCACAAACTCCAAATCATAGCCCAATTCACCAGCATGTATGTTCCTTTACTATCCCCACACTGAGAGCGTCACACGGGCACGGCGGGGTCAGTGACCGCGCACGCCGCCTGTTTATCTATATGAGAGATTCTCGGGAGCGCGCACCCCCTGGCCGAGGAAGGTGAGCGAGTGTCTGGAGGGGAGGACTCGGGAGCGCGACCAGCCGAGGGATCGATCGGATTAAACTCGATTTGAGTGAAATTAACACAAAGGAGAGAAGAGCAACGCACACTTGTCGGCGAGGTCGAGGATGCGAAACGCGCCGGAGAAATATTTGATGATTAACAAAACTTGAACTTTTTTCCTCTGTTTATTTATATTTCAAACGGAAAAGGACCACGGTGGATTTTTTTCAAGCCAGCGGAGATACTCTACTAACGAGGAGTTGATTTGATAAAAAGCCCGAAGTGACCGAGCTTGTTGGGTAAGCTAACAAGTAACCCTTTTTGAATGAGTGCAGTTTAATTTTTGTCGAGCAGAATTCAGTAAGAGTGTGAGTGTTATATTGTATCCACTGATATTAGCGTTTATATTCTGTCTTATTAGTAAGTTTTCCATACTTTTCCAACGATATCGCACTCTTTAATGTGCGGTGCGAGTTGGGTTTGCATTTCATTCAAAGCTTACTCATTGGAAATCTTACGTTCAGGGCTACTGTTTCATTAAGCCTCTGTTTTGTATTCTCTTTACAGCATAAAGTCATTGAAGGTCTATGTAGCTACCATGCCGACATGCTAACAATAGCAAGTTTAGCTTTGCCACCCGCTGCATCGGTCACACACACGCACAACAGTCCCATAGATAGTTGAAAAGTGGAAAGAAAAGCATCCATAAAAGACCGAGAGCCTCTCCAGTGTGTAGCCTGGTGCCACGATAACTTGTTGAATTTGGTAAAATGAAAAATTTACTGAATTTAGTTTTAAAGTGTAAGTGTTAGCCTTGTTAGCTAATTGTGTTGAAGCTTTCAGGAGACACGAGGTGGCTCGAGCGTAGAGGTGAGTCACTGGCCGCCTGAATGAGAGGAGCTGAGTGAGACTCCCAACGGAGAATACTTGGCAAATATCGGCCTGAACGCTTCGCCATGCATAAATGAACATGTTTCTACTTCAAACTTTAATTGGTGTTTGTATTTAAACTGAACGACTATGTTTTTACTGATAGCCGACAGCGAGAAGTGTCCGTAGTAGTCGCTAGTTTTATTGGACGGAAGGGACAGAGCAGTGGAGGAGAGGGGGGTGGGGGCAGTGAGGCCAGGCGGTCATTCCATACAACCGTGTTTTCACGTTGTTTTTACCACGTTTTACCTTACAAAAAACAATGTACACATACGGTAAAGACTTGAGTCCGATTGAACAGCGTTTAAAAAGAATGGAGAGTTTTTGACTGCTATAAAAACCGAGATGAGAGGAGTGTTCCCTGGTCCGGAACGACGTGCGAAATACTGCTGATAGGCTAATTAGCCGTGCTAGCCGCTGTAGGTTAGCCCAGCGCTAAGACACCGAAGTTCTGCTAGCCAGCTCTCATCCCCATTGTGTACGGGCGAACACCACTTATTAGCCCCCCAAGCTAGCTAGAAACCTGCTCGGGGCGGTTATCAGTCAAAGTGTAGCTCGTGGGCAAGAAAATGTTAACTTTCCGCATCGTTCACTTCACTTTTTGTCGAGGTTTAAAGAACACAAAGTAACGCTACGCTTTCCGCGTTTTGGCTTTTGTTGTTTGTAACATTGTATGCTGCGACCGAAGTTTGTCGTTCTCTCCGGCTACACTTGTTACATTGTATGGACGAGCGAAAAAGCAGCATAAAACACCTGCTAGTGTCCATTTACTTCAGGCTACACGGCAGCACTTTAACAACAGTTTTGGCTTTCCTTTTTACAACGCGACTTTATTGCGTGCAATCCAGCACTCTTTCTCCATTATGGGTTCTGTAATCGGTCAACTTGCATAATGGGCATCCACTGCTTTCACGCAACTTTGTTGTCTGCGCCAAAGATAAAAACAACAACTGAGCGCTTCATCCCGAAAACACACACACTGGAAGTACTTTTCAGTTTTATTCACAGTTCCATACATTCAGTCTACATGTGCTGGTTCGTTCTTTTTCTTCCTCCCGTCTACCATATAATCAGGGGCTGCTACCCCCACCACCTTGTGTCTGTGAGCCAAGATGGCAGCTAGTCATGTTTAGCGGGCCACAGAGGGAGAGATAAGAGGCCCCGACCACACATACATCTCACAACAGATGTTCAGCCCTATTTAGTCTTCCCCCGTTTGTTTCTCTGCATTTTCTTGTGGTTAAAGTTGAGGCACTGTTCCTCCCCTCGGTTTCTTATAGACATTTGATGTGGACCAAGCTGGAGATGGGACTCAAAGTTGAAATGTCCCCACATTTAGTACGCATGTTTGGACGCCTTGGATGATATGTTTAGATTTAAAGATCTGATGTAGTTTGAACTAATACAAAAGTGTGTTATGCTGTCTAATAGTCAGTAGATCTTGTAACCCTAAGTTAATACTTGGATGTATGTACTGCGTTGTAGGGCCCATTTAGTTGTCTAAAGCGAGACAGATAGCTTATTCCTTTATAAAAGAAATACTGTGCACTCTGTTTCATAAGCTTAACATATATTTTTTGTCTTGCTTATGTTTTCCCTGACCTGTTTTCAGTCCAATGCTCCGCAATGTCCCCGACATGGCCACCTTACACTGGGGTTAAGAAATGTAGATGCACCACATGCAGCGAAGTGACTCATTCTCTACAAAGACAACATTAAGATTTACCGGTTTATTGAGATTTTACAGTATGCCGCAGTTCAATCCGGTCTAATATCCATGCACTGTTGCTCGTTCTCCACATTTTTACACCCATTATCCCATCTTAGCACAACAAACAAGCCAATATTTCTCATGACCATGAAGCTTTGACCAAGCCACTGTATGCCATGGCCTTGTTCGTTGAGTCTTAGCTTGTGGAAGAATGAAACAAACTTTGTTTATAACAGTTGTCCACCAGTGTGTCACATTTTTGAATAAGCCGTTCCTGACCTATGAATCAATAGTGTGATCGGCTTTCGTTATCTGAAAATCTTTACTCACAGTGTGCCACCTTCTATTGACCTTTTAACCAACGCTTACTGTATTCAGGATAGCTCGGAGCAAGACTTCTAACCATATGAACATGTAGGAAGAAGGGCCTGATGCCAAGGGCCGTTTGTATGTGCAAATGAGAGCACGAAAAGTCAGCGGAGCCCCTATCGGCAGGCTTGAGCTGACAACACTGATGCTGTTGTACTCTGCCAGTGAAAATGGCCATTGTTCCTGTCTTTTTCCCTCCCTTCTGATTTGACTCTTTGCTGACTATTGTCCACCGAAGTCCCTTGCTAATCTTTTATTACTTGAGGAAAGTCTAACCCATCAGGAGATAGTTCTCTCCCGTTCTCACTAATTTCTCTCACCCTTTCACTTATTAAATTATCAGTTAAAAAAAACAGTCGCATTAACCAGAGTTTAGGTTTTATTTCCATTTCAAATATTTAGTAAAGCTATTGGTCTGTGATAAGGGCTGGAGGCTGTTTTATGTTTTTACGTTTTTATCAAAAGCACATTTTCACTTTCTACATGACTCGCTGTGCTCCCCTAAAATTATTTCCGTGTTGAACTTTAAGCATTAGCCCCCACTCGCATTCTAGGTCCAATGAGGTGCTGCTGTGGTTGAAACAATAATACCAACATGTTTTTTAACACTTTACTGAAAAAATGATGAATTATTGTGAGCATCTTGCAGATGTGAAGTGAATGTTTATCGGAATAGTCCTGCATTTATAATGAGAATAATAGCTGAAGATAAAAAGCTACCATACTCGGCACCATAAAACTATACATTTGAACTGAACAGTAGCATTGGGTAGGTGACAACAGGCTGTACTAAACAATTCTTTTCTTTATCAATTCATCTATAAGATTACAAAATATATATCTTAACGGTCCATCCTTTCCCCCAAAATCAAACGTAAGTGAACTTATGGTTGCAGTTCGAGTTGGCAAACTATTAAATCACATCACCAAGAAATGTATTTCCCATTGGCTGTGAGAAAATGTCCAGAAAGCACTCAGAACTCAGACTGCCAGGTTTAAGTAAGTGGATAAAACAGATCTGAAATGAAAGCCTAAGATCTATCAACATTGTGCTTTAAGCGCTTCCTCTCATGCCATGCTGACCGTACCAGCTGACTATTAAAGCTCTTCAGAGGCATAAAAAATAACCATGTAATGTATAATATATATATTTTAGCACGGCATATATTCAACAAAAAAACACTCTAAACGCCAACTGAGCATACATTGAAAGCTGAATTGATTTCAATCTTTGCACAATTTGTAAATACCTTATGTTTTTGCCCTAGTTCTCTTTTTCATTAAGGATTAAGGTAGATAGATATATACTTTATTCATCCCAAGCTGGGAAATTGTTTTGTCACAGCAGCATTTTGACAGTCAATGTACAGTCCAGAACCTTTCCTCAGTATCACCACAGAAAAACGTTGGAATGTATTTGGAGGTGGGCCACTATTGAGCAGACGTGTTGTTCCTGTGCATGGTGGGGGGCACCTGATGCTGTGGAGCTCCTGATGGACGCTTGGTGCTGAAAGCCTGGTGTTGGGTATCTGAGGTTGGTGTTGTTAGGGTGGCCATTTTGTCTCCCATCATCATGTGTCATGGATGGCAGGCCTGTTAGCAGAAGTGCTGCTGTTGTTTTTCTCAATCTCTTTCATCTCGCCATATATCGCTCCACCTTCACCCCTCACCCACCCTCCCTCCCACTCCCTTTCTACTATGCATGAGTTCCCTCTCTTCTTTCTCACCCTTTCCATCTCCCCCCTCTCTCCATCTCTCCCTGCCTGTCTGCTCCCCCCTCCTTCCCTCCCCTTCTTCCAGTCCTCTCATTTCCAGCCAAAAGGTTAGCGGGGGTCTTTAGCACCGTGGTGACATTCAAAACTGAGTGTCATCGCTGTCTCTCTCGCTCTCTCTCATCCCTCCCTCTCACCTGTCTATCCCTCCCCCCTCCTCCTCCGCACTCGCCCCCCCCCATCCTCCTCCTGCAGCGAGGGCCTTCTGGACCGAGTGCTGTGCCTAGAAGAGAGGCTGGTGTTAATGCAGCTCTCGAGTGTTTGTGTGTGGGCTGTATGTGTGATAGAGGAGACGGCCTGTCGAGTACATCTCTGACCCAAGTGTGTGCGTGCCTTTTGAATCTATCCTTGACCTCTCCCACCACGATATGTGTCGTATCCTGTTTTCCCTCTTCATCCTTCAGCTCTCGCACAACATCTAACCTTTCTTCTGCTGGGAAACAAACAAGCCAAACTAAATCCCCGGACCCTCCACTGGAAATATGTTGGCGTTAGTGTCATTAGCTGCTGATGAATCCCATCACTGAGAATCTCATCCGTTTTGCACGCTGTGGTTTAATGGCACTGTTGTGGCGTTCAGACATCCTTCCACTTTTCTTTAGCATTTCTCTCCAAGGCTGATGAAAGGTTAAGTGCTGCTTGCTTGTGGAATCAACATCCAGTTATGAAGATGTAGATGGACGCTAGGTCAGAGGGATGTATGAAAAAGGATGGAATGTGCAGGAGAATTATTATGTATGCATCTCTCCACTAAACCTGTTCCTGTGAACTGAAACTGCTGCTTATTGTCCAGTTTTGTTAGCTATTTATTGTTATTATTTATAGCACTAGCAGCCTGAGTTTCATCCTTCTGAAAGTGTTACTCTGCTCAAAGTGCTTAGAAGATTGTGCGCAGGATTCAAACCAACATCGGAAGCACTTTTGATCCTGTAGAGCAGGGGTGCCCACACTTTTTCAGCTTGGGAGCTACTTTTAAAATGTCCAAGTCAAAATGATCTACCTACATTAAAAATGCTAAACATATATTTATTTATATATATATACTGAGTATACCTTATGTTGGTGTACCTTTCATAACTGCATGAACCCGTATGGCACAATACAACTCAGTACATTTTGGTCATTACGTACATTTTATACCCTTTCTTTAGTAGTATTGTATAAATTGGAAGGCTATCTAGGTAATCAGCTCGCTGGTGAATTGCAGCTGGCGCGGTTGACTGTGCATGCGTTGTGAACTGCATGTTAGAGAATATGAGATCTCAGACTGGCTTACCTGTACGTCAATCAACTGCCATAGTAAGGATGAATGATAGGCTAACTTATTTTTATTTTATTTTTTTCAATGCCATGTGATCTACCCACACTACCTTTGCGATCGACCGGTCGATCACGTATTGGGCACCCCTGCTGTAGAGACTCTGGAAAAAGCGGTGTGTGCTTGCGTGGGCCCCAGGGGAGAAGTTACCCCACAGCTTTATAGGAAGGACTCTGGAAGTTAATTGGTTGTTAGCAGGCAGGCAGGTGGGGCATGGGAGGGGAACCGGCCAATCTCTGGGGACGCGGTCCGGACCTGCCTGTACCATTGGTATAAAAGGGCATGTCAATATCAGTGATTGATTATGGAGGTATGGGGGAAGCATGCAAAATAGCCCAGTCTATATACTGTGTGCCTTCCTGGTTGCATACAGCAATAGTTTATTGTCTTCAGTATTGTGGGAAATTTACAATGAAAACGTCTCTGGAAGTTCTGTTTTATTCAACATTTCTTTCAAAACCTAAAATTTAGACTGAAATGTTCTGCCTGTGATGTTGTTGCTCAGAAATGTTTCATCTTACTTTTCGTTGCACATGGATGAAAAATCTCCGAACAGCCCAAAACCACTAGTGTTTTTTTGACATGCTGAAGAGACTTCCAGGTAGTGACAAATCGTGTAGTTTTTGAAGCAGGGGTTTCCCCAAAGCCTGTAACGGGGGCTCTGTGCCTGTGATAACTCATCTGCATCACTGAGCGTTTCCCACTCACCTGCAACAGTTTTTTTTCTGATGTTACAATAACAATGCTAACACCACTATTAGAGTATTTACATTAAATAAATGGCAACTTAGAAGTACAGACGGAGTTGATCTTTTAACAGAGTTAAACATATATAAAGTCACTGAATTAATTCATATTTTAATAATTACTTAATTTATAAAAGTGTATGGACCCTTAAATAACAGGTTGAACATATAGCTTGTATGAATGGAGTCTTAAGAATATAGATGGATATTGTATTGCTCAGACAACAAGCCTATTCTGATACCACAGCAAATGTGTCTGCACTCTGTAAATTCAGTTATTGTTTCTGTTAAAAAATAGAAACAATTTTGAGATTCTAGAGATTTGGGGCTTTTCAATCTCTATAGCAGAGTTTCCGTTCAACATGTCCGTTAAAGTTTAAATCTTCCGGACAAAATGAGAAAAGTGCCGGTCAAAGGTCTTCTTTGTTATTTATTGAGCTTTAAAACAAATTGCATTATCATGCAGCTCGCTGATCCAGTAATGAGTGACCCGACAGTAAAACTAAACATCTATAACTAGTTTAGGTAGTTTGAGAGGTCATTAAAATAGCTACGTGTGATATTCTAACCTGAAGTGTGTGTTTTGCTCTGCTCACCGCTGCAGGTGATCATGCAGAGCTGCGTGTCGACTCGTCAGCAGCAGCTGATCTCTCTCTCCCGTCAGATTAGACTTTACTCGCGTTAAACTTTATGTCCATATCGATCAGATCTAGCTAGTTCTAGATAATGATATGACTACCTGCTTATTAAAAGACACCTAAACAATAAGCGTCGCTATCGCAGAGAGATTTAGATTTGCCGGTCTTCCGCATATTTTACCGGTCATAGTCCGGTAATTACCGGCTAACGGGAACTCTGCTCTATAGAGATGGTTAATGCTTGGAGTCGTAGTGCTGAGATCTGTTCAAGCTACCACCTGTAGTGTTCTGAATCCATATAGTGACTTGGCTCAAATTCAAATGTTTGTAGCCACTTCTTGTGAGTTAGTTTCTGTGGACATCACATATGTTATTTGCTCCTATTGTAAAAGTATAAGCTGTTAAACCGTCAGTTGTGCACTCTGCATCACTCCTAAGAGCTTTTTACCTCACCATCACCACTACACATCCCTGTCTCGGTAGCCTTTGAGCTAGAGAGATGTGGAACAGGACTACCACAATATTGCACCCATCTCCAATACGGGTTGATATGGAAAAATATGACAAGATGTCTCATGCTAGTGTGCCAGTTAAAAACCAGTTTAGTCTTTCTTATGACCTTGAATCCGTGAGGTTTCTTTCTCACCTTAAGGATTCTAATCGGTTAGAAAGGTTCTTACTTGTAATACATTTAAGTTACAATTAATTGAGAACAGCCACACTAACTAGTAGTGTAAAATACATTACATTTCTTTACCATTCCATGCCTTTTTAATACACACTAATTTGACATGACTAGATGGAGAGACCCTATAACAGGTTCTTGAGCTCAGTGAACACACACTAGCAGCCCCCCCCCCTTGCTGGTCCTGCATCCTCTGGGATCAGACTGGTAGCCGGCCAGTGGTTTTTCCTAGCACATGGTAAAGGCAGGGAACAGATTGGATAAACACAGCCCTTTCCTGCTGACCCACCCACCCCCCTCCCCGAAACACAACACCATAATACACACACACACACACACACACACACACACACACACACACACATACTGCCCATTAACAAAGCAGCCGTGCGTAAAATAACCAGATTTTCTCTAGCTTCACTGCTTCTCTCTTTCTTCTCTCGCTTTCTTGATTCCCCCCACCCCCCTCTCTCCACCTTCTCTTTTCCTTCCTTCCGGGCCTCAAATCCCAGCCCCAAAACACAAGGCCCTGCATCCCCTCACTTGAGCGTAATTACACACATAGCTAGCCAGCTTCTGCACGCTGTCCCCCATTTGGGAACAAAGGTATAAATTATAGCGGCTTAGATCCTAGTGGTAATGGGAGGTGGGTGGGTGCACATGTGTTCTCCAGAGGAAGAGGAAGATCACTCACTACTTCAGGTGTCTAGCGCTAAGCTTGTGGTGCAGTTTGTTTCTCTGGCTGTGTTGTGTTTGTCTCTGCCTGCCTGTGTCTCCGTGCAGAAACGGTGTTGACATGGCAGAGATTTCCTGTAGTAAAGCCTGCAGGCTACAGACAGTTTAGCTGCCAAACTTTCAGCAGCACAGACAGCGCTGCATTCAACCACTGTCGGCTAGTCTTTCTTCCTCCCCCCCAAACCAACACTGCACACACAGGGATGTGCAGCTGTTTGATCCAGTATGATGTGTCATACTAAATCAGCAAATCTGAAAAAAAGAACAAGGAAGGGGTACTGCAAAGCCATCAGAACTAACTTTATGCATTAACACGGGGATAACCACATGCATATTTTTCACCAAATTCTGCAGATAAAAAAAATCAATCAGAATTATCAAACATTTTAAATGTAAAGAGCAGGTACCCAGTGTAGGCATTGTTAGTGAAAACTTCTGACAGACTTGCAACTTTCCAGGATAATTAAAAACCCAAAGAAAAGTAGATGCACTTTGCTTTACTTTCTACATACATCTACTCAAAAGTTAAATAAATGTGTGTATGGGGCTGGGCATTGAAGGGTGTTGATCTCCGTTTTTTTGCTTTTTGTAAACTAAAGGCCCCTCTTAAATGCACTTTTGCCAGTATGTGTCAGTTGAACTTGGCATTGACACTGCATGGTTTCAGCTTGGCTGAGCGAATGGCCTCAATAATGGTGGTTCCACAGAGCTGCACAGCCGGTGTGAATTCCTGAGCCTAGCTTTTGAATGTCAGTTATTTTATTAAGTCGGCTATATCTACACACGTTAGATCCACACAGTGATTACTTTAACCAGTTAAGCCCCAAGCCTGTTTTTCAGGTTTCAGGCTCGAAAATGACATTCCCAGAACATTGACTATATCTTCTCTTCTAAAAGGGCTAAATTAATAATCGTTTTTCTCAAAGCAATGATAAACCTGTGAGTTGGATGAAGAAAAGTCGGAATCAATATAGATTTTTTTTTTATTTTAAAGTAAATTCAGATCTCGTAAAAATGTCAGCCACTTCAAGGTCCAAGTTCTGATACAGTAATATACGTTTTATTTTGGGAAATGTTTTGCTTTGGGTTTCAACGTCCCACCCATCCTCAAACCATATCAGCTGTCCAAAGTGTGTTTGTATAATTTACCAGGAATTAGAGCTAAAATCTACTTTGAATATCGATAATTTATTTGAGCCATTTTTCAATTTGTATCATTTGGGGCTCACACATCAGCATGTTTGTAGGCTGGCACCTTTTTGCAATTTAGTATTAGCACTATTAAACATGAAGGATTGTCTTTTTTACGAATGAATAGCCTTCTCTATAACTGATGTGGAGTTTTTCATTTAACCTGTTGAGCCCTGAGCCTGTTTTTCAGGCCTCAGGCTCGAAAATGACATGCCCAGAACAAATGAATATATCTTCACTTCTAAAAGGGGTAAATGAATAATCTTTTTTCTCAAAGCAATGATAAACCTGTGAGTTGGATGTAGAAGTGTCAGAATCAATATAGATGTTTTTATTTTAAAGGGGACCTATTATGCAAAATGCACTTTTTGATGTCTTTTATACATGAATATGTATATAACCCGGTGTGTCAGGGAACTCACAAAGTGTCCGAAAACAAAACCCTCTCTCTTTTCCTCCGTACCCACAAGGAGATCCAGAATTTTCACTCCTATTACGTCATCCGGCCGACGTGACACGTCCCAAGCTATATTCTCCGGCACACGTGACACGTCCCAACCAGGGTCTTCATTGGCCGGTAATTACCGGTTTTTAGCTGGTAAAATGTATTAAAAACCGGTAAATTCAAAATGTCCGGTAATAATTAGGGATGCTCCGATCGATTGGCCGCCAATCATTATCGGCCGATATTCACTCTTAATAGTTTGATCGGTGCTCTCTATAAAGGCTGATCAGGAGTGCTGGATCTGATCGATATGGACATAAACGCGAGTGAAGTATAACCGGACGAGAGACAGAGATCAGATCAGCTGCTGGGTCTGACGGAGACAAATAACGGAGGTAAAATAAATTATTTCCGGACATTTGACCGGCAAGAAAAAATCCTAGCGGAAACCCTGGTCCCAACCTTTCATCTCTGTATACACAGTCGCAGATGTGTGTCTGTGTATTCAGCAGGATGTCTGCTGGAGGCTTAGAGTAAAGTTGTTATATATATATATATATATATATAATACATATAATGGCACTGTTCTAGCAATAAACACTTAAGAAAGAACATGTCAAGCTATGTGCTGTATCAGAAACAATGCGCGGTGTGTTTTAGGAGTAATATGCTGTGTTTACATTAGCAAGCATGCTAACACTCAGAGCTAACCATGGAGCTAACGCTGTAGGCTACTGGAGAGAATATGTGTAACGTAATGTCCTTGTGGTAAACCCTGCGAGAGAGAAAGGTTTGAGCTCCATACTGTTTCAGAAATAAAGCTTGAAGTGGTTAGGAGCATAACATGGCATTTAATCACCGCAGCGTTTAGCTGAGATCTCCCGGTAGAAATCTCTCTAGCAGGGGAAAGCTGCGTGACGCTACAAAGGGGCGTGGCTAGCAGCAGACGTTCAATTTTTAAAGCAGAATCAGCCTGTTTGGAACAGGGCTGCAAAAGAGGGGTATGAGCAGTATGAGGCATGGCGACAATGGGTGATCTGTTTGGTATTTTAAGCAAAAAACGTCACAGACATGTTTTGTATAGGTATGGCCCGACAATATATTTTCAAATATAGCATAATAGGCCCACTTCAAAGTAAATTCAGATTGAACAGTAAAAAAATGTAAATTGTAGTTTCCGTCTATAAAAAAACCCCATTACTTATAGTGAAAACCACCCTTGAATGATGGGATAGTAGCCAAAAACCTTTAGGAATCCAAACTATAACATATAATAAGTACCCTGTATCAAGATTGATGCAAAACAATTGAAAAAGTAAGTCCAGGCGGACTCACCTCTGGGTACATTTGGGTGTATTTGCCGTATCTCTGGACCCATTGGTCGATTTGGGTGATTGACACCTCTTTGTAACCGTTAGAGCCAATAGAAGTTCCTAAATCCATCGAGGGGAAGTTCCTAAATCCATCCATTGGTGAGTTAGAATGATGCTCATGCCCTAAACCAGAAGCTCCGTTACACTCTATATGAAAAATACGTGTATTGCCATAAATGTTATGATGGATTATCAGTAATCATTTCAAAGTGACAGAGACATTGGATTAACCTTCAGCAGCATTTATATGCGTTTGAATGCCCTTGAACACAACTTTAGATCAGAAAACAGCAAAGGTAAGACGTATTTGCCGTTTTGGCTACGTAAAGTTAAGTTGTGACTTGTCTTTCCTGGCTTAGCTGCCGTGAGTTTCAGTCGCACAGTGATGAAACGTATACCAATGGAATCTGTGGAATCTCAGCTTTCATATGATATCTAGTTTGTGCAGATAGCATGAAGTATACAATATCGCTACTGTGAGTTATGTGTTAAGTGCGTTAGCATTTTTTCGCTTAGTGCTAATTTAGACGCTTGGTGTTACCCTTGTGTTTCGTTTAGCTAAAAATTGTTAATATTGTCTGATAGCTGAGTTTCTTCCCGTTAAGTGGGTATGACACATTAATAGGTTGTTAAATGTTACACCGGCGGGGGCAATCGGGCTTAATAGGTTAATGACAACAGCATGAATGATTCATGTTTTCAGGTACCAATGAAAACATGAAATATGAGCTACAAAGTCCAGAGTGAGGGCTATCAGATGTCAAGGGGCTGCAAAGCAGTGTTTCCCAGTTGATGGCGGACAGTGCAGCAGCATTACAGCAAAAAGTTTAGGCAGCATCAGCGTTTCTGCAAGACCTATCTTGGGTAGCTGGGGTTGTTATCTTGGATATGGGCTCGTCTCTGCTGGGTTCCTCAACACGTGTGTTATGGCAGAGGCTGGGGGGGGGGGGGTGTAAAACGCCTCATCCTTTGATGAGATTTGGCGTCTAAAGCGGCACACTGACCGTTCACCTAATTCCTTCTGCTGTGACAGCTGGGCCTCAATGCCAAACTTTTCGTGTGTGTTTGCGAAAAAGAGGCGAGAGCTGGAGTTTAGGCTGAGGAAGTGGTAAGAAAGTTGAGGAAAACAAAACTGAAGGTTGGTCTATTGATTGACTCTTAAGGCCCCTACACAACAAGCCGATTTCGGCCGTCGATAGATGTCTGGCCGTACATCATGGCGATCTGGAATGAAGAAACCGAAGACCAACTCAGTTGCCACGTAATTTGCTGCCACACTTCCTGCATGAGGTGGACAATAGCTTCTTCAAGTATTTAATGGACAGGACCCTGGACGATGTGGCTATTTTTTTTTCTTTTCTTTTTAATGATGCATCATTTGCCTGTCAGTGTTATGATGTTGTATATTAATATAATCTTGGATTATAATTACTGATGCATGGAATGTGGTAGCAGCAGTACTTTAAAGGTCCCATGACATGCTTTTCCGGTTATTACCCGTCCCCTTGTGTGTTATGTAGATTTTTCTGCATGTAAACGGTCTGCAGAGTCAAAAACCCTCAAAGTACACCCTGTAGCGAGTCAAACTCTTAACACAGAAAATATTTTTTCTTCCTGGGTATGGTGACGTAACCATACCCAAATGGACCAATCCGCGGAGCCGTTACGTTACGTCCGCGGAGCTGTTATGTTAACACACACAATCTTCTGCTTCTACTCACAGCCAGGCTGCGGGAGTTTGTGTGTGCTCGGGCTGGGTTTCGCTGTCTCGCCGACCCCACGCAGCAGCCAGGAAACCACACCAGTAATCCAGCTCACACTGTCCGCTCCTCGCAGCAGCGAGCCGCGCAACGTCCCGCCAACACGGCACCCAGACCCCACGCAGCATTCTCATCTGTTTGTCATTACTGGTGTCATTTTCTGGTTGCTAACGCCATTGTAACACATAATCACTGATGTTCCGCTGTAACGGTGGTGGACTCATCAGAACAGAGTGGGCGAGCTGACCAATCAGAGCACACCGGGCTCACAGGGAGTGGGGGGGCAGGAGCTCCAACAAGCCGTTTAGGACAGAGTGAATACACATACTATACAGAGATGCTGTATGAGAAACTAATGTGAGTTTGGGAAATTGCACGATATAAATCTATTTTAGTATACCTCAACAATGGAATTATGATCAGTAGAAATGGCCATGACATGGGACCTTTAAAGTGCCAGTGAAGTGCATTTTTTTGCGCCAAAATGAAATGGCAGTTTCATTTCTTACATATAATTGTACCTGTTCATGGCTAAAATAATTTTTTAGGAAGTGCGAGGGACGAGATAAACATCGCAAATTTTTCATCCCGTGAACGGCCGTCTGAGCCTACCGCTGCTGCAGACGATAGCGGCTGTGACGTCACAAGATGGGCCCAGTTGTGATTGTAAACATGGCGGAGACTTCGGAAAGTGATACTGGTGCGAGAGAAATGAGTGATTTTGACAGCTTTTCGGACAGGATAGATGAGGAAAGTGGCCATGGAAGTCAATTTAGTTGAGGACAATATTTTGTCATAGATCTAGAGTAGATCTACACACAGGATTGGCCATCACCTGATCATACATTCATCTGTTCATAGCATGATGCAACATTCATGTTCACATGCAGTGTTGTGCTAGTTACTGAAAACCAGTAACTAGTTACAATTACTAGTTACTTCACTACTTACACCAAAAAGTAATGCGTTACTGTGAAAAGTAACTTTTTAGTTACTTAAAAAAGGGCACCCATTAATGCCCTTATACTGTAGCCTTCATTTCAGTACTGTTATTGCATCGGAGAATAATACAACCTGTTGATCAACTTGACATGCATTTGCATCACTGAACTCTGCTAAGCAATGTGGTCTATACAAACACAAACACAAAGATATGTTTCAAAGTGCCAATCCAGCCGCTGTTGCTTAGGTGGAGGTGGAGTGGCGTCGGATGAGTCTGGGTCTGTGGTCTTAGCTACTAGCTTCGTCCCAGCATGTTGTTTCTGCAGATGTTTCAACAGATTTTAATTGCTGTTTTGGGCAGTCGATAGGATCTTTGACCCGCCAAGACACAACTTACATTTAACTAAAACGTTCTTTTCTTTGTGCTCGACAAAAGTGAAATAGTGAGAATATCTCCAGGCGGAGAAACTCGACTTGAGCTCTGCCGCCGCCATGATAGTCTTGTTAGTAAACACAAACACAGTGGCCTTTATTTTTCATAAACAATCTACGAATCTACGAAACAATGACACCAGCCACTCACCTTCATCTTTTGGGAACAGAAACATCGCCACTTCGGCAGAATTGACATTACCACAGCCAGCGGCAATGCATCGCTTCCCGTGTGTTTTTCCTCCCTTTTTCTTCACTGTCGCCTCCATTGTCAGGTTTCCTCGATTGGCAATCACTTCCAGTCGACTGCGAAACACTTTCCAATAAAATACTCGCTCAAAAACGTTGGTAAATTCCACTTTGAAACAGAGACAAAATGAACGGTGGTGAATGTAAACACTTCGGCTGAGCCCATCTTCTGACGTCACGCAGTAGATCGCAAGCCACGCCCACGAAGGCGGATTTCCCAGCGGAAAATTCCAACTCGTCAAATTCGTTGCTATTCCAACATCTTTTATATGGGTTCCAATGGACAATTTTGGTCATTACTATACGTATTAGCATAAAAGATCATGCACCGGCGCACACTTCACTGGGTCTTTAAGGTTGCCAGCCCTAATGCTTAAATAGTTTCTTTCTGCTTCAGAGAGCTGAAGTTTGTATATATATCATGCAGTCTGTCTTCCGGTTGCCTCTTTTGAATGACGAATACACACTACCGCCGCCTGCTGGTAAGGAGAGTTATTGCCACTCACGCATGCACAGTTCGTACGTGCTACTTGGCCGGCAGCTGAAGTCTTTGCGGTGTGTTCCAGTGCAACTGTTGGTCAAGACGCAGGAGACGTGAGGCGACACAACAGTCGTGTTCCGTCGGGACGTGTTCTTTGGTGTCAGCTTGTTGTGTAGGGGCCTTTAGACATGCAGATGTAATGTGCAGACTAATGTTATCTAGTGGGAGGCTCTTTTTTAAAGGCCATACGCAATGCAAAGGAACACAGGTGGAGGAAAGAATCTCTTGCCTTTCGTGTCTTGACTCCACCTCTGATCAGATGATGGCTGCTACAGATACAGAGTACACAGAAAGTGCTTGTACCGCTAATTTCATTCTGCATTGTAAAATTCACCGTCTAATGTAGTGTGCCTCTCTCTGAGTTGACAGGAAATCAGTGGCCTGTGATATAACTTGCTGCAAAGGATGTGAAATTACACTCAGTAACTCTCACCTGCCTCACATGCAGGAACTTTTTTTTCATCTTCCTGTATTGATTGAAATGCACAGGAAGTGATGTAACTCTACAGTGCTGCTGCTTACAACACTGATCTAGTATCACACAACACATGTTCTGTAATGGCAACAGCTGCCGCACGGATTTGACTTTGTACAGTCCGTTAGCTTTGAGATCTTTGGTGTCCAGGTGTGACAATATTCAGCTTTTCGGTTTATCTTTGCGGTTTTTGTCTGTTATGAGATGTAAGTTTGCACTATGGGCAATATAAATTGAATATCTTCTATGGTGTTTTTATTAACCTACAAACAAACGTTGCTGGAACCAAACCATATCCAGAGATTAAAGAAAAGGAGAATGCTGCACTTATCAGACTGTCATTTCAACAGCGATGACAGAAACTTTATACGATTTCATTTAAAAGGCCAACATTTTCTCCATTTATTCTGGAATAACATTTAACAGGTTTATCCTTTGTTTCTGAGTTGCATTTGGTGTTGACGGTTGCATTAACCCTCTGGAGTCTAAGGGTATTCTCTCGATTTTTAGATGTTTCCTTAAATCACCTTTTTAAATGTACTTCTTATAACATGGCACCCCATGTGTTACATATCAGACAATCTCTGGTCTTGCTATAAATGCAAATGACTCACCTTAGAGCACTGTGTGATGAGATAAGTAGCTCTAAAGCTTAACATTTGACATCCGATTTTCGGAAAATCTTCAACTCTTGTGAAAACACAAATTTACTCGTCATCCAATTTTTTTTTGGTGTTTTAGATTTGGTTACCAAAGTCTTCGGATCACAAAAGTAGTGAAATATTTGAATTACACTGTATATAAATGTGTAATTCATGTCTAAAATGAAACAAATTAAATTCGAATTTTGAGTAAAATAGGTGTTTATCTCTCTACTTTCACCACAGCAGGGACTGAGATACATCAGGACTGAATGATGACTTCATATTACATACCAAGGTTCATGTGATGTGTACAAATACAAATTGAGCACTCAAACTTTTTTTTTCAACCAACAATTTATTATAAATATGTTTTTTTCAACCAACTATTTATATAAATATAAGAAACTGGAAAATCTCTCTATTTACAATATTGAACATCAGAACTTTCAACCAACTATTCATTATAAATGTAAAGACAGTATCTTTGTCCGTCTTCCAAGACAATGGGTCTGGCTAGTGATGGCAAAATGAAGCTTTGAATGAAGCATCGAACCACTTGGACAATTGTGTCGGAAATAGGTTAATTTCTCGAAGCTTCAGTTACAGCGACCTCTCCTGGCGAAGTGCAAGGCTGCAGTGGGTTTAACGGATCTTTGCCTTGAAAAATATTCGATGCACACAAACACTAAGACTGAATATCATGTTCTATTTGCAATTAAAGATTGATAATTGTGTGTATTGGGTTATTGAGAAGAGACTAGAGAGTGCTGGACATTTTTTTGGGCGGAGACGGCCTTTTATCAGTTATTAAAGTATTAAAGTTGAAAAGCAATGATTAAAAGTTCATCCATTCCAGGCTTTGAACCAGCTGCGCGGAGGACATCGCAGCTTTCGGGCCGCCGGCTCTATCCACTGCGCTATCTATTCCTTAAACAAATAATCTGTTTTTATATCAGTTTTTGTCTTTTTGTTCACAACTTCACATTTTGAAGTGTTTCCCGAGCCAGAACGACCTATCTTTCCTCCTGGCTTGCTCTATAATGATCCAATTCAAATGCAATACCAACAACAACTCAACAGCAACAACGCAAACTACGACAATAACCCACACATTGCGCATTGTTTAGAGCGGTTATAAAGTGTTGAAGCGCTCAAATTGGAAACTGTTTCAACCTGTCACCTGTCAGAATAGAGACGAGGCAGTGCATTGAATCGCGTGATTGGACCGCGAACCAGTCAAGTGATTCATTCAGGAAATGAAGCAGTTGCTGGTTCGGACGTCACATGTCACGTGATTTGAAGCAGTTGCTGCTTCTGACGTCATATGTCACGTGATTTGAAGCAAGCTTCGAATCACTGCTTCTATGGAAAAGGAAGTCCAGGGTTGAAGCTCCGTTCGAAGCTTCAGTGTCAAACTGCCATCACTAGGTCTGGCTGCTGTGTATAGGTGATGGTGCATGGGCTACTGTGTAGGTGGGGGGTACGTGTGCTATAGATGGATGGCTTTGGGCTTAACTGGTTAATATATATGAACACAAGTTTCTCTCATATTGCCGTTAGTCAAAATGTTGTGTTTTGATGATTTTAAAACACAACATGTTGTACTTTCTTGCTATGTTGGCTTTACTGGGTCATTAGCACACAGTGGTTACATCACATTACCTACATTTATAGAATCACCACTTAAACGGACAGTACCTGAGAAGCCCTCTTGAAGCTTTAAGATCTTGTATGGTATCTCTTTGCATGCCCTGTCTGTTTGTGACCACAATAATTTGAGCACCTGTCTTTTTTGTTGACAGACTATTTATGGCTCATAGAGACATGGATGTAGGGGGTGTTAATTGCTATTTACACAACAAGAGTAGATGCTCCCATCAGCCATTGTGGAGGCAGAAGGTCCAAAAGCCTGAAGGAAGACTGTGTTCCTGTATCCCTGTGTCATGCAAATGTATAGAAGTATAGCAGTCATCCCCTCATCAGGCCAATGTGGTGATCTATGGCTCCTACATAATGAAGTGTCTTTGGGAAATATTCAGTGTGTGTATTTGTGAATGTTTACCGCTCCTGATGAGCAGGTGGCAACTTGTATTGAAGCCTCTTTCTCCAGTGTACGGTTGTATTGTTGAATGTTTATGCTAAGTCCAAAAAAAGGCAGTAAGGCACTATATAATTGCAGTCTATACTATTTGTTACTGAAAAGGTTAAAGAACTTGCAGTCTATTAAAAAATGATACTCTGATCAGTGGCTACTAAATGGATTAAAAAGAAAATCTGTTTAATTTTCTTTTTCTGTACCTTTACACTAGGGCTGCAACAAACGACTAATTTGATAATCGATTAATCTATCGATTAATGAAATGATTAATCGATTATTCGGATCGTTAAGGTTTTAACGGTACTACTACTTTTATCGATACTGCTTATCGATCCGGTCCTTTAACGATAGTCTTATCGGTTCTTTTGAAAAATAAATAAGGTAAATTAACTAAACAAATTGTGAACAAAATTAACATTGCTTTTTATTTAAATTAAATAAATAATATTTCACATCAAAAGAAACGTATTAAATAATCTGATGACAGAACTGTAAACAGAATAGCTGAAACTTTAACAAAATAAATAACTCAGTTACCTCTAATCATTAACCCATGTTTGAATCATTGAGTTAACTCTGTGTGTTGCTGCTAGCATACATAACACCTGACGTGGAAACGTTACTCGTGGATGGGGCTACAGAGCTACTAGAAAGACAGTCCAACCCGGTGCATCTCTCCGTCTGAATGTGGTGCACTTTTGCTAAATGTTTAGACAAAATGCTCGTGTTACTGCCCTTACATGCTAAACTCTTATTGCACTTTTGGTAACGAGCATTGTCCACATCGAGACGGGTAAAGTTTAACCACACCTTTCTCTCCGCCATCTCCTCCGTGTGTGTGCGTGTTGCATGCATGTAGCAGCTGCGTGTGTGTAAACTGCCCCGCCCCCTCGCACACAGACAGGGGAGAGAGAGAGATCTCTCGTCTGGATTGGAAAGATCGAAAATACATCATAGACGCATTTTGTAGTCTTATTGCATATTAGAAACGGAGTTGGCGACACTAAGACTGCGATATAATGTTTATGTAGCAATAATACATATGACATATATGTTTTAAATGTCTCCTGTACCGATAAAAAGACCGATAACGTTGGAGCTGAACTGCCTGTGAAACACACGTGATGACGTCACCAACGAATCGACGACTGAATTAGTTGGCAACTAATTTGGTCATCGATTTTAATCGATTAAGTCGATTAGTTGTTGCACCCCTACTTTACACATGAGATAAAGTCCTGACACGTTTTAGTCTGGATTGATTCGGAGAGCAAAGATTTTTAAAATTGAGGGAAAAGGAGTGGGAGGGATGTAGTGGTAAAACAAATGAGGTGAGGGGGGAGGAGAACTCGGCCAAAGTTAGCTTGGGTGTTTTTTTGTTTTGTTGGTTGCTTCTATGCACTGAAAGAAAAATCCTCCCCATCCTGGTCGCTGACATAATGCCTACACACACTTGTTCATGTGTGCTAAGACCCACCTACCTCCACCCGCCACTCATTCAGGCTGCACAGTCCTTCTGATGTTTATCACCCCTTTACACACCCTATGTTTGTTTTGTTTTTTTACCCAAATATGACTATTATTAACAGAAAAGTAAACTGGCTTAATGCATGTTTATTGACCGTATACTTGGAGAGTTGAACACACACACAGAGGCTAGAAAAGTAGCAGGTGGCTAACTCCCTTGTCTCCACACATCTGGTTAGTTAGCCAGCTGAATGGCTTGAGTAGCTGCCGCCTGCCTGGTGCACTCTGAAGCTCTGTCCTGTTGGCTGGATGGCAGCTGCTGCTGTTCAAACAGAGTTGCATCTGCTGAGCCCTTTGTTCTAACACACACAAGTATATACACACACACACACACACACACTCTCAATGACTCCAAGTGTGTGTTTGAAAAGAAGTAAGTTCTTTTGTTTGGTAGTAAAATTGAGGTGGGGGAGGGTTTTAGGGCAGTGCTAATGGGAAGTGTGTGTTTCAGAGTGTGTGAATAGGCTTTTTCACACCGGAGTACTTTTCGCAAGAATAGTTCCGATAGTTCCTGGGATTATGCGTCCACACCAAAAAGATCTGGAACTAGAACTTTTTTTTGCGGACCTTTTCACCCCTTTTTAGTCCCTGCTAGAGTTAGTATTAGCCCAGCGCACCAACGGAGAGAGACTAACTTATGGCAACACAAAAAAAAACATGGGAGCGGTGGAGTGATGAGGAGGTGTCGGCGCTTCTGGCTTCAGTAGAAGCTGCTGGGAGTCTTCCCAGCAGCTTCTACTGAAGCGGGCCGGGGACTTCGGGTGGCAGTATACGCCGTGAAGTTGTATGCGGCCTGCCAGTAAACCCAAAGCAGAAGAAGTGACGTCAGCAGCTCCCTCAGGGACTTATTCCGGTGTGAACGCGATTTACCAGATAGTTCCAGGAAATAAAAGTTCTGGGGAAAAGTTCCGGGAACTTTTCCTGGGAAAAGTACTTGGTGTGAAAGTGCCTGATGTGACTTATTTTTCAATGGGTGCATGTCTTTTTCTTGAATGGCTACAACTGATACATTTGCAAAAGAAAAGTGATTCCATCGCAGCTCTGCACTGCTTTATGAATGTGGAAACTAAAGTTTGTGTGACTATCAAGAAAGGGTTAAGTGCTTTGGGGAATACAATTGTGGAAAAATCATTGAGGCCTGTATTTGGATTCCTCATTGTTCAATTTAGCTTTTACTTTGAGCCTTGAGTATTTGGTCTTGTGCACTAATTCCAACATTGTCTTTCTTTCTTCTCTCCAGGAACTAGGACCATGGAATAGCAAGCCTCATATTAGCAGCTAGCTGATTAGCTCATCACTGCACAGCACAACTCCCTCCAGCTGTTGGCCCCCCCTCACAGCCATGGCGGACCCGGGGATGTTGAGTTTGTTTGGGGACGATGCAGGGTTGTTCTCTGACGGATTAGACGGTTTAGGAGACTGCTTTCCTCAGCAGCCGGCCCCTGCGCAATCCAACCCTTTAGCCCAGCAAAATAATCCCTCTCTGAACCATGAGCACCAGGGAAACAGGGGCTACCACCAAGGGATGATCCACAGTGGTGGGCCCGGACCAGGGCAGCCTAAACTGGGACAAATGTATGACCATGGCCCCTACACGGGCTACGATCAACCTGGTGCCGCCGCCGCAGGACGAATGATGTCCCCGAACGGTCCAAGCCAGGGGCCACCTAACGTGAACACAGCAATGAATGGCTTGGCTTCCCACTACCATAATAACCCAGCTAACTCTGGCAGCAGCCACCATGGGTACCCGGGTGATGCTGCAGGAGGAAGTGGGGCTGCTGTCTGGGGCCAGCAGCAGCAGCAGCCGCCGAGCAGATCAGCCTATCAGCAGCCTCCTGCACAACCTGGGGCTGGCCCCAACCAGCTGGGAGGCTACCAGATGTCTCAAGGCAACTATGGTGGGATGCAAGGCCCCCCCACACCAAATGCAGCTCGCATGAACCAACACTACCCTTCACAGGGCATGGCAAATCCCCCACAGAGCATGGCACAACCCACCGCTCAGGACCCAGCACACTACCTGGGACATGTTGGAATGGGGGGGGGCCAGATGCGTCATCCCCAGCCCCAGTCACAACCCCAGGGCTATCCCAACATGGGCCACACATCCCGGTTCCCACACTCCCCCTCCCGACAGCCTTCACACCAGCACCAGCCGGGTATGGCAGGGTTTGGGGGCGGCCAGTACCCCGGCTATCAGGCACAGTACGGAGCCATGGGACCCGGGATGGGTCAGGGTGCTAATGTCAATGCTAACACCAGCCAGGCCATGGGACCAGGGCAGCTCGGCCAGAGGTTTACCCAGGGATCAGTCCCAGCAGCTGGCCAACCAGGGCAGCGATACCCCCCCGCACCAGCACACCAACCCCAGCCCCATCAGGCCCTCTCTGCCCAGATGCAGCAGCCAGGGCAGCAGGGGCAGCCTATGCACCCCCAGAATCTTCCCCAGGCCCAAAACCAGCCCCACCTTGCCCCCCCAGCTCAGGGATCTTACTCCTCCCCTTCATCCATGTCCCCTATGAGGGTTTTGGGGACCCCGACACCACCTCCCCAACAAGGCAGGCCCCCTAGCGCAGGACTAGCCGTACCCCCAGAGGCTTCAGGCTACACAGCCCTGCAGCCTACACCCAACGCTTTGACCCAGAGAACTCCCCAAATCCCTCTGTCTACTCCACACCCCCAACACCAGCAGCCCCACAACATGCCCCCCAATGCTGGGCAAATGTATCCTGGCATGGGGCCGCAGCGTGGTCCTCAAATAGGGCCAAATATGCCTCAGCTCCAGCAAGGTAAGCACAGGGCAGCTGATGATGTCACATGTTTATATAGTGGTGTTACTTTAGGTCACTGTATTTGCATTCATTCAAATTATTCACTTCCATTTTAAAACAGCATCTCTAGAAATATTTGAGGGCAACTTCTCATTTGTAGAAACGGTACACATTGAAGATGATGTACCACAGTTGTAAAACAGTTCAGCTAATGTTCAACCTCTACATTTCCTCTAGACTCACACATGGTTACTATTGTAGTAAGTCAGAAGCTTGATGTTGTCTGTAGACCTGTAATGCAGAGTTCCCGTTAGCCGGTAATTACCGGACTATGACCGGTAAAATATGCTGAAGAGCGGCAAATCTAAAT
The DNA here is from genome assembly GCA_031216635.1 of Dissostichus eleginoides. Classification (NCBI taxonomy): domain Eukaryota; kingdom Metazoa; phylum Chordata; class Actinopteri; order Perciformes; family Nototheniidae; genus Dissostichus; species Dissostichus eleginoides. The sequence goes on along the minus strand of CM062276.1, from coordinate 31,136,216 downwards.
CTCTCCGGTCAAAATGTCCGGTCAAAATAATGTCCCCTTAGAGCAATACCGCATCAGTTGCGCCACTTATGTGACAGACAAGAAGAGTATGTGACAGACAAGAAGAGTATGTGACAGACAAGAAGAGTATGGGACAGACAAGAAGAGTATGGGACAGACAAGAAGAGTATGGGACAGACAAGAAGAGTATGTGACAGACAAAAGAGTATGTGACAGACAGAAGAGTATGTGACAGACAGAAGAGTATGTGACAGACAAGAAGAGTATGTGACAGACAAAAGAGTATGTGACAGACAAAAGAGTATGTGACAGACAAAAGAGTATGTGACAGACAAAAGAGTATGTGACAGACAGAAGAGTATGTGACAGACAAGAAGAGTATGTGACAGACAAGAAGAGTATGTGACAGACAAGAAGAGTATGTGACAGACAAAAGAGTATGTGACAGACAAAAGAGTATGTGACAGACAAAAGAGTATGTGACAGACAGAAGAGTATGTGACAGACAAAAGAGTATGTGACAGACAAGAAGAGTATGTGACAGACAAGAAGAGTATGTGACAGACAAGAAGAGTATGTGACAGACAAGAAGAGTATGTGACAGACAAGAAGAGTATGGGACAGACAAGAATAGTCAATTCTAATGTCTAACACTTAATGTGGAGAAAGAGATGTCCTGTATGGGTTGATTGTGCGTTGATCTGTTGGTAATGCCTCGGGGTTCCGGTGGGCATGTAAACAAATGCATAATGCTGCGATAGCGACGCTTATTGTTTAGGTGTCTTTTAATAAGCAGGTAGTCATATCATTAGCTAGAACTAGCTAGATCTGATCGATATGGACATAAACGCGAGTAAAGTCTAATCTGACGGGAGAGAGAGATCAGCTGCTGCTGACGAGTCGACACGCAGCTCTGCATGATCACCTGCAGCGGTGAGCAGAGCAAAACACACACTTCAGGTTAGAATATCACACGTAGCTATTTTAATGACCTCTCAAACTACCTAAACTAGTTATAGATGTTTAGTTTTACTGTCGGGTCACTCCTTACTGGATCAGCGAGCTGCATGATACTGGCAGGCTGTCAGGAGAAGGAGAGAGCGCTCCGTTTATTATTCCCGTGTTATTGTAAATTACTGTACACTTTTAAATAATTCATCTACTATAATTAGTTTGTTTAATATCGAATCATATCAATTTGTTTTAAAGCTCAATAAATAACAAAGAAGACCTTTGACCGGCACTTTCTTTCTCATTTTGTCCGGAAGATTTCAACTTTAACGGACATGTTGACCGGCAAAAAAATATTCTAACGGGAACTCTGCTGTAATGTTCATGTATTTAATACAAAAGATACTGTTATGCCCTCTGCCAATTTGATGAAAGTTGTAGTTGAACTGAAGTTTCTATTGTTGTTATTTCAATGCTTCTTAAAAACATAGTATAAATGTATGTTTTACTTTGTTTTTATTCCTTATTAAAAACTGATTTACCACAGCCAGCTAGTGTTTCTATTAGGTTTTTTCTACAACTGCTATTTTGGTGATTGAAATACCGGGAGGGAAAAAATAGGGAAGTGTGTGATCTATTTTTATGCCTTGGTAATTGACAGGAGGGAAAACCCGTTGTTGTTGGCATTATTTATTCAAAGTCAGAATTAATACTCTACTCCTCTCCCTGTCTCTCCCTCCAGGGCCACATGAAGCTCCAGTCAGCCAGGGGGGGGACCAGCGTTTGCTCCAGACCCCGCAGCAGCCCCCTCGCAGCGGGCAGCCCCATGGAGTTCCGGCCCTAAACCAGGGCTTGGCACCACCCACCCAGAATGCTCAGACCCAGCCCACACACATGCCACACCACCTGCAGAGCACACCTCCTGCAACCAACACGGCCTCCCACCCATGGGTGCCTCCCGCCTCCCACCCGCTCTCATCACCCCCTCACACCCCACAGAAAGTGCCTCACGTACAGGTGAGTCTCCGTCAGACGAACACTTTGGTGTGTGTATGAAAGAGATCCAGGCTGTGCATTTCTTTTTATGTGTGGGTGTATTTCATCCAAGTGTTTATTTTTCATGTGGGTGGGGAAAGTGTGTGTTTGGAGTGTAAGGGAAGTGTGTGTGAGTGTCTGTAAATGTCTGTGTGCACATGACATTTGAAAACACAGCGGAGCTGCGTGCTGGTTCAGTGTGTGTGTGTGTGTTTTGCCCTTTGTGTCCTCTACTGCTGGGTTGTGTGTGTGGTTGTGTGGAAATGGATTTTTGCAGCTGTTTGTTTCCTGTGTGCTGCATATCCTGAGATGTGTGCAACACACACACACACACACACACACACACACACACACACACACACAGGCGCCACCAGCATAATCTCTCCTCCCGTTTGCTCCCACATCTCCCCCTCCTCTATAGAGAAAACCTCCCTTCCTGTCTCTCTCTTCCCCGTCTCCTCTCTTTCCGCTCTCCCTCTCTCTTCCTCTCGCTCTCTGCCTGTCTCTCTGTCTCTCTCTCTCTCTGCCTGTCTCTCTGTGTGTCCCACTGTTTGTTTTTATCTATTTCAGGGTTGTCATCTCTTAGTTAATGTTGTGTAGCCGGATGTGCAGAGAGACAGACAGTTTGGACAAAAAGGGAGGTGGAGAGGAAGGAAGAAAAAGCTGGGGGGTGATTAAGATATTGGGGGAGGGGTGAAACACCAAGAGGAAAGAAGTGGGAAAACAAGCAAAGATCTCGAGAGGGAGATCTCTAGCAAAGGAGGGGGGAGGGGGGGGGGGGTTGCTGGGAAGAGGTTAGCAGTTCTCAATGGCAAACTCCATGTTTGTTTGTGTGAGTGTGCACCGCCGCCACTGCCTGTCACGTGCCCCCCCCAGCTTCCATTAGCTTTTTTGTTGCTCAAAGCCTCCTTTCTCCACTGACCCATTCACACACAATAGCAGCCCTATGGCCACACACACACACACACACACACACACACACACACACACACACACACACACACACACACACACACACAGAGAGAGATCAAGACCCTCTATTTCCTCCATTCTTGTTCCCACTACCCCTAGCTTTTCTCTCACTACATCCCCCCCTTCAAGACTCCGTTTTGTGGTTGACATTTCAGCCGTCACTCTTAATTTATCCAGCACTCCTGACCTAGATGCCAGGTTGGCTGGTGAGCTCTGCGCTGCGCCTGGGCGAGCTGCATTCACCGTCCTGACTCTCGCTGCAGGCCCCGCAGCCCCCGTCATCACACAAACACACACACACCCCAACAGTGTGGCTTGGGATGGCGCAGTTTAGAATGCGATGGCAAATATGCCTGGGGAAATAGGATAGCCTAGCAAGAGTGTGTGTGTGTGTGTGTGTGTGTGTGTGTGTGTGTGTATATGTCAGCAGCACAGGAAGGGAGTTCTGTGTGCCTCATGATGCACTTGTTAGAAAGAGCTACACACACCAAGCTGGTCAGTCGGTCATAATGACTGTATGTCTGTTACTCTAAGCTCCATCTGTTCACTAAGCATGGTTATCACACACACACACGCGCACGCACATGTATACACACACACGTATACACACACACGTCCCTCCGTCAGCAGCTCAAGGTCACAACTCTGGCAGAGTGCAGCGCTGTGACCTTTATTCTACATCTCACTCGCACACACACATACACACACAGCGTTGCGTGCAGCACTTTAGTTGACATATAACATGCCTGTCTCGCCCCTCCCCCGCTCATGAATGCTGTCAGAGCTGCCATACCATCCAGCTCACCCGGCTTCGAGGGAAATGCTTCTCTAATGTTTAGTCTCTCTCATTTCTCTAGCAGATATCACAACAGAATGCTTGGTTTCTTTCCTACATTTCATCCGAACTACATGTTAGTTGTGTGGTACGGTAGTTAGATAGTGAACGCCCTTAAAGAGTCAACAAACTAGGGCAACTTATTTGCGTTTTACACCTTTCAAGCTCTGTTGTTGTCAAGTTGAACTCTAAGAACAGATGTATAGAAACTTTGTTGAGGTGTCATGAGACAGCTCAGAACCAAAGGCAGCTGATGGCAAATGAAGTAAAGATCAGCTATAGAGAGCCACAGCAGATGAGTTTGGCTGCACTCTGGTCCTGAGTTGTGACACACTTAATCATCCTGTGAGGACAGATAATAAGAGCTCTGCTGTGGTCACCTTGCCGAGCTACTTCTCTGTGAGCTGATTCATCCTGGGTTCAATGGTTGAGTGATTTTTATTGGAAACTGTTGAAGAGATGCGCTGCTGTTGCAGAGTCTGAACAGGGAGGAAGTGCTTCCTTCTGTGCACACTGATGGTTCCTGGATGTTATATCAATGAGAAACACAAACCAGTGTTCACATTCTCAAAATTCAGAATGATCCCAGCAATTGATGAATTCTTCACCTTCCCTTTAAGTCTGGTAGCTGATTGTGCTTTAATGTGTATATATATGTATATCTATCAAAGTGAATGATGTATATCTATTGAATACAAAATATAAATACACAGAATGGAAGGCAGTGTACATAATGATAGTGTGTTTGACAGTGTATCAAACTCTCAACATGTAAACATTGAATACAATTTGAGTTGGCAGAATAATGACAGTTTTAAATCCTCAAGGGACCACCTGAAAACTATTTATACAAATGAGAGAATTAGTGCTTCTCACGGGTCACAAACCAGCGTGTGTACAGAACAGGAAGTGGCAGAACAGAGTTGAATGCCAAGTGAATAGGGCTAGTTTTGTTGGATGTTCCTTTATTTTGATAAATACCTGCTGCATGCTGGGAGACGGTTTGAAGATGTCAATTACTGATAGGTGGAGGGTGGCGAGGATGGATGGATGGATGGACTGTTGGATAGATGTAGAGTGAGGGGAGAGGCTGAACGATGAGCACCGTATTTCCTTTCACTCCATCCTTTGGGAGTCTTAAGTGTTTCCGCCTAGTACATTTAACCCCTGCACCTCACAATTTCTCTGCCCCCCCCCCCTCCTTCAGCTTCCTTACCTTCCTCTTCACACCCTCTCCCACTGTCCAGTGAGAGATGAAACTCAACACTGCTCATCTCATCTGAGCCTGTTCTGTTGATGGGAGTGACTCATGGAGGTCTTTAAAGATCTTTTTATTACACTCGGTTATGGGCAGTGGTGGAAAGCAAGCGGTGGAAATTATATCAACTCAAGTATTGTATTTAAGTACTATTTTGACTTGAGTGCTTTCATCTAATGCAACTTAAAACTTCACTACCTTTCAGAGGAAAAATATTGTACTTTTGACTGTACTGTAATGTGTTACATTGTGCATATGAAAACACAGGATATGCTTATATAGTGTAATGCAGTACTGTACTGCTAATCTACACAGTTTTTCAAGTATGATTTTGTCAACACTGAAAAACCTTAACATTAAAATTCTCTTATATTCATAAAAACTGGATAATATAATACAAACAAAATACTGTGAAAGATTCATTTAGCATGAGGACTATTACCGTTAATACTTACTTCGGTACATTTAGCTTCTGTACTCTATATTTTTCGGGAAATAGCTTATTGTGCAAAATGAGCACTTTTACTTTCTGCACTTTAAGTACACTTTGATGCTAATAGTTTTGTGCTTTTACTTCATTTTGAAATCAGGACTACAAATTGTAGTGGAGTATTTTAAGAGCATAGGATTTGTACTTTTACTTAAGTAAAGGATCCGAGTACTTCTTCCATCACTGGTTATTGGGGATATTATTCCAACCTGTTCTGGAACTCGCTGGTGTTTCAGTATAGGAACAGTGGATTTAAAGCTAGCTGAATCTCCCCCCCCCCCCCCCCCCAAGAGAACACCAGACCTGATGCAGGACTGGAGCGTGTGTGTGTGATTGTTTGTACACTGTCTCCATTGTAGGGCTGTCCCAAATACCATTTTCCGGGCTCCGGATATTCGGTAGTAATCAGCAGCGAATATTCGGATATTTGGCCGGGGGGTGCGTAGTAATCAGCAGCGAACCGCTTCAACACGTGTATTTCGGTTTACGGCATTCATTTTGTTATTCTACAGTAGTGTTGTTTTATAGTCATTTGTTAATGTATATAACCCAATTTGTGTTCTTTGAAATTGAAAAGGATATTGTGTTTGTTACTTTCGTGTCATTTGGCTTGGCTTCCTATTTTGTATGGACATGCTTTTATTTTGAAGGAGAGTTAGCGCTGTTGACAGGAAGTTGTTGTTGCTATGGAAACAACGTGATGGAGATTAACGGAGAAAAGTCATATCTACATATAAAAGACGGAGAAAGTAAACGATAAAGTTTATGGTTAAGTGTTAGCACCCCCCGAAGAGGCACAAGCTCTTACGTTGATATTGGAGATTTCAATAAATTCAATTTACTCCAACGAACGAATATTCTGATATTCGGGTACAGCCCTACTCCATTGTCATTCATGTGATTGATTATCTGGGAAGCTTGGCAGGAGGACAGATTTATCTCTTGGCAGTGAGTTTCCCCCCCCCATCTCTCTCACTCTCTGTGATTGTCTCTCTCTCACCTAGTTATCTCCCCCCTCTCCCTCTCCTCACCCTATTTGTGTGTGTAAGTGGCTCAGTTTACGTGTGTCAGCAGGTGTTTGTGTGCAGAGGTTTGTGTGACCTTGCAGTAGTTTGGTGTGAAATGTGTGTTTTTGTGTGTACATTAGTGTGCCCCTGATGGAAGTGGGCTTTCAGTGATGGCACCCCGACTCTTCTCCTCCACGTGAAAACAAGTGTGTGTGTGTGTGTGTGGAAGGGAGCTGCTGCCGTGGCATTTTGCTGTAAACTTGCTGATGCTCACACACACACACACACACACACACCTAGTAGACACACGCAAAAATGCACATGTACGTTTTCACATGCACACACGGGCATACTCCCTCGCTGCGCCTTTTTTGAAGTATGCAGATAATTTATTCGTGTCATGATGCCTGATTTCCCATCTGCTACTGGGACCCTGAGCAGCTGGAGAGCTAGAAAGAGGGAGGGAGGCAAGGAGGGATGGAAGAGAGCGTGAGGGAGGGGAGGCAGCTGTAGAGGCTCCCAACAGCTGGTAACCAGTTGCCTGTCACAGAGCGGACTGGGGAGCAATGAGGAGAAGAAGGAGGGAAGAGGAGAGGATTTAGTCTGCAGGAGGAAAAATGAGGTGTCAGCCGGTTTGTTTACCAAGGTTAGCTTGCAGGACGGGGGAGGGAAATGAAGCAACAGGGAGTCAAGGAGAGAGGGAGGAGGTGGTAGCCATGGATGGATGGATGGATGGATGGACGGATCCGCACTTCCCCCCTGCTCTGTAATCTGCCATTACTGACAAATTCAACCCCCACACTGCAGTATTGACAGGTCAGCAGGGCGAGTGTTGATGCGAAACATTAGCAGAAACATTTCACTAAGACTGATTCATATTAGATGTGATTGAGCTTAGAGCTGAAGCCGTACATTGATTAGTCAATAAATCAATCAGCGAGTGATAATACCTTTCTTAGTCTTCAATTGCAGTAACTTGAATATCATTGGGTTAATCGACAATAAACGTAATTGTTAGTTGCTGCCCTAATTATGTTTTTCATATGCTTTTAAAACCAAATTGGGGCTGCAAATGATGATTCCTTTGATTATTAAGTTGTCTTAGTTATCCTTAGTTTTTTCTTCAGACTAAGTTTTTATTTGAGTTCCATTATACAGACATATTCACGTTTTTTTGTCAACTATTTTTTCCATTAGGTTAAATCTAAAGAGTTAATAAATGGAAAGATAACATGATAGAAAATGGCACAAAAAGAAATCAATAAAAAAGTTAGAAAATACCCCAAAATAATAGACATATAAAAAGATAAATACATAATAAATGTATCCTCTTTATCGTAAGTGTATAAAAGGTTATAGTGAAAGATGTCCATCACAACTTCCCGGTCCCAAGTAAAAAACCCAAAGATATGAACTTATAATAAGCAGAAGATTCTCACATTTGAGATGCTGCTTTTTTTATAAAGATGCTCTTAGTTAGACAATGAAACTACTGTAATACATCTGTAAATAATAAAGCAATATATACTTCCACTTTTACTACTGTTACCTGGCTGCTATCACACTACGTTATACATGCTACACTTATACAACAACATAGTTTTACTGTTACTTTGTGTTGTCCACCTGGATGTGCTTTTTTGTAAATTGTTGTGAAAATACTGAATGCACTCTTCCATTATCAGAGTAGCACGTGATAACAAAGGCCCTACGTAGCTGTGTATGTAACCGGATGTATGATTACTAGAAGAGCATCAGGACACACTGTTTTAGGCATATGATAGCTATGTGATTAACATGATGATTCAGCCTCTATGGAGATAGCCATATGACTGTCATGTTTATTGCTTATGCAGGTCTTAGCTAATCTGAACTAAACATTGAATACTGCTTTGAACCGGTATTCTGCATCTTGTTACTGTGTAACTCCCTCTATTGTATATCAGCATGTGAAGGACACTGTTCAGGAACTATGTGACTACTTCCATTCTTGAGAGGATAATAAATACATGTATCCTGTTATTGAAGCTCAAGCCGGTGACGAGTGATATTTTTCTAACATAAATTGTGTCATTTCTATTTTAATGTTTTATGAATGCCCCTTAATTATTATTTTTCTTTTCTTGGCTCTTTTGCTGTAACAATTTCAATGTCCCCTATGTGGCACGAATAAAGGTATTTTGATTTCTGAAAAACTGTAACTAACTGCTCCCTTTCTGCTCTCTCAGCATTCCCCCACCGACCCCTCACTGGTTCCTGAAATGCCGACAGTCGGTGGCGCCCCCCGCGGCCAGCCTATGAGCACAGAGCAGCCCAGCGACCAGGAGACCAAGCCAAAAAAGAAAAGGAAGAAGAAAGCTAAAGTAGTGGATGGACAGGAGGAAGAGGGAGGGAAGAAGAAGGCAGCGGCGGGAGACGCCGGAGGAGAGGAGGACGTACAGTCCGAACTCCCCGGAGCAGGAAGTGATGCGGGTGAACAGGTTACTGGCACAGGAAACGTAGAGGGAAGTTCACCACTGGTGGAGGAGAAGAAGAAACGCAAAAAGAAACCAAAGGAGAAGGCAGAGGGAAAAGAGGACAAAGAGCCCAAGACCCCGAAGACGCCCAAAACACCCAAGACCCCCAAAGAGCCCAAGGAGCCTAAGGAGCCCAAGGAGAAGAAAACCAAGAGCTCCACGCCCAAGACAAAGACCCCCAAGAAAACCAGGTAGGAGCAGCATTACATCAGCATTGTGTGTCGGGCTGTTTCTGAAGCATCTAAACTAAAGCTAGCTAAACATCTGTACTCTACCAGCTGACATAAGTAAACCTTCCTCAGCTTCCTGGTTTGGTGATATGCAGCCCAGAGCCTTTTAGCATCATGAACTACACAGGGGTAGCTCTATGTTTTCCACCTATAAGTACTTGAAATTATTTAAATGTAATTAAGAAAATGAATTGACTCTAAATTTCTGAAACCTAATGACTCCTACTGAAAACACACTCGCACGCACGCACTCACTCACACTTAGTGATCACAGGGCTTAGTAAAGCATGGAGCACAGACACATCTGAGGATCCATCTCATTTCTTCTATAGAGACTGAACATCAGGGTTAAAATGACTGTTTATCAGCGACAGGTGGAGAGTAGCATTAAACACCGTCTTCAGGCAGAACATTGTCTGGTTAGCTCCTGGTAATGCCACTCCAATAAAGGAAGTCAATACCCCAGACGTTATCATTATACAGAAGTCAAACCTGCAATTTGCAGCTTTTTCCCAGTAAGAGCATGGCTGCTTTTGCCAAATGGTAACATTTTTGATGTGTAACAGCCATTGTAAGAAAACATACTTAGTCCCTCATTTTCTTCTGTTCATCTATGCTGCTCTGGTTGCATTTCTGTGGTTTCTCATTTCTGCAGTTTTCTGTTAGTTTTCATTGTGGCATTTATAATTATCTTTCTATAAAATTAGACTATCATTTTTGTAAGTTCCAACTACAGAGAAAATGACAAATCCTAATGAGGTGTTATTTCCTAAGAATGATATCTACAGATAGAAGATGAGCAGTACCACATGTACAGTTGATTTAGTGTGACACACATTATACAGAGGAGCTAAACATGTTACTTTATCAAAGTGTTCTCTTAATGTTCAAATGCGGAGATTCCATTTTCAATGTTGATCTCGGGCATGGAGAGGTATCTCCGAGTTTCAAGCAGGAAGTCCGACCTCGGGGTGCGTTCCAGTTGAAATGTCTGACTGGGATGTTCCCACTTCCCAGTACAACTGGAATGCACCATTAGCATGTCACCTTCCAAGGAGTGAGAATGGATCAAACTTCCTGTGCAGGATATAGATTAGCTATGGAGCTTCTAGCACTTATGGCTGTGTCGATATGTGCTTTGGTTCAGTCAGTCTACACAGAGCTTATCACTGCCTCTTCTCATTCCTCCTCACTTCTCTCCCCCTTCTCCTTTTTGGTCAACACTTGTCCGACCTCTTCTATTTCCTGAACTTGTGTGATCAGATCGAAAACAGGTTTATTGCCTACTTCATAAGTATGTTTACACATATGAGGCATTTTCTTGGTGACTATGATGCATACATAAACACAGTCAAAGAAGATCAATTATAACAAAAGGAACCAAAAATGTAATTATAAAAAAGTATTATGAGAAAAGTATTATAACATAAAAATATGGCAATATCTACATGAATATATAGATATACCAAAAAACTACGTACTGTATTTGACAATTCTCGTAAAAATAGAATAATATATATATGTGTTGTATGAAAAGTGGAACGTTGTGCAGGACTGTGTGTTTGTGTGTGAGAAACTTGATCGCACTGAGGAATGTGTCAGGCAGCCCCCATCTCTCTGTCCCGGCCCTCAGTCTCCCTCCCCTTCCTCTCGGCCCCTTTTATCCAGAGGAAGAGGGAGGGCCAAAGCAGCAGGCAGGGGTCAGCGCTGGGGGAGGTGTGTGTGAATGCATTGCTCACTGGAAAAGAGTCAGAGGTGAAGAATAGGGGGGTCCTGGAGTGAGTGTGGGTGAAGCAGCGAGGGGGCAGGCGTGTGTTGGGGGAGGGGTTTGCAGTAATCTTTGTGGCAGAAAATGGCGTCTAATGATAATGAAGGCCATGCCGCTGACCACTCCACAGCCACCACCGAGGGGAGGAAATGTGGGGGTGGGTGAGGACACGCTCGGGCCCTTTCTGGGAGCGTGTTTGTAAACCGGCGCTTATCTGTTTTCAGGCTTTCCTCCATCTTGAGTGGCGGCCCGGAGCTCCCAGGTTAATTTAGCATAATAATGGCTGCTGGCCATTCACTGGTCCTCTAAAATGGTGGACCAACTATCTCTTCTTTTATTCTTCCTTTCCCCCCTCCAGTACCACCTCTTCCTGCTGAAGAGGAGGGTGTCCTTTCATCTCTTCCCCTCTGCCAATCTTCCCTCTGTTCTCCTGAATGATGCCATGTGTTGAGGATGAGGAGCTTCTTTCTTTCTTCTGCTGTCCCATGTTGTCTTTTGCTCATCAAGTTTCCATATTATTTAATTGGGTTCAGCGTGGCCCTCATGAAGTTAAGGATCTTAATTTGTCATGGCTCATCCCCATAGAGAAGTCTTACAGTGAGTTTGTGTGGAGATTTGGTTTTTAATGACATTATTTAATTTCAAGGCCATATCATTTCTTAATGCAGTAAGCTATCAATAAATAGTTTTTTGTTCAAATGTCATAATATACTTTTCTGACTTGATTTGAAAGGGTTAGGCCATACAATTAGCTTTTAAAACGTCTCACTTTGTATAGGGAAAGTCCTCTTAGGGGGCCACTAGCACATACATATGTTCCATTGCATTTTTGGGGGATTTTTGTGAGATGTTGGTGGAGAAATAAGTTTTTCATGTGGGCCACACCACACTGCAGTGTGTTCTTTCTGCTCACTGTATTTTACACCTGCAGACTAAAGCGTTCACTGGTGTGTGTTGGGCTGTAGGTATCCCTTCCTTTAGTTTGGGCCAATGTCACCACAAGTCCTATTAGCTCTGCATTTTCAGAAAAAGTTCAGGTACCATCAACTTGCATGTCAGTGAGTCTCTACAGTTGTTAAACACATACTCCTAATTTAAATGATTTTGTTGCCTTCATGTACACAGGATTTCAACCACAGAAATGTCTATAAATAAATGGATAGAGGAGAGGGTCCGTTTTCAGGCGTAGGATGATGCATTCATATGATGATATAGGACCATCATGAAATTATAGCAAAACATATTTCATATTTGAAATGATAAAGATGACTTTTCCATGATTGATGGATGTTTGTGATTGACACTGGAGGTCCTCACAGGGATGTGACTAAACTGTGATTCAGAGAGGGTTTTAAGTTTGTGTGTGATCCAGTGGGAATCATGTGGTTTACTAGTCCGGTCAGCTCACTCTTCTCCTTTGACCTTGCTCTCTCCCTCCATCCCTCTTTTCCTACGCTCCCTCGTCCCACTCCCTCCCCGTCTACCTCTCTCAGAGGAAGTACATCTATAAATAACCCAGCCGCCACACCCTTCCCTCTCTCTGTGTGTGTGTGTCTGATTTGTTTGCAGTACACACAAACAAGTCAGACGTGCAGGCAGACGTGTGCAAATACAGCCCTTCTTAAAAAACAAAGTGTGTGTGTGTGCTGTTGTTGCCATGGGTTAGTGAGTACATTAGGGTTCAGTGGTATGACTCATCACGGCAGCAGGTGTGTCCCCCCCCGTCTCCTTTTTTTGGGTCATCCTCTTCATTTTCTCTTCTTCTCCCGCCTCATACTTTACTTCCCCGCTCTGCTTCCTGTCTATCCTTTATCCCCCTTCACACACTGACACACACCACAGCTGGCCAGCACGTGTGTGTGCCAGGCTACAAGCCCACAAGTATACAGCAGGGGGGGGGGGTAGTGGTGTACAGAATGAGAACCAGCATTGTTGCTTAGAATGTGATGGACAATATACATTTAAGATAACAAAGCACCATCTCTATTTAAAAAAGAACAGAATTCTGCTGATGAATGCAAATAGGATTAGTTATCTGATATTCTGAGTTACAAGGCTCTCAACTATTTACAGGCAAATTAAATGCCCATTAAGAAATTAAAACTATATTTTCCTCAAACTTGCAATAACCAGATGTTTTTGCCACTTGGGGCTAATAGAAAGTTGAAGGGACACAACACTAAAATATCACCTTTAACTTGTGATTGTGAAATTGTTGGCTCAGTTAAAATACATCTCTTCCATTCTTGGCTAGTTTCCTCCTTCAAGACCAACATTAGCTATGGTCAGGGGTGCACATAACTGGTACGCATGCGCGGCAAAAATCTCAATTGCGTAATGTCACTTGTGTCACTACGCGCCTTTGCGTGACTCAAAACATCAAAACAAAACACATATTTCATCTACACGTGTTTCTTGTCAACACTCAATGGAGTAAACTACTAGACATGTCAAAAAACCCAAAGACATTAAGCAGCTACGTTGCCGTTTCGCTCCCTGCAAAAAAATCTTCGGACTTTCTATGACTGATTGTACTGGGTGCTGGCCGAGCCGCGCAGGACATAACCGACGGACCTGTGAAGCTTTACAGGAGGCAGACGCTTAGATCACTGGAAGACAGAGTTGTTCACCGTGTGCACAGACTAGGGGTGCAACAACTAATCGACTTAATCGATTAAAATCGATGACCAAATTAGTTGCCAACTAATTCAGTCGTCGATTCGTTGGTGACGTCATCACGTGTGTTTTAGGCGCCGTTAAGCTCCAACGTTATCGGGTCTTTTTATCGGTACTGGAGACATTTATAAAATATGTCATATGTTTTATTGCTACATAAACATTATATCGCAGTCTTAGTGTCGCCAACTCGTTTCTAATATGCAAAAAGACAAAATGCGTCTATGGTGTATTTTCGATCTTTCCAATCAAGACGAGATCTCTCTCCCCCGTCTGTGTGCGAGGGGGCGGGGCAGTTTACACACACGCGTCTGCTACATGCATGCAACACACGGCGGGGATGGCGGAGAGAAGCGCTCCAAGGTGTGGTTAAATGTTACCCGTCTTGAGGTGGAAAATGCTCGTTGCCAAAAAGTGCAATAAGAGTTTAGCATGTAAGGGCGGCAACACGAGCAATTTGTCTAAACATTTAGCAAAAGTGCACCACATTCAGACGGAGAAATGCACCGGGTTCGACTGTCTTTCTAGTAGCTCTGTAGCCCCCCCATCCACGAATAACTTTCCCACGTCAGCAACACACGGAGTTAACAAAATTATACAAACATGGGTTAATGATTAGAGGTAACTGAGTTATTTATTTTGTTAAAGTTTCAGCTTTACAATTCTGTTATCACACTATTTAATACGATTTGTTAAAACATTGTTGTTTCTTTTGATGTGAAATATTATTTATTTAATTTAAATAAAAAGCAATGTTAATTTTGTTCAAAATTTGTTTAGTTAATTTAATAATATATATATTTTTGAATCAAGTATTCATCTTTATTGTCTTCATTGTTAGTTTCCACATGCCTAAAACAACCTCAAGCTAAATCTAAAAGTTGATGGCTAAATAGGAGCGTTTGAGAAATTGTGCAAGGCATAATAGTCCGAATAGTCGATTAATCGTTTCATTAATCGATAGATTAATCGATTATCAAATTAGTCGTTTGTTGCAGCCCTAGCACAGACAGGGTTAACGTCGGTATGAACAACAGAATTGTGCCAAAACTCCGCCAACTGGCTGCAGTGGGAGACTCCCCTGTGCACATTCTGTGCCCCGCGCACACACTGGAGAACTGCGCAAAATCAGCTGATCACAACGTTCACGCTGTGAGCTGCTGCAGTTTTATTTACAACAAAGTGGAGTGAAACACACAGCTGCAAACTTACTCAGGGTGTTAATGGAAGAGTTTGAAATCAGACAGAGGTGGAAGAAGTACTCAGATCTTGTGTAGGAATACTCTGTTACAGTAAAAGTCCTGCATTCAAAATGTTAGTCAAGTAAAATTTGAAAAGTAGGCTATTATCAAAATATAGTTAAAGTAGCGACAGTAAAAGTAGTGATTGTGCAGATTGGTCCATTTCAGAATAATATATATGATATGTTTTATAATGATTGATCATTAAAGTGTTCTCAAAGCTGGTAAAGGTGCAGCTAGTTTGAATGACTTTGTATACTGCAGGGTAGCTTGTGAATTTACTCCAGGTGGAACTAAAGTCTGATTTAACACTTGATTATATTTCACATCATTCATCCAGATCTGTAAAGTAACTAAAGGTATTCAATACATGTAGTGGAGCAAAATTACACCATTTACCTCTGAACTGTAGTGGAGTAAAAGTACAAAGTAGCATCAAAGTCAAGTAAAGTACAAATATCTCAAAATTGTACTTAAGTACAGTACTTGAATAAGTGTACTTAGTAACTTCCCACATCTGAAATCAGATATGACTTCAAGTCATGTGATCATTTCTTAGTATTTGATCCTTCAACTTGGCCTCAGGAAATGCAAGGACTTCACAGTTTTGGCAACACGTTTTGGAGACAGCTAATCGGAGGCTTAAAAAGAGACAGGGAGGTGCATCTTCATCATCTTCATCATCTAGCATGCAAGAAGTGTAAATAGAGGACAGTGAAGGAGACACTGAGGAGGACCACACTTCGTGTGGGGTGAGTACCAAACGCTGTCTCCTGGTACTCATCTGAGTAACTCACTAAAAAAAGTGATGTGCACTCCTGTTTTATTCTTAGAAAGTACTAAGTACACTCAACTGTCATTCTTCTTCTCAGGAGACTGTACTGTAAACCCCTTTTATATAAACAGTATATTGTAACAAAATGTGGATACATTTGCAGTTTTTTTCCAGAATGAATAGCATGGAGTGATAATGTTAGCATCACAGGAGCAGTGCCTAAAGTTGTTTGGAATGTTTTGTGGTACGGGTAGATTTATTAAAATGGTTATAGAGGAAATGTTGTTGGAGAGGAGAGCAGCAGAGAGGAAGGAGCAGAAAGAGTTGGAGGTGATGAAGGGAGTGAAGAGTGAGACCATGAAGACGCTCCGAGGAAGAGAGGGGAGAAGGCAGCCAAGTGGAGGAGTGTGTGTGTGTGTGTGTCCAGATGGCTCCAGCGTGTGGCGACCAGCCAGAGGAACAGGTGCAGGTCACATGACCAGCCGTTACCACGGAGATGGTGATTGCTTTTGGCGTGAGGATGAAAGGAAAAGGGCCCCAGGGACAGAGGGGGAGGGGGAGGGGGAGAGGGGGAGAGGGGGAGGGAGAGAGAGGGAGAGAGGGAGAGAGGGAGAGAGAGGGAGAGAGAGAGAGAGAGAGAGAGAGCCCTCGTACTTTTTTGTTTGTTTAGCAAAGGGCAGTGTATGGTACATAAAGTAAGACACTAACCGGCAATGACCAGCATTAGTTAATGCTAGGTAACATGAGGCCTTAAAGGGGACCTATCATGCAAAATGCACTTTTTGATGTCTTTTATACATCAACATGTGTCCCCGGTGTGTCAGGGAACTCACGCAGCGTCAGAAAATAAAACCCTCTCTTTTCCTCCGTACCCAAATCTCTAAAAACGGGGGTACAACGGAGCTGATCCAGATTTGCGTCCGATATGACGTCATATCGGCAATGCAGACCCACAGCACTATCAGAAACGTTGCTATCAGAAACAATGCCCGACTGTTTTGGACGTAATATGGTCGGTGTTTACATTAGCATCGCTAACACTCAGGGCTAACCTGTACTGGAGAGAGCATGTTTGTGAAGAAGCAGGAAATAAAAAGGAACTCACCTTGTGGTATAACCGGCAAGAGAGAAAGCCTTTGAGCTCCATACTGTTTCAGAAATAATCCTTGATAATCCATGATATGGTGTTTCATCACGGCAGTATCTGCCGGTAGAATCTCCCGCATGAGCAGGCATAAGCTCCGCCCCTCTTTTTTTAATCAATTTTTATTTATTTTTTTGAAAGCTTTATACCCAATATCGGCACTTTAGAAACAGGAAGTGAAATAGAGGGATATGAGGCATGGCTAGAATGGGTGATCTGTTTGGTATTTTGAGCAAAACACTTCATAGACATGTTTTTATATATTTTTATATATCTGAGACCTATGCTATTGCCTAAAAATAGCATGATAGGTGACCTTTAAAAAGGCTGTTGTCTGATTAAATCCTCTGTAAACAAACTCCTTGCCTAGGGCTTCCCATCACTTAACCTGAGGCATCTTAACTTTTTCGCTCCATTTAAAAATGAAGAACTTCTAGTTCTTAGAAAGAAAATCTGGATCGACAGGTTAGACTTAAAAAAACTGTTATTGCAATGTGTGTACCTCTAATGGGTCAGCATTTAATTCTGCTGCTCTTCTCACTTCAGATTGAAGCTATAGGTTTAGATGGCTAAAAATGTTGAAATCTAAATAATTGAATGGTGGATTTAAGGATTCACATTGGATAAGTAGCATCCATACTGGATCTATGTAATCTAACTCTGTCCTCTCCCAACTTTAGTTACAGCCTGAATGTAGATCAGAATGTAGATATTTGAAAATCAGTGTTTTATAAAGCTTCTCCACTATTGGTCGTGTCAGAGTGAGTACTGATGGCCGGTGTGAGAGACAGAAGAGGGGAGCCCAGTGTCCTCTCGCTTTCCTTGTGTGTGTGTGTGTGTGTGTGTGTGTGTGTGTGTGTGTGTGTGTGTGTGTGTGTGTGTGTGTGTGTGTGTGTGTGTGTGTGTGTGTGTGTGTGTGTGTGGGTGTGTGTGTGTGTGTGTGTGTGTGTGTGTGTGTGTGTGTGTGTGTGTGTGTGTGTGTGTGTGTGTGTGTGTGTGTGTGTGTGTGTGTGTGTGTGTGTGTGTGTGTGTGTGTGTGTGTGTGTGTGTGTGTGTGTGTGTGTGTGTGTGTGTGTGTGTGTGTGTGTGTGTGTGTGTGTGTGTGTGTGTGTGTGTGTGTGTGTTCGCAGATGGAGCCAGCTCCTCTTGCTTTCCATGCCAGAGATTAGAGGAAGCCTGGGGGCCTTTCAACCCCTCCCCCCTCCTCTTTCTGGGGCCTCTCTCTCTGTCTGCCTGTCTCTCTCTGCCCCTCCCTCCTCTGTGCCTGTATCTCTCTATCTCGCTCCCTCCGCCTCTCTGCAGTCTTTCATCATATTAACCCCCTGTGTGCCAGAGCCCGAGGCACACTAATGATTTCTAAATGGGTAAATCAAACATGGCGACTGCCCTGGGACAGACAGGCACACACACACACACACACACAGGAATGCCTAACACTTTGAGGAATGTTCTACTTTGTTTTTAGTCATTTTTTTCTTCTTTATTGAATATTTCGGGTTTTTTTCTCTCTCTCCCTACAGCAGTAAGAAGGCTGAGTCTGAGGGTGGGGCTAGCGCTGCTAAGAAGGAATCCAAGAGGAAGAGAGAGCCGTCAGTCAGCGATGAGGTGGAGGTGAAGTCTCCGCCCCCCTCAGCTCCTGAAGATGAAGATGATGACGGCGTACAGGTACGACACGCAGACCAGGAAGGCAGCGCTTTAGAAGCCCGTTTCAACTCTCGGCCATCAAAAACTTCACAAATTGTTCAAATTAATGAATGATAAGATGGTTGCAGTTTAATTGTCAAAAATCAGGTCCTATGTCTTCTCCTAATCACTTTCCCTTAAACTCATTGAAAAACATCATGGGCTTAAGGATTGAAAGATTGAAGGTGAATTCATCAGGACTTAGGAAAAACTGTGCGGACTAAAAATGTTCATACATGGACTACTCAAAACACATCTAGATACTTCCCCCCATGCGTTCTATATAAATGTGTTGGCTTTGCAGTGACATTTAAAAAAAAAAAGTAGTCAGAGTTGCAGCGGACCTGCAGGATTCTGGGAGTTGTTCCAGATATTTGGAGCATAATAACTGAAAGCTGCTTCTCAATGTTTAGTTCTGACTGGGGACAGAAAGCAAATCGTCCCAGACCCCCTGAGAGTTTTGTGTGGTTCATAATGTAGCGGGAGATCAGAAATGTATTTTGGCCCATAGGTACTTTTGGGTCTTTCCCTCTGTTAGGAACCTTCCTGAGAAGAAAAGACTGCAGTGTTTGTTTCAGGCATAACACCTAAAAACATCCCTCAGTGTCACAGCCTGTAGAGATAGAAGCTGTCCTCTGTTTGTGTTGTAAACCAGCTTTGTTGACAGACCAACCACAGGCTCCACTGCCAAGTTCATCTGATGCACCATCAGCAACTTTTCAGTTGGTGCATCAATGTTTTATTTCAAATACAATTCAAAATCTCTCCTTCCTGTTCGGTAAGGTGCTCTTTGGAGGAACAAACAGAACTCCACTTTAGCCCTCTTTAAACGGATAAATGTTTGATGTGCTAATGTAATTATGTGTGCCATGTAAACAGAGTAGCATCTGGCTGCATAAAGAGTTGTGGCTCTCATTCAAATAGGAAAGCTCCTGAAGAAGTGTGTCCTCTTTCTCCTGTTCACTATACTCGTCTTTTTACACACACTCGTTATTTGGCAACTTTTCCAGCCCAGCAAATTGGGTGATGTCAATATGGATAACAGGCCGCACCATATGGAAGAGACTAATGAATAATACAATTGAAGTGTGTTTGTTGGAATAGAACAGCCCTGTATTTTCCTCTCTCCGTCACTACACATTTACATCTACACTTTGGAAAGCCGCCCTGAACTCACAGAACTCTCCCTCTGTCCAACAGAAGCGCCGCTCCAGCCGTCAGGTGAAGAGGAAGAGGTACACGGAGGATCTGGAGTTCAAGATCACAGACGATGACAGCGGCGACGACTCGACAACACCCAAGTCTCCATCGTCGTCACAGCAACAGGTACAGCTGGGCTTTCAATCACATGATGATGTAAACGAGGAGAAGCTAGACATTCATAACAATTAGATTTTGCCCCACCACTAATATTGAGGTATCAACACATGTCACAGTAGAGACACAAATATGAACCTGAAAATGAGTAGAATAGTGCCCCTTTAAGGACAAGTTAGATATTTAGTTTATACAAAATGTAATTTAAATCCTTTTAGTCAATGGGGAAAAATTATTACCAAGAAACTTTTAAAGTGAGGTTTTCAATAAAAGTACCGTTTGGTATTCCTCCCAAACCCTGGTTATAAAACCAGCACTGATCCTATGTCAGTTTCACATGTACAGTGACCGCTGTACCTGAAGTCAGAGTCAGTAGCTGCTGTGCTGCAGTGGCTGGATGAAGCTCCAACTCTTCACATGTTCCGTTTGTTTCCAGGATGTGGCCGAGGTTGAAGGGCCCGTTGTGGAAAAGATCATGGTCAAACGCATCACCAAGAAACAGGTGAGAAACACACGCGCACACACACCAACACAATACACAGACAAACACACAGAGATTGACACACTGGCCCTAGTCATAGTTTGCGTCATTTCATTAGCCGCTCCTCAGCTGGCCTAAGCAGATTACACACACACACACACACACACACACACACACACACACACACAGTGTGTATTCACTTGGTAAGCAGAGACGAGAGTTCTTGCTTCACTATGTGTGTGTATCTGATTGACTCTATATGTGTGTGTGTGTGTATGTTTTCCCAGCTTTGTTTTAGACGGTTTGTCTAAAGAAAGCACATCCCCGAGCCAACACACGCACGCACAAACAGTCACCAGCCAACTTTCCTTTGCTAGCCAGCTGCCAATGGGTTACCCCCCCCCACACGCACGCACGCACGCACACACTCACGCGCTCCATTCAGAGTTGACCTCGGGCTTGGCCCACATCCAAAACCACAACGCTAGCTCGCCAGACGCCAAGCTAGCGTTTCCTCAGGCAGGGTGCGTGTGTGATTGATGATTCATGGCATTACAGTAGTAGTAGTAGCATGGTGGAGTGTGTGTGTTTGTGTGTCTTACAGTAGTGAATGGAAGTGGATGGTTGCGCTTAAAAGGAGCTGCTGTTAGGGTGCTTCCCTTTCACACACGTGCTGCTGCTGCATGCATGGGAGAAATCTAAAGAGAAATATTACAGTGCTATATTTTGAAACCATAAAACTCTGAAGGATATAGTCGGCAGCGGAAAAATATTTTTTCTATTAAAAATAGAAATACTTCTGCATTCAAAATGTTGCTCAAATAAAACTATTATCATCAAAATATAGTGAAAGTAGCCACAGTAAAAGTAGTCATTGTGCAGATTGGTCCATCTCAGAATAATATATATGATATGTTTTATAATGATTGATCATTAAAGTGTTCTCAAAGCTGGTAAAGATGCAGCTAGTTTGAATGACCTTGTATACTGCAGGGTAGCTTGTGAATTTACTCCAGGTGGAACTAAATTCTGATTTTAAGATGTTATTATATTTCATCATTCATCCAGATCTGTAAAGTAACTAAAGGTATTAAATACATGTAGTGGAGTAAAAGGACACCATGTACCTCTGAATTGCAGTGGAGTAAAAGTACAAAGTAGCATAGCATTTAGATACTCGTGTAGAGTACAAGTACCTCAAAATTGTACTTGAGTAAATATACCTAGTTACTTTACACCGCCGGATATATTTCTTTTTACTTCTCTGCAATAATAGAGCCCAACCTTTTTTCAAGTCGCATGTGAGGAAATTCCAGATTAGAAGTGTCTCCACAGCGAGTTCAACAGAAGCTGCTGCCACTCAACCACATGTTGTATAACAATGACTCTTACACCACGCCACAGCTACATTTGCTTATTATCAACCTTTGTGTTTTTCAGCTGGAGTCGGGGGAGGAAGTGGAGGTGGAGGAATTCTACGTCAAGTTCAAGGGCTTGTGAGTACCATGCCGTGTTTTTCCCATTCCTTCCATATCTGCCTCTTTTGTCTCTCACAGCAGGGCTTCCCCCTTTCCTTTTTACACTTACTTTCAACACGCACACACACCGGGGTGTCCAAGGCACCTTTAAGTGTGAGAAGCTTTGTGTATTCAACCTGAAAGCCTGGCTCACTTTATGCTACACAACCACTCCAGCATCAATAACGCAGAAGTGCTGCTAGTACACTCTTATTTTATGATATTGCCAAACACATGTGGTGTTTTTCTTCATCTTTCGTCATTAAAAGTGTTTCAGCTGTTGTGTCCACCCAGTATGGCTGCGCCAATTGTATTCAAATCAAAGTTTATTTATTCAGCCCAATATCACAAAACGTGTTTCTCAGTGGGCTTTACAGATTAACAAACACGAGTGAGAGTGCTAAAGGATAAAGAAAATAATAAGGACAAGATAAAATATGAAACACAAGTAAAATAGATAGAAAAAGAAAAAAAAATGTTCTCCAAATCTCACTATATACTAGTGCTTTATTCAAATTGCAGAAAGCACTATTTCTGTGAAAGGCAGAATATGTTTATAAACAATTTTGAATAAAGTATTGTGTTGCTGCAGATACCAATATTATTCTAAATGACTGTTTGCTACAGATACTCTTAAAATAATCACCCCATCATCAATTGATATATACATATGCAAATGACATTTTAATTGTGTAACCAACCCAACTTTTTCCTTCAGTAAATCACCTATTTAGAGTTTGATTATTCCAAACAGCAGTCTTGTCCTCTTTGGCTTTGATGGGAATCACTGAGTGTGTGTGTGTGTTTCAGTTCATACCTCCACTGCCGCTGGGCAGACCTGGAGGAGCTGGAGAAGGACAAGAGGATACACCAAAAGGTCAAGAGGTTCAGGGCCAAGCAGCTGCTCCTCAACAGCTTCATAACAGAGGTAAGACTCTCCACTACGGTCAGCCCAGCTCCACACCTAATGAAGTCATTCAAAACTATTATGGTTCTACATTTAAAATACTAGCCCTGTTTTATCATACTAAAGTTGATTCATAACAGCCTTAATTCATAAGACATAACAGAGATATGTGAAATAGGGATCAAAAGCTGTAGTATAGGGACCCAAACACTGAACAGGCACAAGTAACAAGTATTTCATAGATATTAACACATCTAGAATTGGAGAGCTCATGTACTATACTGAAACCTTTTACAAGCTAAAAACACCTAACACTAACCAAATACCCTAAAAACAAATTCAACCCTAAGTACTAAATGGTCCCAAACCAGTATTTTCATCAATCTAAACATTGGTGTGTACAGTCAAGATGTAATAAACACAGATATATGACAAATAGAAAATAATGGTAGAAATAAAATGCATTTTAGAGTGAAGTCCCAAGCAATTTATCTTCATACAGACATGTGTTTTACAATAATGAACACTGACATTAAGAGGCTCAGAAATCAACATCTTTTGAAGGGGGAAAAGCCAAAGAAAAAAACCCCATGTATACAGCTCCAGATAAAAGACATGAAATGATTTAGCCAGTACACGCTGTCAGCAGACCGATCGTTAAACCGCCTCCCTGCTATTGGTAAAACTCAAGTCTCTTTTCTTTCCAGATGGACGACGAGCCTTTTAACCCCGACTACGTGGAGGTGGACCGTGTCCTGGACGTTTCAGAGAGCCCAGATGAAAACGAAGAGGTGCTTTGATCTCTTCCTGTCATCTTTCATGGGTTTGAGCTTCTGCCTCTCTCCACACGCACTCCCCAGACCTGACTCCTCTTTCTCTGTGTGTGTTTTTCTGTGGTGTAGACGGTGACCTTATATCTGGTTAAATGGTGCAGCCTGCCTTACGAAGACTCCACCTGGGAGCTGAAGGCCGACATCGACCAGTCCAAGATAGACGACTACGAACTCATCGCAGCACGCACACCCAACACTAAGAGAGTGGTAAGCAGCTCCTTCGGCGTGTGTGTGTCTGAATTCTCGTTGGGTGCTATATGGTTCCTCCCAGTAGGCGTGTGTTTGTGTGTGTTGGCCTGCTGCCTGCTCCTTCCTCCTCCAGATTTACAGCTCCCTTAACTGCTCTCCACAGGGCCACGTTCTTGTGGTCTCACACACTCGCGCACACACACACACGCCCTGGTCTTGTGGCCGGGCCAAACCACTAACAGTGTGTTTAATGCTGAACAGAAGCAGCTGACTGGCTGTGGTCTCTGCCTCATCACTCCTCTCTCTGCCTGCGTCCATCTCTTTTACTGCGGCCTACTGTTTCTCCTTAACCTGCAGGCTTTTTTTTTTCACGAAACTGTGTCTCAGAGCATCTTAACATTTAACAACCTATTAATGTGTCATACCCACTTAACGGGAAGAAACTCAGCTAACTGACGATATGAACAATTTTTAGCTAAACGAAACACAAGGGTAATACCAAGCCTCTGAATTCGCACTAAGCGAAAAAATGCTAACGCACTTAGCACAGAACTCACGTAGAAATATTGTATTACTTATCGGATCTGCACAAACAAGATATCAGTGTGTGAGAGCTACAACCCAGCTTCCGGTGTTGGGCATTCTGGCTGCGCATCACTCATTCACCAATGGTAATGTTTAGATGGATTTAGGAACTTCCCTCTCGATTCTATTGGCTCTAACGGTTCAAAAGAGATGTCAATCATCAAAATCGACCGACGGGGGCCAGAAATAGGTCAAATCCACCCAAATGACCCCAGAAGTGTTTTTTGTTTTTTTGCTAAACCTCTCTAAAAAGGTCAAATGTCACTTGTTTTGCATCAATCTTGAGACACGGTACTTATTATATGTTATAGTTTGGATTCCTAAAGCTTTTAGTCTACTATCCCATCATTCAAGGGTGCTTTTCAATATAAGTAATTTTTTTTTTTTGGACGGACACAATAATTTAAAATGTTTTACTATGTTCAATCTGAATTGACTTTAAAATAAAAAAATTCTATATTGATTCTGACTTTTCTACATCCAACTCACAGGTTTAGCATTGCTTTGAGAAAAAAGATGATTAATTTACCCCTTTTAGAAGTGAAGATATAGTCATTTGTTCTGGGAATGTCATTTTCGAGCCTGAGGCCTGAAAAACAGGCTCAGGCTTAACAGGTTAAAGGCCCTGTTGGAGCGGCTCCACAGAGGCACCGTTTAGATTTTTATTTTTGGCAAACTGTCCCAGGAAACATCTCCCTAACTATTAAAAAAGACAGACATTTATCTTTCTCCTGCCTCTGACTTTGCCGGTCAAAAACAACTTGAGTGCATGGAGAGATTCCTCGAAAACTAAACCGCATGTTAATCTATTTTTCATATGGAGCAACATGTGGGAGGACGTTTCTCTATTCTGAGCCTTCCTTTCCCTGCTTACTGTGTGCTGCCATGCACTTTGGGTTGTAATAGAAAGCTACCTAATGCATCCGTCTTTTTTCTGCAAAAACATCAAATCAATCATAATGATAATAATAAAAAAATCTTTATTTGTATAGCACTTCTCATACACCAGGTGCAGATCAAAGCGCTCAAAACCTCCACTGTACCACAGTAAATATTTGTTATTCTGTAGCTGAATGACACTTGAACTGCGGTTTATTGCACCACCCCGTTTTTTACAATCACAAATTATCCTTGAAATCCAATTTATTCCATCTTCAGTTTTCCAACAAGTCCCATCCTCACACCAAATATTTGATGAAGATAGATGAGCCTCGATGTTGTGTAGTAATTAATTTTTTGTGCGTCTAGGAACGGCCCCCTGCAGCCGAATGGAAGAAGCTGGAGGGCTCCATGGATTACAGGAACAGCAACGAACTCAGGGAGTACCAGCTGGAAGGCCTCAACTGGCTCACCTTCAACTGGTACAACTCGTAAGTCACCATTAAGTCTATTCTGCTCTAATGAGCTCCTCACTGCCACTGCCAGCCTGTGCATGTGACGGCCCCTCATCTGATGCTCTTAATGGGACATTAAGTGGCCCTCCAGCATGCTGGGGGTTACGTTTTCCCACTGCCGCTATCCATGCACCCTGTTAGTTCCACCAAAATCCTCATTTAAGAGCACAAATACAAGGTTTTTGTAAGTCTGTGTACATTTTTATGTTGGTTGCCCCAATTCAAGAGGTGGAAGAAGTATTAAGATATTTTTCTTAAATAAAAGTAGCAATACCAGAGTGTAAAAATGCTCTATAAGTAAAAGTCCTGCAATCAAATAACTAGCATCAAAATATACTTAAAGAGCAACTTGCAGGTTTTTTTTTTACTAGATTTATGCTTAACCTTGCTTGAAAATTACAATTTAAAAAAGTTAATGCAGGATTTGATATGTTTTACGAGACATAAGGTCAGGAATTCAGAGGGGAAAGGAGCCGTTTTGAGCTCTGCTACTAAAAACTGCTTTTTTTTAACGTCATACGTCAAACGCGTCATATTACGTCACATGGGGGAGCAACTTTCTCGGACGCCTTCTCTGCCCAATCCGCGGTAGTAGTTGGTAGTTGGTTTGAGCGGTTGTGA
The DNA here is from genome assembly GCA_031216635.1 of Dissostichus eleginoides. Lineage (NCBI taxonomy): Eukaryota > Metazoa > Chordata > Actinopteri > Perciformes > Nototheniidae > Dissostichus > Dissostichus eleginoides. Next base: position 31,109,791 of record CM062276.1, on the reverse strand, counting down.
TTTAGTGAGCTGGTATTTTTTCGGTAATTTTACATTGCATTTCACCATTTGTAATCATGGTGAGCTGGAGTTTGTGCAGGTTGCACAAACTCCAGCGTGTCAGGACATCGAGTCCACAGTTTCCCTAACAGGAAAAGGACCGGAGCTAGCTTTCGTTCCTGGGTGCGTTGTGCGAGGTGCATCCACCTCCCTGCAGCACATACTCTCCACAGCTGAGGCCTATCAAACAAAACGTTTATCAGGAAACCGTATTACATCTCTCTCCCCCCCTTCGTTCCTCTCTCCCCCATTCGCTCCTCTCTCTCTCCCCTCCGGTACACAGCACCGTAAGACGTAGTGTGGAGTTGCATTAGGTAACGTGAGATACGGCTGATACTTGCGCATTAGTTTCTGTTATGGATCAGTATCAACAGTCCTGCCAGTAACGTTACTATATTATCAATACTACTTTAGTTATAGCCTGATATATGATAGCTAACTTTACAATGTTGTGATGTGACCGACGTTAGCTAACATTAACTGTAGCTAACGCCGGTCACTCACCAAGACAGCTGCCCTGTTCTCCACTGGTTCTCCTCACACCACAGCTCCATTTCTCTCCGATGGCCGTTATTTCTTCTAATCCTTGGCTGCTCCTGGTCTCTTGGACGCCTAGCAGGCTCATAATTATATGGTTGTGGTCCGTCATGCATTCGAATATTTATTTTCAACCTCTTCTGTGTCAAAACTAGCATTGTGATCCATGTTTATTAATACGTTAGACCGGCCGCTCTCCCCCATGTGACGTCACACGCGGGAGGTCACATGGGGAGGCTTTTTTTATGCGGAAGTAAAAATGTCTTACAAAAACAACGCCAGATGTCACTGTAGTGTATACTTATGTATATCTTTTTGAAAATCTAGTGTATACATCATTTTCCTACACATTTATTCACTGGTGTCTCTAACCTGCAAGTTGCTCTTTAAAGTCAAAGTAGTCATTGTGCAGATTGGTCCATTTCCGAGTAATATATATGATATGTTTTATAATGATTGATCATTAAAGTGTTCTCAAAGCTTGAATGACTTTGTATACTGCAGGGTAGCTTGTGAATTTACTCCAGGTGGAACTAAAGTCTGATTTAACACTTGGTTATATTTCACATCATTCATCCAGATCTGTAAAGCAACTAAAGGTATTAAATACATGTAGTGGAGTAAAAGTACACCATTTACCTCTGAACTGTAGTGGAGTAGAATAACATTCAAATACTCATGTAAAGTACAATTATCTTAAGATTTTACTTTAGTACTTGAGTAAATCTACTTGGCTACTTTACACCACTGCCCAAGTCTTACTGTTTGAGGGTGAATACTGTTCATGGATGTTTTGGAATATGAAGGACTCAAATCAAGTCTCTGAGTATGACAGATCATTTTCCAGCTTGTTGCACATTTTTTGCATTAGATCGCTGGTGTGGAAAACAGACCGCCTCACCCCTGTGGAAAAGCAGCAGCAATAATGATCTAAAGGGAAAGATGGTTGAGGTCATGGAAGCATACTGCTGAGTCATGTAAAAGTTCCGGAGGTTTACATCAGGGCCAAAGCGGGACTGGTCTCTGCGATGTCGGACTTGTAATGTTAACTTGTTGAGTGACACTGAATAGAGATGTTAACAATAGAGCTTTGTTTTTATGCTATTATTCATTCTGAGCACTTCCTCCCTCCTCCACAGACGTAACTGTATCTTGGCTGACGAGATGGGTCTAGGAAAGACCATCCAGTCTATTACATTCCTCTTTGAGATTTTCAAGATGGGCATCCAGGGGCCGTTCTTGGTCATCGCCCCGCTCTCCACCATCCCCAACTGGGAGAGAGAGTTCCGCACCTGGACGGAGCTGAACGCTGTGGTGTACCACGGCAGCCAGGCCAGCCGCAAGACCATCCAGGCCTACGAGATGTACCACCGAGACTCACAGGTGAGCACACTGTGTCCAAACTGCACATCATGTGAAGGCAGTCATACATGTAAATCTTTTTTTAAAGAATAGAGGGATGTTGGTATAAAAACAATCAATTATTTTAACACATGTAAAAAGAGAAATTCTGAACAGATACATGAGATTAAAATTTATAAAATAAGGGTTTTTATTTCTGTCTTAAGTTTAACCACCATCCAGTCAAAATAACCTCTCTGCTGATGAGTTATTGAAAAGAAAAGTTCAATCTTTGCTGTATATATTGTGTATTTATTTCAAATGCATACAAATACATTAATCTCAGAAAAGAGAAAATATGGATTATGCCAGATTATAGCTAACAACTCATTTCCATCTGCAGTCCTCAGGCAGGTACATAACAATCAACAAACACTAAAAACATTGCATAATCTCTCTCACAAACAATTATAAAACATGATTTAAAGGTCCCATGTCATGGCCATTTCTACTGATCATAATTCCATTGTTGAGGTCTACTAGAATAGATTTATACTGTGTAATTTTCCAAACTCACATTGGTTTCTCATACAGCATCTCTGTATAGTATGTGTATTCACTCTCTAGTTTGATATTGAGTAAGAAAAAGGTTTATAACGCTGTGAGAATGGGTCTGCGGAGAGCATTTCTCCGCGATCCCAACTTAGCAGCCCGAAAAACGTTTACCCATTTAAACAGTCGTGGTAGATACCTTGTTTGTTTTAAAGATCATAAATACACAGACAACAATGAATACTTACAGGTTGTGTACCTGAATCTCCCGCTGGTCCAAACAAAGTAGGAACAGCATCGTTCTTCAGTGCCCTACGCTGTACATATCCAGCATGAATCGCTGAAAGGTTTGGGAAGCTTTGTTTCGTGAAATGCTGGCAGAGGGTGCAGCCATAGCTCTGGGCGTGGCTACTGGGTTTCCCTACGTAGCGATACCCGGGAAGAAAACATTGGAAACTGAGAAATCTCCAACGAGGCGTTTTGGGGAGGTCTTTTCTGTGTTAGAGTTTTACTCGCTACAGGGTGTACTTTGAGGGTTTTTGACTCTGCAGACCGTTTACATGCATAAAAACCTTCATAACACACAAGGGGACGGGTAATAACCGGAAAAGCATGACATGGGACCTTTAAGTACAGGTCAATAAAATAATACATAGTACAGTTAAAGGTGGGGTAGGTAATTTTGGAGAAACCGGCTCGAGTGCGCTAGAATTTGAACATAAACAGCCGGAAAAAATCTGCCACTTCCTTACAGAGCCCCTCCTCCAACACACACGAACGCGCACATGACCAATGAGGGCACGAGATAAGTTTGTGCACAGATGGAAGGCTGACAGGCAGGTAGGCCATCCAGTTACTTTAGCCGGGCCGGCTAAAATGATTGGTCGTGCTTTTTACAGTACTACGGCTTCCACAGATGACATTTTGTTATGGATATTTTGTCAAAGCACTTAAGATATTCATTGCTATCGGGATGTTAAGACCATTCCATGGAATATAACAAAAAGTGTATCTCGAGCCGGTTTCTCAAACTTACCTACCCCACCTTTAAAATATAATATAACAATACAGTTAAAATTGAAAAACTCAGATTACAGTGCAATTAATGTTGGCATGACTGGTTGCTTAATATCAATTTAGTTAAGCTGTGTAACTGAATAAATCATCAAATGTTCCGTTTAATTAGACAAAGAATGAACAGCCAGAGGTAAAAGGCTGTTTCAGCTCGGTGCTCGGTGATTTAGCTTGATGTTGAATTTCTTAAAGGTCCGTCAAGAATGGCCAAACATATAAAATGCCTTTTCCAGGCTTTCATCATACATATTTCTATCTAAAACTAGTGTCATTTGCTTGAAATTTAAAGTACATGTTTTGGAAGCTCATCCTAAATAAAGTGTAGTAAATGAAAGACCTGAAGAAGGACGAGTGTTGATGTGTCCTGTTAGCAGCTCTGTATGAGGAGGATGATGTAGCAGTACAGTGTGACTGTCAGCACATCTGAACAGCTACCCCGTGGGGGGAGGGGGGTCCGGTCAGCTGGGGATGGACAGTGCTCCTCTGCTGTGTAAGCTCTTTACACTCCTCGAGCTGTAAGCTCTTATTGTACAATGCTGCGGACACTCTCAGCCACTCAGTGAAACCCACGCCACTGCTGAAGGAAATAAGCTGGAGTAGCCGTGTCCTTGCTAGCTGCTTGTTCCTAATCCTGGCTGAGGTAATCCTCAAGGTCGAACTGGACCACGTGTTCCTGCACTGCCTGCTTAAAACAAAACAAACAAAACACTTCAGGGTTACACTGTTTATGTCTGCCATCTCTAAAATGGTAATAATATTAAAGGAGGTATTCTGTTCTCTATTTGACCAGATTTGAGTAAAGAAAACATACAACCCGTGTCAAATTTAGTTTTTTGGCCTTTTCTCACTATTATGGAGTTGCCATCATTGTATATTTTTCGTTCAAGTAAAAACTGTTTCCCTCCCTGATCCACAGCATGAAATAATATTGAATGTACAGACTTAGACAATAAAGATGAGTCTTATTGACCCTCGTTCTGTCCCCTTTCTCGGTTCCCTCCTCCAGGGTAAAGTAATAAAGGGAGCGTACCGGTTCCACGCTGTGATAACGACCTTCGAGATGATTCTGACCGACTGTCCGGAGCTGCGCAACGTGAATTGGCGCTGTGTGGTGATAGACGAAGCCCACCGCCTCAAAAACCGAAACTGCAAACTACTGGAAGGACTTAAAATGATGGACATGGTGAGTGGGGGCCAGGGCAAGAAGAATCGTGTGGCGAGTGGTCGCTATCAGTTATCTCTAGGGCTGTTTGACACCTAAGAAATTCCACAAACAATACTTGACTTGTCGACTAATCGCTCAGTTGGTTTTATCTGCAGAACTGAGTTTCTGTTCACAAGTTTAGTACATCACATTTCATCTGGAGTTAACCAGAAATGTGCCTTTAAGTTTCTTGGAAGTTAGTCATTGAGCTTTTAAAAAGTGACAACTGAGAAAATGTTAGTGGACATTTTTTTATTACTTTTATTATTATTGTTTTATTTATTTTATAAGTTTGACTATTTTATTGTATTTATTCATTTTGTCTTATTTGACCAAGAGGGATCATTATTTATTTGACTGTATTTGTATTACCAGACCCACTTGACCTCTTATGTCCCTGGAACTGTTATATTATGGTGTTATGCTGTATATGTGCTAAAAGGTTTCAATGTTGGACCCAAGGTGAATCTTTGATGTTCGCCATGTTGTCAAAGCACTTTGAGCTGCACCTGGCTTGTGAAAAGTGCTTTACAAATAAAGCTTTACAAATAAAGCTTTATTATTATTTATTAAAACAAACAACCTAGCGACTAAGATGGGTCAGCTGATGAATACGAAATCATTCTTTTATTTATTTGCACACTCAATGAGATAATTGAGCTCAGAGTAAGGTCCACAGTACATTTGAATCAGAATCAAGATTATTGCCGGGTACGTTTACACTTGCAGGGAATTTGCTCTAAGAAAAAAAGTTGCGATAGTAGGTAAAAAATGTGAATATACTAAAAATAAGTATTTTTAAGCAGTGTGCGTTTTTTGGCACACTGAGTACAGGGTATGTTTTCTTAGCCAGATTTGTGTAGCTTTTCAAAGCTCTTGTATGGAGTTGGACAAAGCCTTCATGTGAGACACTCAAACGTCCTCTCTCCTGTCTCTCCCTCTTGCAGGAGCACAAAGTCCTGCTGACAGGGACTCCTCTCCAGAACACGGTGGAGGAGCTCTTCAGCTTACTCAACTTCCTGGAGCCCGAGCGCTTCCCCTCTGAACTGACATTCATGAGTGAATTTGGAGACCTAAAGACTGAAGAGCAGGTAAATGGAGAACTCTTCGGAGAGGGGAGGACCTTCACACTTCCTGTTCTTCCTTCACTGACTGAAGTGTTAACCCTGCTTCCCACGCTCTCAGGTCCAGAAACTGCAGGCCATTCTGAAGCCCATGATGCTGAGAAGACTGAAGGAGGATGTGGAGAAGAACCTGGCCCCCAAGGAGGAGACCATCATAGAGGTAGGACTGATGTCTGAACCGTCTTGTTCTGGTGATGGTTTCCATACATCGTCATTTAATGGATATGTTTCAGAGAAGGAAAAAAAAGAATTGCGTCAACCTTTTTCAGGTGGAGCTGACCAACATGCAGAAGAAATACTATCGGGCCATTCTGGAGAAGAATTTCACTTTCCTGTCCAAAGGAGGAGCAGGTGGAGGAGGAAGTGGAGGAGCAGGAGTCCCCAACCTCCTCAACACCATGATGGAGCTGAGGAAATGCTGCAACCACCCATACCTCATTACTGGTATAAACACACTTCCAGTAACTAAATGAAAGAATAACAATTCTGCCACGAATAAATCTGGGGTGTCCATCTCATTTAAGTTCAGGGTCCATATACACCCAAATCTGGTCTGAAGTGGGCCGGACCAGTCAAATCATAGGATGATAACCTATAAATAACAACAACTCCTTCCCTTTGTTTTAGTGCAAAAAATGTACATTCTGAAAATGTTCACATTGAAAGAACTATATTTTTGCAGTTAATATCTTATCTGTCATTTCTACACTTTGCCAAGTCAGTCCACTGGCCCTCTTGGACTCTCTGGTGGGCCAGTGTCTGTATGTTAGACACCCTTGGTCTAGATGTTCCAAATGTTTCTCTGATGAGTTTCAATTGTCCTCCCTTGTCCAGGAGCGGAGGAGAAAATTGCGGAGGAGTTCAGGGAATCCCACGGTGGCCGGGCAGACATGCCTGACATGGCCCTCCAAGCCATGGTGCAGGCTGCTGGCAAGCTGGTGCTCATCGACAAGCTGCTCCCCAAACTGAAGGCGGGGGGCCACAGAGTGCTGGTGTTCAGTCAGATGGTGCGCTGCCTGGACATTCTGGAGGACTACCTCATCCAGAAACGGTGAGGACAGAGACACGTTTCCTCAAAGGGTGCAAAGTGTAGGGATGACCCCATTTAATCCTTTAAAATAATGACTGGTTTGAGCTGCTGAAATGCATTATTAATGTGTTATTTTTGCGTCTTAACTTCAGTAAACTGAATTTCTTTGCTTTTGGACTGTAAGTCAGATAAAACGGAAAAGATAATCACCCTGGTCTTCAGGGAACTTTGGTGGACCCGTTTCCTGATTCACCAAACAACAAATCCATTAATCAAGAAAATAAGGGAAATAATAATCCTTAACCCTCTGAGATGCACGGGGACGTATACGATCCCAAATATCACGTTGTGTTCAAAGCATCATAACTTCTCAGCTGTTTCAGCCAGAGACATGCTGTGTGTTTCCTCTTAAACTACAGAAACGGCAATAAACAACTCTATTCAGTTTTTCATTGAGAGGCGTTTACTTATTTTTGGTGAAACGAATGTGCGTAAAGTTTTAAAAGATGCGGATAGTCTCACCTTGATTCTGGCGCATTGCTTATCATTTTATAGATCTATTCTCATCCACCATCTTTGTTTGTGGCGTAAAGAGTGTAAGAGTCACGTTTCTGAATCGGACACTCTGAGTGGATGCAGTCACAGCCAATCAGAGTCTGATTCAGAGGGTTGCCTGTCAGTTCCGTTGTTATGTGTACTGAAACGAGAGCCGGTATAATTCCACGCGCGAAAACAAAATAAAAGTTGGAATACGTTCTTTTAGTGTTTTGAAAGTAAACTGAGGTATGGCAAGGAAGTTTACTACAGCTGAGGCTTTGGAGCAGATCTTTCAAGGGGACGATGTTGATGAAAATTCAGACGAATCTGCTCAGCATACCATGTGTGATTGTGGACATGATATATATCATGAGTACTCTTCAAAATTGGCAGGACCAAAAAATGACAATTCCTGGCAAAAAAACGCCCATGGACACTGCCCAAAAGAATGGGCATAACTAATGAACAGAATAAGTTAGAATCTTCTAATCAGTTCTGATACAATGATAATAAATGTGTGCAATGTTCTGTGTTGAATGTTTCTTTCAATGTTATGGTTAGCAGTTCTTTTTAATGAAATATATGTAAAAAGTTCAAGCTCCGTTTTTTTAATTTATTTTTTATTTATGGGCAAATATCCCCTATTATACTGTATATAAGTATCTAATGAGTGACATATATCATTAGCTGAGGTTGTGCTGATTTCTGGGATGTGTAAAACTTGATTATACTGTAAAGAAATGACAATTTATAAGGCAAAATACAAAAACGGAAATGTCCTATGTGGGTCTCAGATGGTTAATACAAGTCATTATAAGTTGCACTTCATAGTCTTGATTCATTTGTTTGATATGATATAGTGTATCTGGGGGAATGTGACTCCATATGATAAGCCATAGAGAAGTTTTGGGACATCTCTCTCATAGTGTTGACTTTTCTGTCATGATGTCACTAAAATACCTCCCCCCCCGTGCAGATATCCTTATGAGCGTATAGACGGCAGAGTGCGTGGTAACCTACGTCAGGCTGCCATCGACCGCTTCTCCAAACCTGACTCGGACCGCTTCGTGTTCCTTCTGTGCACGAGGGCCGGGGGCCTAGGCATCAACCTGACGGCAGCCGACACCTGCATCATCTTCGACTCTGACTGGAACCCTCAGAACGACCTGCAGGTACAATCCTGACTCCCACATTTAGCTCTGCTCAGACACGTGCACAGATGGACCTCAAAGTGGGCTCGAGCACCTGTAGAAGCACACATAGTAGAAGCACACATAGTAGAAGTATATGAGCCGTACAATATCAGCATCTTCTCATTGCCAGTAATTACTGAAGCATTTTGCCTGATGCCTTTATGGAGAAGGTGGTAAGAGTTTGGCTTGTTAACATGTGAGGAGAATTTACCAAAATGGACTTAATTTATTTGCATGTATCATGAAATTATCTGTCTTGTAGAAGTGCATGGGTTTGTTTAAAATTAATAAATTGTAATATCCCTTAAAACTGTCACAAAATGTGTTATCTTAGACATATTTTTATTTAAAAGTAACACAAATCGCCAGCTTGCCCTTTTATTCAGTTGGACCCTGCCCCTCTAACCTCCTCTGCACGTGACTGATTCTGCTTCACTGGACCATATCATTAGTCCTCTTCTGCAAGTCATTTATCTGACTGCGTCCTCTTCCAGGCCCAGGCCAGGTGTCATCGTATTGGCCAGTCCAAGGCGGTGAAGATCTACCGGCTGATCACCAGGAACAGCTACGAGAGGGAGATGTTCGACAAGGCCAGTCTGAAGCTGGGGCTCGATAAGGCCGTTTTGCAGAGCATGAGCGGACGAGAGAACAGCAACAGCGGGGTGAGACATCACACACACGTCCAATATCCCATAGATAGCTTCAGGTGGATTTTTTTGGACAGTGAATCTGTTCAGTTCACCATGAGTCAGAAAGCTATTCCAGAAGCTGGACAACTGTCTCCAACCCAGTTGTGATTTAACCACGCCCACTTCCACATGACGAAAGCATCAACATAGCGTAGCCCTTTGCGTTTTCATGCCAGGATATATGAATTTGACAGCTACAAAGTAGATAAATTAAAAAAGCACTTTTTTAATATGAAAGCGTCAACAGTTACGCAGAGCTGAGTAAATGTTAATTGTTTTTTATATGAGTTCACCATGGATTTAAAAATAATAATCTAGCAAACAATATTCAATAGTTAATTTTTAGTTTGTCACAGTTTGTACATAAGTACAGTATTGTATTATATGGGATACTCTCCAACACTGTCACAGGATTACAAATATTCCATTTCCCCCGCGCTCTAAAGTTTTCGTTCTCTTTATACGTTCATGGCGCAGTTGCTCAGAGCTTCGTTTATGCAGATGTTTATGCAGATGTGGTTAGCGGTTAAATCTCAGCTGGGCTGGAAAAACGATAGACGCAACCTTGCACACCACGTTGTCAGACCACTCGTTCATCCTTTGTATGAAACCTACTGACGCCAAATAAACTACATTTAGTTCAAATATTTTCCATCCCATGTTTGTGTGCTCTGACAACACTAAACTTTGTCATGGAATCCTTTGTTGTCGGAGTACAGCAGTTGTCCAAGAAGGAGGTTGAGGACCTGCTGAGGAAGGGAGCGTACGGAGCTTTGATGGACGAGGAAGACGAGGGATCAAAGTTCTGTGAGGAAGACATCGACCAGATCCTCCAGAGACGAACACACACCATCACCATCGAGTCCGAGGGCAAGGGCTCTACCTTTGCTAAGGTAAAACCTGAGCATGATCCAACGACTACTGCAGTGAACTCTGCTTCCATACTCAGACATTATATTATCAGTGGAAGACGTACTCAAATCTGGTACTTTATACCTCTGAATTGTAGTGGGGTAGAAGTACAAAGTAGAACAATGAAAAACTACAGTAAAGTACAACTATCTAAGAATTGTACTTAAGTACAGTACTTGAGTAAATCTACTTAGTTACTTAAAATCACGGATGTGAAGTTAATTACCGACCTCTTTCGTCTGCAGGCCAGTTTTGTTGCAGCTGGTAACCGAACAGACATTTCTCTGGAGGACCCAGACTTCTGGCAGAAATGGGCCAAGAAGGCTGAGCTGGACATGGACGCCATGAATGGACGGGTACTACAAAAACACACACACACACACACACACACACACACACACACACTAAATGTTAAATCCACCCAACAACGTAAAGAAATGCTTCCTAATACTTGATTTAAAGTAAGGGTGTCCCCTCACAGAAAAGGGGACATGCAGTGGTAAGTAGTCGGTATCACCACAAGCTAGCAGGAGGAAAGAGAGATTAATATTGACAGTGGGGAATCTCCTCTCTTCCTTGATTACCCATGTTTCCCTGCTCTCGTGTGTGTGTTTGAGCGAGAGAGAGTAAGCTGCTTAGCTCCACTTAACGGAGCGCAGATGCCTGGAGGGTACAGAGATATCACTTAGACTACACACACACACAGTTACACAAGCTCGCTCGCATTCTTACACACCCATTGAGTGCTCTGCTAACAGGCATCTTTATTTTCCCGCTCTATATTTGTTCACTTTTTGTATCTGTGTTTGTCCTCCTGGTTCTGTGTTCTCCTCTTTTGGAGGGCTCTCCAGCGGAACACTTAATCCAAATCTGCCAGCGAGCAAGGGCTGCTCCCCTGGGATTTCATTGTATGATGTTAAAATGGAAATGACTGCAGCGCTCTGTGATTATTGTGGAGCTAACTACCGCCCTGTTTGCGCATATTAATGGGATTGCGAGTGGGGAAAAAATCTAATTAATTGAACAAAAATGTAATTCATTAGACAACATAATTAATGGCAGTTGGTTTGAGCCAGGCAGAAATGTTCTCAGCAACAGAAATGAAACACGGGGCCAAACATCCAATTATTCAGATTCTGTACAGAAGATGCCACAGGGTTCACACTTGTCATAGAAGTCCGAATGTACATGATATGTACAAATAGGCCACCTCACAGAAGGAAGCAGAAGGTGCTTTGCATATTGTTGTTGACAGATTTCAGGCCATCTGTAATTGAAACCTAATTAATCACATTTTAAAAAAAAGATTCCAGAAGGAAAATGCATCTGGGCTTTCAAAAAATCCAAACTAAATGTGCTCACCTAATTTGTTTCCAGAACACGCTGGTGATCGACACACCGAGGGTGAGGAAGCAGACCCGGCACTTCAGCAGCGCCAAAGAGGACGAAATGCTCGAGTTCTCGGAGCTGGAGAGTGAAGACGACGAACCGAGCCGACCCTCGTCCAAACCGCGACGGCCCCAAGACAAAGCCCAGGGGTACCCCCGATCTGAGTGCTTCCGAGTGGAGAAGAACCTGCTGGTCTACGGGTCAGTCACCACACCACACTGATGCACTTATCTAATCTAAAGACACCTGCTTTTACCATGTCTCTAAATCATTTAACCCTGCTGTCATGTCCATTTCTCCCCCCTTACTGTGTTGTGGTGGTCCTTATCAAATTTGACCAGTCTGTTTTAACTGCTCTTACATAAAAACCATTAATAATCACCACATTTTATTTAACAACTTTGTAGGCTGTAAACAATATCTCCAGACTACTGGTTTACATGAAAAATTGCAGTGCAAAAGAAAGACACTTAAAATGTTTTCCAAAAACATTTTGTTTTGTGGGTGTGTATCTGATGGATACTGTGGAGGATATCAAAAGGCCTAAAAAACACAATTTTATGATTGATGAAAGTAGTTCAGATTTAACCCCAGCACGGGTTAAAACGCTTTACACTTCTCTGTAGGAAATGCCTGTGGATGATTAATATAATTGCATTAAAGACATAAAGAGGAATGTTAATTAACCTGTGCATAAGAGCGTGTTTTTCTACACCATAGCAGCCTTTCAGGACATGGATGCATTATACTGCACACACACAGGCCAACTGACACACTTACCACATACAGGGATAATTGTGTGTGTGTGTCAGCGTTGTTATTGTTACAGTCTAGTCTTGTGGCCCGAGGCTGTAGGACACAAAAACACACTGTCTGACTGAGCCCGTCCTCTCGCTCAACGCGCTGTTGTCTTTTCCCATCATCCATCTCTCTCTCTCACTCACCCTCATCCACCATTTTACCTTGTCTAAAATCATCACTCAGAGTAACACTGCGTCACATGGTTCACTGGAGATTTGGAAGCAGCCTTGGAAAAAATGTAGACTGTGTCGGGAACCCTGTCCAGCACATCAGCCTTTAGGATCGCTTACCCTCCATTAACACACACAGGGATGGCTGGGTGGCACTGGTTGGGCTGACAGTCACTGTTATGGCTCATTTCCACCGCAGGCCTCACTCGACTTAATACGGTTTTGTTAGGCCTTGTTAGGACTGGCTCACTTTAATGCTGCGCTTCCATTACAGTTTAGGAACTGGGGTAGTATCTATAGTAACGCAGTGTAGGCGGAGCCGTGACGTCATCTTCAGAAAAACAACATCAGCCGTTAGCTGTTAGCACTCAAGCTCACAGCTCCTCATATCTGTTCAGAAACTAGACAAAAGTTAAACAAGTACAAACCACAGACTGTCTGTGTCATGGCGAATACAGTCGCTGGTTTATTTATGTCTGTATAGGCCGTTGTTGTGAGTGTGGACGGTCGGAGCATACTGCGTTAGCTTAGCCGATCTCCATTTAGAAAACACGCATTTTAAAAGGTTTTTCGCCTGCCGTCTGTCTGCAGACTTGTCAAAGCATTAATTCATGGTTTTTACTAACCGGTATCAGTATGTTGTTACTTCGGCATCATTTTGAAACGTGTATTACAATTAAATCACGGTCAAATATGTTCATCTTGTTGTAGTTGTAGCCCCCTTGCCAGCGATTCTCTCACTAGTTTAGCATATTCAGCCCGCTTGTTGGCCCACTTGTTGGCCCCGATAGAACCACGATTTTGTCGGGCCAGAAAAAAGGTGAAAAAGTAGCCCCGGGCCGGAACTAGGCCTAGTGGAAACGCAACTAAAAACGGGCCCGGCACGACACGGCACGCTTAAACCGCGCTCCGTGCCATGGTGGAAATGCGCCATTAGATCAAATCTCTGGTACATGTATGACCTTTTTGTCGGGCTGCAACTACAGATTATTTTCCAAATGAATTGTTTGGTCAATAAAATGTCAGGAAATGGTATAATGTCCATACCAATTTCTTAAAGACCAAGGGGATGTCTTAACATGTCTTGTTTTGTCAATCCAAATCCCAAAGATATTCAACTCTATAACTATAATAGAAACAGAAACAAATCCAAAAAATGTACATATATATTACTTGCATTAAAAATGACTCAATTAATAAAATAGGTTGAAAACTGATAATGCACTAATTGCTGCCGCTACCTTTTTTGAAATTTGAAATCAGAACAATTACAATTCAGTTTACAATCGATTTGTCTGTAAATACATTATCATTTATTTGCTTTGCTTCACAGATGAATGCACATTATATCATTATTATTGTTTGTTTAATATGGTCTTTATGTGCAATATGTTAATTAGATTAATCCAAAACGTGGATCATTGGTTTGACAGGAAATTCGATATTGTTCCCGTATTTTACATTTTTTACTGCATTTGAATGAATACTATGACCTGGTAAACAAATGTTGAACAAATACGGTATGTCCACTAAGAGGTTTTTGTTCTCCATATCTCTTTGCAGGTGGGGTAGGTGGAATGACATCCTGGCTCACGGTCGCTTCAAACGGCCCCTGAAGGAGTCGGATGTGGAGAAGATCTGCAGAGCGCTGCTGGCCTACTGCCTGCTGCATTACCGTGGAGACGAGAACATCAAGAGCTTCATCTGGGACCTGATCAACCCCAGTGAGGACGGGACCACCAAGCTGCTGACCAACCACTCCGGTAACACACACTATATACACTGCATGAGACCATACAATCCACACTATGTAGGACTGACCAACATAATACATGGGAGAATGACAATATATTAGATTTTTTATTGTTATTTCATTGTTAATGTAATTATAAATTGATAGTTTACATATCGTTTTTTTTATTGCATATCAGAGTTCATCCTGTCACGGCTGATGGATGGGAGAGAAAGCAGGAAGTATAGTTTGGTGGTAATGAAAGTAATAGCAGAGTGTAAAGGCACTTGGATTGGTCACTTAAAGAAAGCGGCTTTCCTCCTGCTGTTTGAGTCCTTTTTTTAATTTTATTCTCTTTTTATATATATATACAATTTATACAATCATATCAATATTCTCTTTTAGCATTCTGTAACCAACAATGAAAGCACACATCAATGTATTACAGATGTTGTGGAGGACACAGAGGCAGGACTCACAGACCTTTCAACATTCTACAAAATAAGAACAAAGTTATGGGAGTGAACCTCAATGACACTCAACAAGTGGGGCATAGAACAAATGATAATAATAGAAAGACATACAAATCCACTTTAGACTAATGATGGTCGTACTTCCCATCTTTTAAAAAAGATTACCAGTTGCTATCTCAAAGCCAAGAAAATCCTCTCAATCCTAAAAAGATCAAACCATCTCAATCCACTGGTAACCACATTCTAGTCATGGATTTCTTGCTAGCAGAACTGAGGATTCAAAATCAATATTTGTTCTTAGAGGAAACCTTTTCTGGTGGAAAAGCACCAAAATATCTAGATTCTGAAAAACCTTTTTATTCAAGTGCGCTAATAAGGTTCATTACTGAGGTCTTATCTCAGCCATTGCTGCCTCATCTATATAACTGAAACACGCTTTCTGCGGGCTGTGCTGTGGAGCAGGTTCTGGAAATGTTAGAATGATTAAAGGCTGTCGTCTGCAGAAGCCCCCGACCCGTGTCTTACCCTTCTATCTCTCTCTGTCCCTCTCCCTCCAGGTCTCTCTACTCCAGTCCCTCGGGGCAGGAAGGGCAAGAAGGGGAAGCCTGCGGCTCCGACTCCGCAGACGCCAAGAGCTGATTGGCTGGCCAGCTGCAACCCTGACCACATCCTGCAGGAGGACAGCTACAAGAGACATCTGAAACACCACTGTAACAAGTAGGGCTTTCTCACCCAAACACACCTGAAACGGACACATTCCCTCTGTATCTGTGGGAGCCATTAACAGTTTATGGAAGGATTACAGATTCAAAACTGTGATGGATTCCAAGCTAATGCTACAGGCTTTAAACCAGGACATGGATACAATGTGATCAATTAAGTCTCGCTCTACAACCGTAAATACAACTTTAACAGCCTAAGCAGCCTCCCGTCTTCCTCCTCACACCAGTGGTGGGAATTACATTTGCTCAAGTATTGTCCTTTGACAAATTTGTACTTTATTTGAGTATTTCCATTTTATGGTCTGTCAAATGTCGTACTTTTCACTCCACTACATTTATATAACTGTTACTAGTTACTTTGTACATATACTGACACATATATGCTGATGTGGTATAATGCAGCACTGTACTGCTAATAGTTTTTCTAGTATCATTTGGTTCACATTGACCAACTACAATACTGAAATGCTGTTGCATGTATAAAAAAAGCACAATATAATAACCATAATAATATAATACTGTGAAAAGAGCCATTGTGCATAGAAAGTACTTTCACTCTTGATGGACATTTTAGATTATTATACTTCTGTACTAAATATTATTCTGAAACTCATTTGTGTGCAGAATGAGTACTTTTACTTTTGAAACATTTTGTAATCAAGACTTTTAATAGCAGGGAAGTATTTTGAGACCATAGTATATGTACTTGTACTTAAGTAAAGGAATACTACACACACACACACACACAACACACACACACACACACACAGGTTTGTTGAGTGGTCAGCTCTCTCTCTCCTGTTGTCAGGGAGATATGCTTCAATTCTAAGATTATTTTTTTTCCTTCTTGAGGGGGAAGTTTGTTTGTTTGTGTGCGTCTGGCCGTGTGCCAGGCCAGGTGCTAGGCAGGCAGACCTGTTGGAAGTGGGTGAAAGATGTGTACACACACACACACACACACACACTTGGGGGTGATTATGTGGTGCCATCTGCTAGGCTGGAGCACAGCGTTGTGTGGCTAATCAGGCCTGGCACATTGATGGATGAGCTCACACAGCCTGCCAACAGACACACATACACGGCAACGTTCGATGCCATTGATGCACACACACAGTGCAGAATGAGTTGCAAGTGACAGTCTTCATACCCTTCCCCCATCTGCGCTGCCTCTCCAAACTTACTGTTCCCTCCAGCACCGCTCTGTCCTTTCAATTCTTTCCCCCTCTGCTCCTCCCACTTACCCCCCCAACCCTCTATCCCTCTGTTTTCTGCCCCAAACACAGCTATTGGCATTAAATCCTGGTGACAAATGTTTACAGTGAAGTAGATCTCCCAGATAGCAGCTTTTCCAATGTCACAAGTTCAGATGTGACTGTCACTGTTGAGCCATGACTGAAGTGATTCATTTCACTGAAGGACACACTGTGACCGCCAACATCTGTAATTGATATCAACAGAAGATGACCGTCCCTTAGAAAGCAGTTGTAAAGAAAAAAAACCTGAAATGCAATAATGAGTTATAGGACATTTTCCATCCGAGGAGATTTACATCTCAAATGTGTTCAGTGCTCCTGCAGACTGCACATATACAGCAGGATACCGCTGTATTCTTATTTTTACAAACCCATTTCTTAGAGGATTAGATCATGATCAAATCTACACTAGAGGATCTTCAAGGTCAGAATAACCTCTGGAAGCATAAGAAATCTGAAAATCATTCTTCAATGTTTTCATTGCAGCTTTAAAAGATTCTGATGGTTTTCACAGCTGATTTTTAACGCATTACCTCAGAAAATGTGTTTATTTTGATGAAGTTGTCATTAAAACATTGTTGTTTTTGTTTGTGTTAAACAACATTTGAACCAGCATGACTTTATTTTGCAGGGTGCTGCTGAGGGTGAGGATGCTGTACTATCTGCGTCAGGAAGTCATCGGCGATCAGGCCGAACGCATTCTGGAAGGAGCTGACTCCAGGTCAGTAAACCTTCTTCATCTTGGTTTGTCCCAGAAAGGATTCCGTGCTATAGAGCACTGATTCCAACATTGTTCTGCCTCTTCTCTCTTAACCTTCATTCCTTTTCTTTGTTGGTGAGCTTTTGGTTTCTCAAGCTCACTACTCAGTTGCTTTTCTGATCTCAAAAACATGTGTGTGTTCACAGTCAGAACACCTGCTAATTCATTCCACATGTTCTAATAAGAACTAGTTACTCCAGATCAGCTTAAATGCTTGTACGTTCTGCATCTCCAAATGAATTCCAACCCCAAAAAGAGCTCATCGACCCCCATTTGCAGCCAGTTTTTTCTTTGATGACATCTTTCTGTGTTTACAGTTCATAGAAAGGCTTTTATGTAGTGGATGCATCATGAAAGCGACTTCATAGATGGATATTTATATGGATGACTGATGAATTATTACTAAAGTGTATTTGTGCCTGTTCCAGTGGCCTCTTTGGCACAGTTCTTTCTATTCTGACAGATCCAACACACTTTCTTATCTGGGGGAAATTAGCTTTTTACCAGCTTTGACCCATTTACAGTTTTTTTTTTCCCTCACATTTTGACAAGCTACTGCTTATTAGCATTTTGCACGAGGCTTTGCGGTGCAAGGTTGTAGATGTGAAGGTTAACTCTACGGTTTTCTTCACCTCGTTCTGACAACTCCTTCGCTGCTCTCTCCATCTTCCCTCCGTCACACTTTTCCTGCCATCTGTCTGTCCCTCTCTGCAGTCCACTTCAGTCTCTCATCATCTCCCATCCCCCGCTCATCACCCTTTCACCCAGATGTGATTGCATTCATAATGTGGAGCACGTGCACTTCATGTTGATCTCTCCCACTCCCTCCCACCTCCCTCTCGGTGGCTACTGTGACAGACCCCTGTATGTGTGTGTGTGTGTGTGTGCGTGTGTCAGCGCATGCCAGACGTGAGCATACGGGGTACCATCGTGCCAACATATGCCAGGGGGATTTAGCCTGCCAGTCTTGGCCAAGGCGTGTGTGTGTGTTTGTGTGTTGCCATGCTGCTGTTTGCAGAGATAAGGGAGCGTTTCCCTGGTTTCTCCCCTCCTCCTGTCACCCTCTGTCTTTCTGCTTCCATTGTGCATTGTGCCCGTTCTTTTCACAACTTGGTGGAAACACACCATTTTTCCTCCACTCCATAATGGAGAATTGTTTTTTGGTGCAACCACACTTCATCCAGCCTGCAAAAACCTTGCTCATTATAACTATTCTAGGTTTGTCATTTACATGCATAAAGAGTACAACAAATAATAATTGGACTCTTGTAATTATTAAAAAAAATGCTTGTAAGCATAAAGTTTAGGTAGTGCGTCAGGGGTCTCCATATATTTCTCTCAAGGTTATATCAATTAAATGGAGAACAATTAAGACCATGGGGGAGAATATTGGTAGCATCTTAACTGGAAGGCTGTGAAGAGAACAGTATGTAAAAATAGGAGCCCTTAAAGGAGTACTCCGCTGATGTAGCATTGCACACATGACATTGTTGACTCACAATGGACAGTTTTTAAAAAGGACTAAAGTGGATAGACGAGAGCCAGAAATATATAGTAGCAACAGCTAATTTAGCATGGAGCACAAACAGAGGTGAGCAGTGGGCTACAGACTGTCCTGTCCAATTCCCTCTTCATTTTCAAACTTGATGTTTTAAGAGCCAACACTGAGGCAACAAGTGATCAGACTTCCCACAGCTCCATCACTTATCATTTACCATCTAACACCTGGAAACAAATTATTTTAAAATCATCTTTTCAATATTTTAGTTTACAATCATTTAATAGAAATGGTTGATACAAATAAAATCATATTAGTAATGGTCATATTTGAAGTGAAGTAATGCATGACCACTGCTTTTGTAAATATCTGGATGAACATTATAGTCATTTCCAGATTTCCATGGCAAGAAAACAGACCGCAGCAATCAGTCATTCCTGTTTAGATCAATCATTTTTCATGCATTTTATATAATTGACTGCTCATTCAAATGTGTTGATTTATTCAGAACCTGGACATACTTTGAGGGTATCGAATGTGCAGTTGAACATGTGAACTAAAGAAAACCATAAGTAGAATGCAACCAGATAACTCTGTGTGCACATGAACATTTTGGGTATTCGTTTTCATCTGCGGCTGACAGCTTTTACAATCTGATTACATCACAAATTACTCATAATCTTATTTCAGCCCTTCCCTTTTTTCTTTTTCCCTCTTCGGTTAAAAATGGCGCACCAAAGCAGATTGAACATGGACCAACAGTTTAGTTCTGGTATCAGTGATGTGTGTGTTTGTGCCACAGTGAGCTGGATATCTGGATTCCGCAGCCGTTCCACGCCGAGGTCCCGGCTGACTGGTGGGACAGCGAGGCCGACAAATCCCTGCTGCTCGGTGTCTTCAAACACGGTGAGAAACACACACAACCACATCCTGTATGTACACATCCACTTCTCCCAACGGCAGCCATACATGGCGAATACAAAATGAACATCACACACCCACAGATAACATGTCCACACACACACACACACACACACTCTCCAGTGGCTTCCAACCCAGTCAACATCACGCAAGCATCATCATTCAAACTGGGCGAGTGCACAAACACATCCCACCCACTTCTGCTGCCACTGGTTGATTGGTGTTGCTATGGCGATAGCAACACGCAGCTGGCAGGCTCAGTGTGTCATCGTCAGTGTGATTGATGGCTGGTCTAACCATGAGGTGTGTGTGTGTGTGTACACTTTGCAGTTTGTTACAGGTGTAAATGATACAAAGCATGAAAACAAAGCTCTTTCTAAAGTTAAAATAACATATATTTATCTCTGTTTACTGTTAACCTGCTAACTTGTATCAGCCCCCCCCCCCCCCCCCCCCCATAAATGTGACTCCCAGTGTCTGTAAGTTGTGGCTTGAGACCCTCATTCATATTATTTTGCCATCATTGCCACCCTCTATGATTCAATTAGGACACACACAGTAATACAAAAGGGGGTTCACCCATAGTTAATCATAATCCTTATTCACTAGGGAGGTCCTTTGGGTGGAGGAGGACTGACACACACACACAGAAAAGTGTGTGTCAGCCCTGTAAAGGCCCCGATGAGTTGTATGTGTGGAATAAGGGAGGGGAATAAGGACGGAGTGAAGGGAGGAAGGCTTCTGTTTTGATGCACTCTTTCCTCTCTCCTTTTTCCCCTCCCTTTTTTTTCCTCCCTCTCACCTGCTCTTCAGATGTTCCTCATTCCTTCAAATTGTTCCTCTCCCCCCTCCCTCCTCCTTCTCTCCTTCACTGTGTCTCAGTAGGATCTGCACATTCTAATCTGTTCTGCTTGAATGCCCCTAACGGACAAACACACACAGTTCCTCACACCCACTAGCTCACTTTCACACACGCCATGCCACACACACTTTTTCCACTTTCTTCTCTCTCCCTCTCTCTGACACAAATGAGCACCTGCAGGCTTACTTGGATAAGCACACACATGTACAGAACGTAGGCTTGTGTGTACACACACATACACACACACACACACACACACACTGGCGGGATGTCTGTCTTGTCAGCAGCTGGCTCCTGGGGTCTGCCCTTCTGCTGCTGTTTTTGTCTCCTCCATTTAATATTGGATGCTGTGTGTGTATGTGCATGATATAGTGTGTGTGTGTGTGTGTGTTGAACTGTAGCATCATGTTTGTCTAGGAGTGAGCTAGAAAGCACACATTCTTCGTAGCCTTCTCTCTAGGAGTTTGCCTGCCTGTGTGTGTGTTGACCTGTAACTGTTTTCAGTCTCCCTGATTTCCTGCCTGGTTACTGATTAAAGCCCCCTGCACCTCCACACATGTTAAAGTTAAAGTTCAAAGTTAAAGCCTTTTATTGTCATTATACAAAAAATACAACGAATTTGGAACATGGAATCCACGCTTCTGTGTTCATCCTCTCCTCTTGCTCTTCAGGCTATGAGAAGTACAACTCGATGCGAGCGGACGCCGCCCTGTGTTTCTTGGAGAGGGTGGGCATGCCGGATGCCAAGGCCATCGCAGCGGAGCAGAGGAGCTCTGACATGATGACAGATGGTGTGGATGGGTAAGAGAGCAGCCTTTACTCAGCCCTGCTTTTATTCTTCCATCTCTGTGATTTGTCACATTTTAACAGCAGTTTAAACAGCTGCTAGCTTATATGAAGGTTTTATCAGTTTCTATACTTAATTACTTTGAAATATAAATGTCAGGGATTTAATTTCACCAAATACCTTAATGGTGATTGGAAAAATCTCAAGTTAAACTTTATCCTTATTTTGATTTATATCTTAATTTTTCAACTAATTCCAATATTCCCTTTCCTCTTCTTTGTGTTATATTGGAAGTTACAATGAGACATTCTCTTGTCTCTACAGTGAGGATGAGGATCCTGAGTACAAGCCCCTGCGTATGCCTTTTAAAGATGACATGGATGACTTCACCAACTCTCCCCTGGATGACACTGTGGAAGGGGACGCTGAAGGTAAGCTTTGAGTACACCCAGAGGCAGGGACGGTAACAGCTGTTCTAACAGCAGAATCATTTCAGCTTTCTATAAGCAGAAGTTTAGAAGGCTCTTGAGTAAAGCAAACTGTGAAATCTTCTTTTAACACCGTCCCAAAGAGCCCTGTAAAACCATGCAAGATCTCACCAACCCATTCACATCCTCAGTGTGTTTTAAAAAAAAATGTAGAAAGATGTTGTTTTGTATGCCTTTTCCGTCATAGCACATAAAACACAGGCGCTTTGCTGCGTGCTTTACAATGAAGCCTAAAATGTATAAGAAGTGATGGAATAATATCACTGTTTTCACTGTTTGGCATCACAGCGCCATTATTAAAGTGTCTCTGGCATTAGACAGGTGATGTTAGCATAGCTGTAGATGTACTGATTCCACCCAATAGCTGCGATAATAAAAAAAAAACAACGGGAAAACGCATGAGGCTGGTCTTCGAAATGGGAAATAACAGCTAACGGAAGGTCATTAAATGTAAGGAAAAAACAAACGGCATCACTCTATGCCTGGTTAGTGTTGCCTCACTTTATATAAGTGTGTGGTAGCGTACTAGTCACTTTGCTCAGCGCCCCCGCCTCCAATACCCGTCAAATACCAATAATTAAATAACTCACGCCATCTTCGGAGTGGGGCCAGATAAGAACGGGTGTTCAGGGCCAAGAGACTTTGGTGGTAACAGGAAGAACCGGTGCTTAATCGGGCACTAGCTCCGAACTGGCCCTGGAACTGCTTTGGTGGGAAGGGGGCAAGTGTGGTTCCTGACTGTGTTCCTCTCTTCTCTCATGAAGCTAAATCAGGTGAGAATGGTCAAAGTGGACCTGCTCTGGGCGGAGCTTCGGGCTCCAACGAGCGACTCTATTGGCCGGCTGCCTCGGCTCTGACTGCCCGTCTGCGCCGCCTCATCACGGCCTACCAGCGCTCCAACCGCAGGGAGCAGCTCCGCCAGGAGGCCGTCAACCGGCCTGACGGGCGCAGGCGGCGGCGCAGGGACTTCCTGCCTGCCATCGGCATGGTTACCGACACAGGAGGAGGGGGGGCAGCCTATATCCAAGATGGAGCAGGGGTGTTCATGACGGAAGGAAGCCCGTATATGGCTAAAGGAAGTGCCTACTTTGCCAAAGGTGGGCAGTTCATGGCAGAGGCGTCACCGGTGATGACTGCCAGCTCCCTGATGCCTGATGGAGCCATGTACTACAAGGAGAGGAGACAAAGGTGGGGCTCATTTAACGTTGCTTGTACAGGAATGGTGTTAAAGAACTGTACCAACAAACATATTTATTTTGTAAATGGACCTTTGCTCACACGTTTTCTCTATCAGATGGACTCGTCGTGAGGAGGCAGATTTCTACCGTGTGGTGTCCACCTTCGGGGTCGTCTTTGACACTCAGCGTCAGAAATTCGACTGGGCTCAGTTCAGGGCCTTTGCTCGACTGGACAAGAAAACAGATGAGAGCTTGGAGAAATATTACTACTCGTTCATTGCCATGTGTAAGCGGGTCTGCAGAATGCAGAACAAGAGTGAAGCGCGTAAGTTACTGTGACACAGAAACAAATGTATTTCACCTCTAAATAACAGCTGTGTGGTTGATGAAGTTTGTTAAAATTGTCTAACATGTATGATTCTGTATTTTACCTCCTCAGAACTCCCAGACCCCACCCTGATCATCGACCCAATCACAGAGGAGCGCGCCTCCCGCACCCTGTACCGCATCGAGCTGCTGCGGCGCATCCGGGAACAGGTCCTCCCCCACCCGCTGCTCTCTGAGCGCCTCAAGCTCTGCCAGTCCTCCCCTGACCTCCCGGAGTGGTGGGAGAGCGGCCGCCATGACCACGACCTCATCCTGGGGGCCTCTAAGCACGGAGTCAGTCGCACAGATTATCACATTCTAAACGACCCCACCTTGGCCTTCCTGGATGCTCACCAGCGTTCCACCAGCCAGAGAGGGGGAGTCAAGGGAGAGACCACCAAAGCGGGGATGGGAGCACCGGACACTACCGGACCTCTCCTCACCTCTGACGAGCTGGCCAGCGCCGCAGCAGCTGCGACGATTGCTATGAATGCAGCTAAAGAAGAAGAGGAGGAGGAGGAAGAAGAAGGGAAGGAGGTGAAGACGGAGGTCAAAATGGAAACGGAGCAAGGAGACGCTAACAACATTCCATGTAGTAAGACTGAAACTCCAGAGGAGCAGAAGGACAATGAGGCAGAGGTCAGAGAAGGGAAAGATGACATTGCTGCGTCGCCGAAAGAGGAGGATAAGTCCCATCCCAAAGTAGAAGAAGAGGAGCAGGAAGAGCTGAAAGAGGAGCCCAGTGCAGAGGGAGAGAAGAGTTCCAAACCAGCAGAGGACGAAGAAGAGGAGGTACCAGAAGAGAAGAAGAGTCTGACTCCTGCTGACTCTCCCACCGCTGAGCTCACAGAACACCCCCCCTCCTCTCCTAAAGCACAACCCGACCACAAACCTGCAGAGAAAGAGGAGACTGAGGTGAACCCAGAGTCTCCTAAATCTCCAAAGTCAGCTGACACAGAGAAAAGCCCAGAGGACGAGGAGGAAGAGAGGATGGATGAAGATGACAAATCAGAGAAATCCTCTCAGGCTGAAGGTACTGGAACATTTATTTCTCTGACATTAGCTGGAGGTAGGCAGTGTGTTCATTGTTTGTCATGTTTACCACAGGGATGATGATGACAGTTCTACATGTAGCTCTAACACACTTACTTACCTGTACTCTTGTTTATGATTATCCCATTGGGGTTGTCGTTCTCCAAAAATGAATTTTGAGCCCCTTCATATGTTTTGAAACCCTTTTTTTTAATTTAGAGTGGCAGCCTAACTTTCCCTCTGTCAACACAGCGAGCGCTGCATCAGAGCAGAAGAACTTTGATGAGGAGAGCATTGCCTCTCTGAGCACGTCTGCCCAGAACGAAACCAGAGATGGCTTCTGCCCCGACGACCTGCCGGAGACCACAGCACTGCACGCCTTACAGGAGCGCGCCTACGCCTTCTCATTCTGGCCCAAGGTGAGTCCAATTATAGCCAGACGTACAAAGAACAGTCCAAAAAAGGCTGCATGATTATCATACTGTCATCATTTGGTAACTCCAGTTGTTTCCGCTGTTTTATGTATGGCTGCTCAGCTCCTGTCAATGAAATCAAACAGACCCTGCACATGTTTCAGATTACATCACAGCGTTATGGATTAGTGATTTCAGTCATCAACAACTCTGAGGGAGATTTTCTGGTGTTTTATAGACTGAAACAATCAGAAGCAGATTGATCCATTATAGAAACAAATACTCCCAGAAACAGGAGGATTATACCCTCTGAGGGTTTTATGTGGAACATCTGTTCAGTGAGTGCTGAGTTCCAGAGAGTAGCTCAACAGTGATTGTAGATATGGCAATATTGAAGCCACTGGCATTAGCTTAAATGATATAAGTGCAATATAAGCCTATAGTATTACTGCACTGTGTAGGAAAAGCTCTAGTGCTGGATATGAACAGTCATATCACAGCTTCAGACCATAACTGCATGTGTTCGCTTGTATCCAGAACTAATAAACCATTTGTAGACTTCAAGATAATGCAACATGGTATACTGTTACTTTATAAACAAAACCCAGCTCTAATCAGCTCTCTGCCCCCCCAGGACCGACTGATGATCAACAGGATGGATAACATCTGTGAGACTGTCCTGAAGGGCAAGTGGCCTGTCAACAGACGCCACATCTTCGACTTCCCCGGCAACCTGTTGCCAGGGCAGGGCTCCGCCCTCCCCACAGCGGCCGCCGCCACAGTGACCGAGAGCCCGCTGCAGAGGCGGAGCCTCGCCGAGCTCACCATGGCCGGCATCCACACACCGTACAGCGGGAGCGAGGACAAAACACTGTCGCCACAGTTTCATGTGAGTGCCACTCACATCGGTTTATTATGAAAAATATATATATTCAAAACCTTGTTTATAACTTGTTACTTTTAAGCTAGATAACATTTACATTATTGATCCCCATTTTGGAATATTCTATGCAAGGCATTGCACATAATGTGAAAATAAAAGCAGAAAATATACAAACACAAAATGATAAACATCTCAAAATAGAACTAAAATATGTTGACAGTGAACTATAAAAATATGTAGACTATCTGTGAAATAAACACTTTGGAGGGCCATATTACAGCAGGATTTTATTTATTTTAAGTGTAAGTAATAACATATTAATTATAGAGTTTGAGGATCAGTTACAAACTTAAACCTAATGCTGCGCTATCCTGATCTGTGCTAGTTGCTCCCAGTACTGTGACTCCTGCCGTTAGACAGATGCAGTTTAACCTTCCCCTGATGTTGTAGGAGGACGCTCTGACCCTGCCTCGCCAGAGGAGGAGGAGGAGGAGGAAGATCGAGATTGAGGCGGAGCGAGCCACTAAGAGACGTAACCTGATGGAGATGGTGGCTCAGCTGAGAGAGAGCCACTCTGCCACGGACACCCAGAGCCAGGCCATAGACCTCACCAAGGTGCAGCCATCGTTCATTCATATCATGCAGAACGACAAAGAACTAATATTGTAGTCAAACTAAAACTGATGTGATGTGTTGTTCAGGGTATGCACCATCATCATAAGGCTGCTCCCTCATTGGCCGGCTTTCCCAGCGCCCTGGCGACAAGCCCCTCCCTCAAAGCCCAGATGGAGTTGCTGCTGCAAGCCCCGCCCTCTGCGCACAGAGCCAATGGTTCACTGGAGGCTGACCTGCCAATCATGAAGAGGAGGCGGGGCCGCAGGAAAAATGTTGAAGGCCTGGAGCTGCTGTTCATGGGCAACAAGAGAGCAGGAGGGGTAAGCAGTGTGTTTAACAAACAGGACAGATTTCAGTGTTGCACAACAGTTTGTCAATGTTCCTTCTCCCCTGCTCTCCGTCAGGATGATGGTGATGGGACGAAGGCTTCAGGTGTGGAGGGGCTTCAGGATGCTGCCCGTGCCCACAGACCCCTCCCCGTCCCAGAGCAGAGCCCCAGTGCCATGTCTCTGGCCTCTGGCAGTATGGAGGAGGAGGAGGCTGCCATCTCCAACAAAGAGCTGGGGGAGTGGCTGAGGCAGCACCCCACCTACACCATGGACATGGCTGCTTTCACACCAGTACGGCCCCTCTTTACATTTATCCATCTTCTTCACCTTAAATCCTTTCTTAGTGTAACCAGAAGCATCATATCTGTTGTTTTCTTGCTTGCCTTTCTCAGCCTCTAGTTATTCACACCTTTGTATTTGTGTCTTCCCACAACAGAAGAGCGAGGATGTACTGCTGTCTCAGTTTTCTAAGCCCAAGCAGAAACGCCATCGCTGTCGAAACCCAAACAAGATCGACATCAACACCCTGACTGGAGAGGAGAGGGTGCCTGTGGTGAACAGACGCAACGGACGCAAGGTGCAGTGAATACCTGAGGACCACTGCCTACATGTTGAAACTGAATTGATTTTCCAAGGTAAACTCATTTCATCTTCCTCTTCCTCAGATGGGCGGGGCCATGGCTCCACCAATGAAGGAGCTTCCCCGATGGTTACTGGAGAACACAGAGTATTCCATCGCCCCTGATTGGACCGACATCGTGAAACAGTCGGTTAGTAAGAGAGATAAAACCTGTCAATAATGACTAACTGTTTATAAGAAGTCTCTGTTACACCATCTCTGTTTCCTGTAAGCCCTCTGAGCC
Organism: Dissostichus eleginoides; assembly: GCA_031216635.1. Lineage (NCBI taxonomy): Eukaryota > Metazoa > Chordata > Actinopteri > Perciformes > Nototheniidae > Dissostichus > Dissostichus eleginoides. The sequence continues at coordinate 31,082,024 of CM062276.1, read as the reverse complement.
CAGCCCTCTCACTTTCTATTGGAGTAGTTTGTTTTCTAACCTGAGGTCCTCCTCCCTGCAGGGTTTCCTCCCAGAAGCCATGTTTGACCGTCTCCTGACCGGCCCTGTGGTCAGAGAGGAGGGCGTCCGCCGCAGAGGAAGAAGACCCAAATCTGAGATCGCCAAGGCAGCCGCAGTCGCTCAGGCTTCAGCAGCAGCTCAGGCTGCACAGGTCTCTCTGCTGTCTGCTGCCTCATCTGCAGGTACACACACACACACACACACACACAAACACACACACTAACCCCCTGTCATCTCTGATCTGTTAAATCACAAATTCTGTGTTGAGTACTTGAGAGCAGTTATGTTTCAAAGGCATCCTCATCATAAGCACAGCAGCTACAGTGTAGATATGGCAACAAACTAAAAACTATAAGACTAGTTCAAGAAGAAACAGAGTAGAAATAAAAGACCGTAGTGCAGGAGAAGTGAAATAAATACAATAAGCTAAATGTTGCAGAGAAAGTTGTAAGTGACCAATAAATGCAGGAGTACATGTAGAATGTTCTGAAGGGTTGTAGATGTTCCTCTGAAACTGTGTGTGTGTGTGTGTGTGTGTGTGTGTGTGTGTGTGTGTGTGTGTGTGTGTGTGTGTGTGTGTGTGTGTGTGTGTGTGTGTGTGTGTGTGTGTGTGTGTGTGTGTGTGTGTGTGTGTGTGTGTGTGTGTGTGTGTGTGTGTGTGTGTGTGTGTGTGTGTGTGTAGGAGGCATCAACCCTCTGCTGCTGAGCAGTCTGTTCGGGGGCATGGACCTGTCCTCCCTGCAGAGCCTGCAGTCTCTTCAGCTGGCTGCCGGGCTGATGGGCTTCCCCCACCCCTCGGACCCCAAGCAGGCGGCTGCCAGCGCCGCGGCCTCCATGCTGCCCCTCATGCTGCCCGGGATGGGGGGCCTGCCCAACATGGCCGCCCTCCCCAACATGTTCAGCCTGGGCGGGCTGTTTGGCGGGAACCTGGCCACGGTGGCAGCTGCCGCCGCTGCATCCAGCCCCCGCGCTGCGACGTCCCAGAACAGCAACGGAACCATGCAGGGTGAGGGGGGGGACGGAGAGGGGGAAGACTATGACGAAGAGGAGGCAGTGGAGGAGGTGGAGGAGGTGGAGGCTAATAGTGAGAGAGCCGCGAAGAAGGCGAGGAAGAGGAGGAGGCGGGAGCAGGCAGGAAGTGATGTCACTGCTCAGACCCTCGCTGCTGACTCGTCAGTGGCCTCCATCAACGGGGACGCCGCCGCCTTGCTGGCTGCAGCGGGCATGTCGGCCAGCTCTCTGGCCTTCAACCCCTTCCTGCTGTCCACCATGGCCCCCGGCCTGCTCTACCCCTCCATGTTCCTGCCTCCAGGCCTGGGGGGGCTCAGCCTGCCGGGCTTCCCCTCCGCCTCCACCCTGGCCGAGCTGCAGAGCGCCATGGCCGGAGCTCTGGGGGGCAACGCCCTGACCACAACCCTCCCCAGTAACCAGGAGAGGAAGGGGGGGCTTAAAGCTACAGCAGAGGAGGAGGAGGAGGAGGGGGAGGAGGGGGAAGACAGTGACTTGGCTGAGGAGAAAGACGGAGCGGAGGAGGAGGATGAGCTGAGAGGAGAAGATTCAGCGCTGGAGGATGTAGGGATGGGGGGGGAGGAGGAGGAAGAGGAGGAGGAGGAGGAGGAGGAGGTGGGGGATGCGGCAGGAGCGTCTCCACTGAAGGACAACAGTGACTGAATAACACAGTGAACCCCCCCTCCCCCCTGCCACGTTTACACGCCTCCACCAGAAATATCCAAACTGTTATGAATCCTGTTTTTTCTTTACATTGTTGTTGATGATTTCTCACTGTTATTATTTTGACCAGGTGTATGACTATGCGTCAGAGAGTGGGGTGTGTGTGTGTGTGTGTTAAGTTAAACCTCTGATGGATCATCAGGGAAAATCCTTCAGACCCTTCTCTGCCCTCAGACTTCCCATGTTCCAGCAGAGCTATGATTATTAATTATTATATTAGTATCGCTGCTGCTCTCAGACTTCACTGGTCGTTTTGCTTCCTTTAACGCCTGGACTGTTAAGTTGTTGTCGGCAGCATCGCTTCACATCGCTACGCAAAAAAACGGCATTACGTCTGACTGACAACGCTGCTGCGAGAGGAATTGTGGGTAATGGAGTTGGAACTGTTCTGTTTCAGAGCAGAGTTTTAAGTTCTCACATATCGGACCAGGTAGACTCTGAGGAGGCAGAGAAACCAGACTGGCCTAAACTCAGTCTCACACACTGACATACTGATCATAAGCCGCACACACACTCTCACACTCACACACACACACACACACACACACACACACACTACCCCCGCAGCTGTTTTCCTGTGTGTGTGTGCGTCACACTGAACCAATACTGTTACCAGTCCCACACTGTCAGTCTGAGTCTTTCCACCGCCGCTCCTCTTCCTGTCTCTCGGTGGGAAGCAGCCTCACGAGGACTCTGTGAATGGACGGGGGGGGCGGCGGCCCCCGCAGGGATGTGATGTTTCAGGTTTCTTCTTTAAGGGGGCACATGGTTGAATTCTCCCGGTCGCTGCCACATTAAAACCTTTTTGTTTTAGTTTTTTTTTTGTTCCTACATTTCCCGGTAGATTCAAAGTGCTGCTCCCTAGTGACCTTGTCTTGGAGACTTTCTGTAGTCACACACACTGACACCAGACCTGGCCTTACAGGACTGACACATTCTCCACTGAGTTGGAGATCCACACGTTTCTTTATGAAGTTGAGCTCAGTTTAAATACTTTATAAATGCAGGAGGTGCTTGATTTGTTTCCATTTCCCCAAGGCCAGTTCAAGTGTCGGAGATAAATCAAGCAACGCGAGTGGTTCACATATTTGACGATGCATTCAAACACACTGTGGTCATCTGAACATTTGCTCTCACAGCCAGCCCAGCAGACAGACAGGAAGAGCCCGGGTCCACTTCCTGTTCGGTCTAATGCTGAGACAGCAATAACCAAGGCAGCTTTTGAATGTTCCAACATCACTCTCCCAACACACACACAAACACACACTATATGAATAACCACAAGTGTCGTATGAATAGAAAAACTAAACTGTAAATGATGACAAATACGTACTGCAATCAATTTTGTCTCACTCTGTTCCTGTTGATGCACTGGTGTTAAAGAGTTAAAATAATCAGGTACCTTTATTACTTAGCTACTTTTCTTGAAAAATGGACTTTTTGTTACTTTTAGCCAGCAAGCTGAAGAGCATTACCTCAAAATTCTTATCTAGCCTTGAAGTTTACAGACATACCATGTAAATGTTTTTTTCTCTTTTTTGGTGTTTGTCTTTTTTGTTTTTGAGACATCATGTATGATGAATTGTAGCTATGATGCTTTTAATAAAAGTTAATCATGATATTCGCCTAGGAAACCAAACCTCTGTGTGACGCTCATTATTTGGTTCACTGTTCATCTGCCCCCTCTGACGCAATATGAAGTTTGTCTGGAGCCGCAAAACATATTTGATAACACCGCTAAAGGTTTATACATAGTTGTACTAAATAAACAAAAACTAGTTTGTTGCATCTGTGAACTTGTAGATCAAAAATAAAATCAAGTCTATTGCTGTTTGACCTGTTGTAACATGGAAGCAGCCCATGGCCTGGACCTTTCCTTCAGCATTCCATTTGTGTTGCAGTTTGCTACTTTAATTTCTCACAATAGCTTTACATTACATGTCACTTGTTAGATGCTTTTTGTGTGTGTGTGTTCTACAGCAACTGAGCAAACATAACTTAACCCTTAACTTAGTACAATCCATTGTGCATCATCTGCATTTCCTACGATTTTATGAAGCATCTGAACCCTACATTATATACAGAGGTGGAATGTTACCAAGTACATTTACTCAAGTACTATTTGTCATACTTCACTCAAGTATTTCAATTATTGTATGCCACTTTGTAACTCTACTCTAAAATGGTCTACTTTTTACTACATGTATTAAACACTCACAGGTGCTAGCTGCTTTTTACCTTTAAAAACATGACATATATCATGAAGCACTGTACTACGCTTATTTCTAAGCAATTAAAACACAAACATTTATTTTATAATATAGTACTTTCAAAGGGGCGATTGTGTATACCGAGTACTTTTACTTTTGAAACTTCGAGTACATTTCTACTTTGACTTAAGTGAAGGATCTGAGTACTTCTCCCGCCTCTGAGTGTATCTGCCGTGTCCTCTGGAGCATGTTGTCAGAGGCTCTGAGCGCAGTTTAGTGCTGGAGACCAGCTTCATTCATTAGGCTGAGGACTATTTCCTCTAACCTTTTTGTAATTAAATCTGCACTAATCAATATTTATCCGTCCATACAACATCTTAAAGCAGTGTAAAATGGCCATTAAATGGCAAACAGGCTTTAACGGCCATTTATTAACCACCTAAAATAGCACATTTGAGCAGCTGGAATCAGAAAGGTTTAGTTTTAGACATTTTAACAATAGTGTGTGTGTGTGTGTGTGTGTGTGTGTGTGTGTGTGTGTGTGTGTGTGTGTGTGTGTGTGTGTGTGTGTGTGTGTGTGTGTGTGTGTGTGTGTGTGTGTGTGTGTGTGTGTGTGTGTGTGTGTGTGTGTGTGTGTGTGTGTGTGTGTGGTGTGTGTGTGTGTGTGTGTGTGTGTGTGTGTGTGTGTGTGTGTGTGTGTGTGTGTGTGTGTGTGTGTGTGTGTGTGTGTGTGTGGTGTGTGCGTGCGAGCGTGTGTGTGTGAGCGTGTCAGCCAGCTGTCAGAAATGGCCTCTCTCCCACTGGAGCTGCTGACAAAACACAAACTGACAGGCAGATAGATCCCCGTGTGTGCGCAAAGATTTTGGCTGTGCTTTTCTTGTTCCACAAAACCACCAGCTTGAGAGAGTAGGGCTGCACAATGGTCCAAAATGTTGTTAAAATCTAAACATAATATGGACTGTAGTGTAATATTCAAATCCCATGAAGCACGACAGTGTTCAGAGGCTCAACCTGTGAATAAATAAAGGCTGAGCTGCAGAGATATACAGATGATATCCTGCAGACGTAAAACATCATCTTTGTTTGGTAAAGATCCTCATAAAGAATCACACTGATCATCACAATCCTTATCACTCACTTGTTCACAGTTGTGCAGCGCTACCTGAAAATGGTATTATTCTTTCTGAGAATGCATTGTCAGTTCATCAGATTTTACTGTAAATATCAAACTGTGAGAAACATCAATAACACATTTCACTATAAACATTGATTATGATGACACACACTCCCATGCTCCCTGGTGTTAGGCAGGAGGATCAGAGGAATCCGTCAACACTTCTTAGTTCATAATCAAAGTAGTTTAAACGGACATAATACACATTTTGTGCCGACGGTGGGGCAAGAGAAAATGTCAACATGCAGGGGCGGACTGGGACTACAAATCAGCCCGGGACTCTCGACCGGCCCACTTCGGTACCGCAAGTAATTACCACTAGTAAATTGTCAACGGGGGGGGGTGCTAGTGGCTTATCCGACCGGCCCACATCGTCCGACCGGCCCACTTCAGTACCGCCCCTGTCAACATGTATGAGGGCCAAAGCACCAACAAAGTTGGAGCGGGGACTTTTTCAAACTGTCAGGATTATCTTTTCTTTTTTTTTAAGTTTTTGGGGGTGGTTGCAATATTCGAAAACCTGGTGGAGAGGTCAAAATTAAGCTTTGATACGGGGGCCGGACATGGCCGTGGGAAACTGCTGAAGACACGCCCATAAGCAGCTCTCAAGGTCAAAGCCCCCTTCAACACTCACCTAGACGTCAACATGTGGTTAACATGTAGCATGGGGAGACGTACAGGCCTAACCTAAACCAGAAGGAAGTCGGACATTTTGAATGTAATGTTTGGTTTTCTGCAATTGTTCACCTTTTGCAGGTGCTGTACTTTAAAAAACTCCTACAGATTTAGTTTGACATTATAATTGGTCAGGATCATCTAAATGCTTTGACGATGAAAAGTTATGAAAATCATGAGTTTCCATGCAAAGACCTTGCCGTGGTGTGGTTGCCATTTTGGGTAATTTTGTATTGCTGACAAGTTGCCCCATCCCCATACTTTAGCCCCCCCACTCACATAAGTCGTGCACAGTGTGTCACAGACCCTTGTTGTATTGTTTCACTCGGCTAAGCCTGGGCATAGACCCGGCAACCTGCCGCTAACCCCAAACTGTGTGGCTACTACCAGCTTTGATTTACATTTGTCCTCTAGGGACGATGTCATCTGACGAAGAACAACCAATCGAAAGCGGCAGATGTCTTTGCTTTCTTCTGTAAATATCCATCTGCAGAAAATATGAGGGTATCATGTATCATTTTATTTGTTAAAATAACTACTCAGAGTCTTACGATGTGCTGCCTTGTCTTTTGTTGGTAAAGAGTCGTCAACCAGCGTCTGATACATGTTGACGTGTATTGTGTAAAATGTACTTCAATGGCTTTTTGATTTGAAAGGCACTCATAGGATGGAGAACATTGTGTTTCTTTAGAAGGAACTTTTATCTGTGGTTTTGTCAGTTAGCTTGATAGCACCTTTAAACAGAGACAGGCTGTAAACTGAATGGAAGTCAATAGAATGTCCTCACATGGATAGTAAAACAAAGATGTGTGTGTGACCCAGGGCGTGTTTACTCTAGCAGATATAGAGAGGTGGAGTGTGTGTGTGTGTGTGTGTGTGTGTGTGTGTGTGTGTGTGTGTGTGTGTGTGTGTGTGTGTGTGTGTGTGTGTGTGTGTGTGACAGACTTCTGGCCTAATCGCATTGCTGGAGGAAGTGGGACGTGAAATCCACCAGCCGCCCCATAGCACGCACACCACACACACACACACACACACACACACACACACACACACATACACACGCAGCATGTAGTCTCATTTCTCCTTCCAGGAATAAAAAAAAAACAGATTATTTTCCAGTCCTTTGCCTGTGTATGGAGGTACCAGAAACAGTCAGATAATCAGAGCTCAGGGACACAGGTGATACTCATTACTGTATGTACATTAATTCCTTATAATATTTTTGAAGCTGTGGAGAAATAATTGTGATTGATGTCTAATGGACCTACACAGTTGTTTACAAGTGTGCACTCAGTTAGTCAGAGCCACTGTCTGTCAGTGTTCACTGAATACACTATGAATGCTTGCTGGAATGGTTTAATGAATGATTTTCATACGCAGATGATGTGCGTGACAGTGATATGTGGGGACAAAGCCGGCCTCTGTGGGGGGGGGGGCTTCAGTGGGGGCCGCTCTGCTGGCCTCTCTTCACTGGAGCTGCTCAGATTATCCAGCTTATTGTTCAACATACTGTACATTGTGGTGATGATTATCCATCCATCCTCAAATCTACGTCTGAAAAATACACAACACCCATTTTACACTGAACTCCTCAAGCTAGTCCGGCTATCGAAAATGTCCCATAATGCTTTAGTTGCACAATGGGAAATGTTGGAGCCAGAGTTTTTTGGAGTGTCATCTATAGAAGGCCCACTCTTTTAGGAATGCCATTTTCTACATTGTATAAAGCACGTAGTACTGTGTGTTCAGAAGTGGCTAATCCTGGCTTCTAAACGTTCTGAAGCCACATGATGGTGTCAGACAAACATTCCCAGAAAGCACGCAGAGATGCTGTTTGGTTCCACTCGAAAAATAATGATTCATTAATCAATCAACCTCCCGTTGACTTTCGGGAAAAAACTATTTAATCCAAATATCACTATTGTGATCAGGCATCATCAAAGATAAGGAGACAGAAATAATGTGCTGAATAATGTGCCAAAAATACTTAAAACAAAATGCCAAATGAGATCTACTATAGAATAACATGATTTGTCATTTGGGTATCTGACCCACAAACACACCATACTCTGGTCCGTTTAAAGCCCCCCCCCCACAACAGGTGGAGGCTGGCGTCCTTCATTCACGATAGGGTGTCCGCATCTAAACATAATTAGATAAAGATAAGCAACCCAGTCTCACGGCATTTCGTGTTATAGTCACGACATTTAATCTATTGATTCGTGTTCACCAACACGATTTTTTTCGTGTCACACAGAACGATTTTAAAAGCAATGTATTTCTATTGGTAGTATGTTTCGTGCCTGCAACACGTATTTTTGTCCGTTCGGGTCTTGGAAGACCGGAAGCTGTGGGGTTCATAAAAACATCTTCTTACTCAATATCAAGCCACGATTATTGTTTTTTATTTTAAATCGTATAATGTCGGACTTTTTTTGTCGTCTGTGAGGAAAAGAAATGGGGCTCAGAGCCTCAGAATACTGAAATCTGTAGTTTTTAAATCTTTTTTTCCTTCTAATTTGTTATTATTTTCTAAATAACACACTGTTATTTACTCAACAATAACACAAAATTATCCTTGTTTTTACTTATTTGTTTAATTCCATAATCTCGGGCTTTTTTGGCGTCCGTCAGGAACTGAATTTCAAAATAAAAATAACCGGAAACAGACGTAGGCCTATATGGGACATTTCGAGGATCATCGAGTTTAGGATGGCCGAAGACACTACACTACCCATAATCCCTAGCTATCGTTTAGGACTACAGTCACCGTGATTAATCTTCAAGCTCTGGGATTGGATGTTGGAGTGGCAGTGCGCCAAGGTTACGCCGAGCGTCAAACAGCTCTTTGAAATGGAACGAAACCACGGCAGACTATCCAAAACTTGGACTCAAACTACACATGCTGGCTATTATGTTTCGCAACATGTTCTATGGGACGTCTCTACTGGGAACGTTTTCGTTTTTTCCCACAATTAGAAGTTGCCAGTATTAAACACAGTGGTGTTATCAAATGTAAAACATATAATTAATAAATGGGTGAAAATCGCTTGTATCCATAATGGGCAGCATTAATATATATCCACATGACAGCTCATTGTTACTTTGTCATTCTACTCCACTAAAATTCAGAGGTTAACCTGGTATTTTTACTCCACTACATTTATTTTAGTTACTTTGCAGATTCTGATTAATGATTTGAAATATAAACAACCCTTAAATCAGACTTTAGTTACACCTGAGTAAAATTCAGGGAAGGTGATTGTCAAGTGCCAACAATCAGGAGAGATATTTGATAGTTGGTGCTTGAGAAGACTAAACATTTATCTGCAGATCCCTATAAAGTATATTCATTACTCGTTATTCTCTACTAGTTAATTAAAGACTGTATATAATCCCCCCCCAATATTCAGATACGCTCAAAATGTCCCCCCCAATATATAGCCTAACTGATATAAAAAAATTAAAATAAAATTGCTATTCTATGACTTTTTTATTTTGGCTATTTGTATACTTGAAAATCTTTATTTTCTTCACCAAAATGATATATTCTTTTCATATGTAAATTGGGTCCGCCTTTGTTTGTTTATGCATACCTTTATTTTGTACCCAGGGGGTGTATTTCCTCGTCGCACGTCCGAGTCCAGCTTCAGTTAGCGTTGATGCTCCAAGCAGGTCAGTCATGTTTTAATTTGCCCTCCATCAGTTGTGGTATCTTTTTCTAGTTAGCCCTAAACTATATTATTTTATTTCGTAATAGTAATGTTAATGAACCCCTCCGGTTTAGCTTCTTTGTGTAAATAACGTGTAGTTCTGATGTTAAAACTGAACTTTTCAGGAATAGTAGCTAGGAGTGATTTGTAAAATATGCATAAAGAAAAGGTAAATCTGTTTACTGTTCTGTTTCATATGGATGTTGAGAGATGTATCCGTAGATTTAGTCCCTAATTTTGCTCTCAAAGTGCACCAGATTGATGCATTTAACTTCAACATTTAAAAACAAATCTTCCCGGGGGAGCATGCCTCGGACCCCCCTAGAGGAGGTTAGGTCCACCACCTGCCCACACCCCCCGTCAAATTGTCCCACCCACATTGAGGATGCTTCCTACGCCCATGCCTGAGACACAGGGTGTTTCTCAATGTCGAGTACGCTTGCTTGGTAGCACATGTCTTCCAAGCGTCTTGCTTCAGAAGCGAGGCAAGAATACTTTCGGCATTCGGAAAACGAAGAGTGGAACAGTCGAGCAAGTGTGCAGGTGTGCGTCATATGAGAGGCCCCGCCCTACATTTTCCGCCACAGATTTGGGGAAATTGGTCCGTGCGCAAAGCATTGTGGGGATTTTAATTTTTACAGCATATTGCTATATTATTTCAGACTCAGTATTTACATTCTTATATTCAAAGAAAATCAGTAATATCTTTAAAAACTACAAGTCCTTTTATATCAGCTGTGCACCGTTATGGTGTAAATATAACCTATCTACCAATTGGATCAAATATAAAAGTCAGCCGAATTAGTATTGATACTGCAAGGAGACGTATTGTGTGAAGAGAAATGGAAGATGTTGTTTAATTGCTGATATATTTATGATCCACGTCACATATTCAGTTTCGGTGGCAGTTCTTCCAGTTTGTCCAGAAGTCTTCTAATCAGGGCTCTATAAATAAAGAACTACGGCAGATGTGTAATATTTAATGCAGCCGAACCGTGTATTACAATGCCGTTATGTGATGACTTCCAAAGAGAAAAGCAAGCACACTCGGAATAAAGTATTATTTTATTTTAAAAGAAAATGTTTTTCGGATTTCATATCGCATAAACACCATATCCCAGCGTGCATTGCGGCTAAAACATCCTATCAACGAATTTAAACCATAGCTGAGGATCTTGGGTAATCAGTTCAGTGGCTGTTTAATCGCAATGATTCTCGAAATGTCCCTTATAGGCCTACGTCTGTTTCTGGTTATTTTTATTTTGAAATTCAGTTCCTGAGGAACGGCTAAAAAACCAGAGATTATGGAATTAAACAAATAAATAAAAACAAGGATAATTGTGTGTTATTGTTGAGTAAATAACAGTGTGTTATTTAGAAAATAATAACAAATTAGAAGGAAAAAAAGATTTAAAATAATACAGATTTCAGTATTCTGAGGCTCTGAGCCCCATTTCTTTTCCTCACAGACGGCAAAAAAAGTCCGACATTATACGATTTAAAATAAAAACAATAATCGTGGCTTGATATTGAGTAAGGAGATGTTTTCATGAACCCCACAGCTTCCGGTCTTCCAAGACCCGAACGGACAAAAATACGTAGTGCAGGCACGAAACACACTACCAATAGAAATACATTGCTTTTAAAATCGTTCTGTGTGACACGAAAAAAAGGGGAAAATGGCGTTGGTGAACACGAATCAATAGATTAAATGTCGTGACTATAACACGAAATGCCGTGAGACTTGGTTGAGATAAGATAACATACATAAGTTAACAATTCTAAAAAAAAAACAATAATAAATAATGCTGTAACTCAAATATATCTATTTGATATTTTCATCATCAATCAAAAATCTGTTAATGGCTCCATCAGTATCAAAGTCTGATCGTTCTTCTCTGTACCAGAGAGCGACAGTGTGTTCCAAAAACTGCTCAACCAATCAATCAAATGTTTGTTTATTTAGCCCAATATCATAAATTACACATTTTTACTTTACAGTTTCTACAGAATACGTCAAAATCTGTCCTCAGACACAACGAGCAAAAACTCCAAAAGAAACCCCACAGTTAGCAGTTAGACAAACCTGGAAAGATGTCGACTGTGAGGACATTTGAAAGATTCACAGCTTCATTATGAGGGGGGGGGGGGGGGTTTAAAATGTAATTCATGAAAGTTTATTGCAACATTTTGGTCTTTTAAAAAAGGTATGGTTTTTCGTTCAGATTTATAGCACCATATTGTGTCACTTCCTGTTCTACAAGAAAGAGAGGAAAAAAACAAAGATGGCGGCAGCGAAAACACCTAACTGGAAGCATCAGAACGGCACACTGAAGACAGTGACTGTACTCTGACTGTGAAGCACCAGAGGGATTTCTATATGATCCAAAATACAGCCGTTATTTAATCTAAACAGAGACAACAATCCAGAGGTGAATGATCATTAAAACTGTAGTAGTAATTATACAGCGGCAAATGAACATGAAACTAAATAAAGTTAAATATCATAAATTAAATATGCCTTGACAGCCGGTCTCCCTTTTCCTCTTACCCTTTCATCTGTGTTACTCTAGTCTACTGTGTGTGTGTGTGTGTGTGTGTGTGTGTGGTGTGTGTGTGTGTGTGGTGTGTGTGTGTGTGTGTGTGTGTGTGTGTGTCCAGATGAATCTCTCTCCACTCGGCTGGATGTGTCACTTCCTGCTCTCTGCGGTTGTCATGGAGAGGCCAGGGCTCCAGCGATAAAGAGCCATCTGCCGTCAGCATGACCACCTACAGCCCGTCCGCCGTCACGGCAACCGTGATTGATGGCCCCCAGAGAGAGAGAGAGAGGCAGAGGAAGGGAGAGGGAGAGAGAGGGGGGAGAGAGAGGGGGGAGAGAGAGAGGGAGAGAGAGAGGCAGAGGAAGGGAGAGGGAGAGAAGGAGAGAGAGGGGGGGAGAGAGGGAGAGAGAGAGAGGCAGAGGAAGGGAGAGGGAGAGAAGGAGAGAGGGGGGGAGAGGGGGAGAGAGAGAGAGGCAGAGGAAGGGAGAGAAGGAGAGAGAGAGAAGGAGAGAGAGGGGGGAGAGAGAGAGGCAGAGGAAGGGAGAGGGAGAGAAGGAGAGGGAGAGAAGGAGAGGGAGAGAAGGAGAGAGAGAGAAGGAGAGAGAGGGGGGAGAGAGAGAGGCAGAGGAAGGGAGAGGGAGAGAAGGAGAGGGAGAGAAGGAGAGAGAGAGAGAGGCAGAGGAAGGGAGAGGGAGAGAAGGAGAGGGAGAGAAGGAGAGAGAGAGAGAGGCAGAGGAAGGGAGAGGGAGAGAAGGAGAGAGAGGGGGGAGAGAGAGAGAGGGAGAGAGAGAGGTCTAGATGTCCTCCTGTTTGCTCCCAGTTTAAAGTCTCTCTCTGATTCCATGGGAGACAAATGGTAAAAACATGACATCAAGAGCCAGTGCATCAATTGCCCCCCCCCCCCCCCCCACACACACACACACATAATGGCCCCCATTGAACCTCACTTCCTGCTCCGGCAGAGGGAGGATGTAATAATAATGAGAGTTTGGAAGCACAGATAAAGTCTTTCTTCCTTTCCTCAGATGTTTCTAGATGCTCTGTTTATTATAACTGTTGCTGAAGTTCAGCTCAGATTTGACCCCATTAAGAAAAGAATAGCTGTTTGATGACAGGTGCCAAGTCCATGTTGTGGTAGTTCCTGCTGTCCAGCACTGCAGGTGGATGGGGGGGGGGGGCTAATGCTAAACACATTTCAGCACCATATGAATGTTACACAACCATCTTCATTATCTCATTGGACCTAAATTGTGTCTTGCAGATAGTGTAAAGCGAAGAAATGAATATATTTAGATTTCTTATAGTCCCTGTAGCTCTCGCCAGGTGTGGACAGCCGTTAACAAACTAACTGCCAAAACACCAGAGTCTACTTTGCTCTGTTTCTGCTTCTGAAAGACCACTTATTTGTTTCTTTCTCTGCTGTTTTAAATCCCTAAATGTAGCTTTAAGATAAACTGCCTTATGTTGTGTTCGAAGCATGAATACATGTAAAGGTTATGTGAAGTGTGAATTGCGACATTTGTGTGAACCGCGTGATAAATGAGCTTGACTATTAGCATACTAATGTTTGCTAAACACCAGTCAACACAAAGTGACGCTGAGGCTGATCGAATGTCATACGTTTTCAGGGTATTTGATCATAAACTATGTGAGATATCTATGAGAAGCTAATTTAATGTCAGTCAATGTCAGAGTTGCGGGGGTGTGCCAGGTTGTTATAAGGGAGTTGAAGAACCAATACTCTTAGCCTGGATGTGTGTTTGCTATGGTTCAACTTGTATGTGTGCTTAATATATACATGTGGTTCTTTTCAGATGTGCTGATGTCTTGGTTGTGAGGATTTGCAAACTTTGCAAAAACTCTTGCAAAATAAACTGACTGACTGCTAATCCTAACCTTAACCAATCCAGGTCAGGGTCTAACCTTAACCAATCCAGGTCAGGGTCTAACCTTAACCAATCCAGGTCAGGGTCTAACCTTAACCATTCCAGGTCAGGGTCTAACCTTAACCAATCCAGGTCAGGGTCTAACCTTAACCAATCCAGGTCAGGGTCTAACCTAAACCAATCCAGGTCAGGGTCTAACCTTAACCATATCCCAAGAGTTTGGCAAATCAATGGTTGTCATCTACATACGACCTCATCGTAGAGAGCAATACAAAAGAGGAACACCATGAAAATAAGTGGCCCTGACACCTGCATCAAGTTCATTTTCAAACTGTAATGAGCAAATGGCTACTAGAAAGGAAACATTTGTTTGCACTGCATTAAATAGTACTGCAGTAAATAATGTATATTAAACAGTGTACAAAAAAAGAAGAGAGTAACCGCCTTATTTGATTTAGTATGCTCACAAATTAAATTGATTTGTTGTTTAAAACGACACGTCTTCATTCAGTGCTGAATTAAGTCGCAGTGTGATGTTGTTGTAGAGGTGAATAGACAGTGGTGTAAAGTATTTAAAGGTCTCCTATTATACTCTTTTCCAACAATATATCATAGGTCTCAGATATATACAGAACATGTCTCTGATTGGCTGAAACACCAAACAGATCATTTGAAAATCCCATAATCCCCTCTGTTTCAGCCCTGTTCCTAACGTGCTGATTCTGTGTCTGTAGCTTTAAATGCGAATGAGCTGCTGCTGGCCACGCCCCTCTGATAGATGATTGGTTTAACACACACAATGGTGCTCTAGGAGGAGGTCCAGGTGATAAGGTGTAGAAGAGACATGAGAAAGTGGAATTTGCACAATAGGAGACCTTTTAGTAAAAACACGAGGTACTTTTACATTACTTGAATATTTTCACATCATGTTACTTTACACTTTTTACTTCACTACATTTATTTTACAGATTAAGTTACTTTGCAGATTTTGATTATTAATACAAATCAACTAATATATTTGTATACATTATTATGGGATAAGCCACACAGTAGTATATCAAGAAATTCAAATAAACCCACCTTTACCAAGTGCAACATTGAAGTGATGAACAGATTAATGCATTAAAAAATATAATACAATAATTGAATAAATATAGTGCTCAAATGGGCCATTCTGCATAACTAATACTTTTCAGGATTGCTACTTTTACTGAAGTAAACGATCTGAGAACTTTTTCCACCTCCGTTAATAGATGAGTGTGTGTGGCAGCATGCTGGTTTGAGCCCCCCCAGCAGCCTCTTCCTGCTCTGGTCCTCTCTGAGGCTCCTCCTGACTCTCTGGAGGCTGGAGCTTCAGTCTGGTAAGATGAGCAGCCTGGAAACTGAACGGCTGCTTCTCCACTTTGTATTGTGGAGACCTCCTCTCTGAGGTGACTCATGGCTATTTCAGCTGTATTATCTCATAATTCATCAGATTCAAGCTTCACGCTGTTACAATCGCTTTCTGTCACAATTGATTATGTTATATACATGTAACGGATTCTATGTGTGTATCTTGAACAGATTAATTTGATTTATGTGTAATTTATTTCTGAGGCTGATTTCATTCAGCTCATCTCCTCATCTAAATCGATAGAGATATGAATCAGTCCTTTTGGTCTGCAGGGGGGAAATCCATTTCTATGGCAGGAGATACGAGATCCTCACTGGGCCAGCGTGTGTGTGTGTGTGTGTGTGTGTGTGTGTGTGTGAAATACGACCCAGGATGTCTGGGGTCCATCCATTTCCTGCAGCGGCTGCTGATGGCATTGTGTCGGCCTATCATATGGCTTAATGGCTCTGAAGTCATCACTTACCTCATCCTGACATCAGATATTGATTGGCCAGCTGAGAGACAGATGATGGATAGATGAGTGGCCAGACGGACGGACAGATGGACGTGCGGATGGACAGCTGAAGGTGGAGCTAATCTCATTAAGATAATATGTTCAGTACATATGACTCCCTCAGTGGTCTTTGAATTCAATATTAAGCAAAGCAGATAAAAAAGGGCAAATCGCTAAATATTACTTGCAGCAGCGAAAATCTAAGAAATAAAACAGAACATGTTACTAAAAATCAAACTGCCGCTGAGGCATCAAAATACAATGAGCGGTTTCCTTTATCTTGCCCTGTAGCCTTCCCCGTGGCTTTACTTGGTCGGTAAAAAACCAAATGCATATACTGATGCGCTAATCCCACCTCCACCTGTCTCCAATATATAATCACCAGCTGCCCAAAGCTAAAAGCATAAAAAATTACTTCAATTAACTTAAATTACACAAAAAAAGGTACATTTACAGTAAACAATAACAGCAAGACATTTACATGTTTAGCTATTAAATAATATGAATCAATATAAAGCTCCAACATTACTTATAGTGTGTTTTCACTTTGCAGTCCATCATGGCTGCATCGGGTCAAGAACAGCACGGGCAGACTCAATGTGACTCCTGGACGTATAAAAGGGTCACCATTGATTTAGCATTGAACTCTTGCAAAGTTAAAGGGAGGGAGGCTGTGGCTCAGTGGATAGTGTGCTGGACTTCGAATCAGGGGATAGCAAGTCCCACTGCAGTCAGCATGTCGTTGTGTCCCTGGGCAAGACACTTCACCCCAAAATTGCTCCTGTGGGGATTGATTGTCCACAGTACTGAATGTAGCTTTGGATAAAAGCGTCTAACAAATGACATGTAATGTAATGTAATGTAAAGTTTGGCGTTGTGTTTACATCACAACACTGTGGTTGTCAGGTAGATACCTGCATTGTGTCAGCATAAACTCCCAGTTAGCTTATAAACTACTTCTCCCTTTCTTCACTTTAACTGGCGATTACTAAGACTCTTGATTGCTGACGACAACGTGCCTGCAACCCTGGTGGCAACCACACTTTAGATATATCATATAGCGCAGGGCTTCTCAAACTCCGGACCAAGGTCCGGATCCGGACCGAACTGCAAATCAATCCGGACCGAACCCTGTGTCCCATTATAAAAAAAAAAAAAAAAAAAATAATAAAAAAAAAAAAATTCTGATTCTGACGTAAATTAAAGTGGACCTATTATGCTATATCGGAAAAATATATTGTAGGGCCATACCTATACAAAACATGTCTGTTAAGTTTTTTGCTTAAAATACCAAACAGATCACCCATTGTAGCCATGCCTCATACTGCTCATACCCCTCTTTTGCAGCCCTGTTAGAGAAACGCGGATTTTGGGTCCTTAGCTTGAAAAAAAAAAAAGAGGAGGCGGAGCTAATGCCTGATCAGAATTCTACCGGAGATAAAGTTCAATTCTGCTGTGATAAAACGCCATCCTGTTCTAAACCACATCAAAGATTATTTCTGAAACAGTATGGAGCTCAAATGCTTTTTCTCTTGCAGGTTTATCACAAGGTGAGTTCCTTTTTTATTTCCTGCTTTTTAAACACATGTGCTCTACACAGTACAGGTTAGCTCTGAGTGTTAGCGAGGCTTGCTAATGTAAACAAAGACGAGATTACGTCCAAAACACGTCAGGCATTGTTTCTGATAGCAATTTTCTGTGGGTCCGTTGCTGATTTGACGTCAGATCGGCAGCAAATCTGTATCCGCTCATTGTACCCGTTTTTAAAAGATTTGGGTACGGAGGAAAAGAGAGAGGGTTTTATTTTCTGACGCTGCGTGAGTTCCCCGACGCACCGGGGACACATATTTATGTATAAAAGACATCACAAAGTGCATTTTGCATGATAGGTCCCCTTTAAATGTTCTTGTGTCTGACGCGTTGTGAGAATGAACGTGCATATATATTTACTTGTGTGCGCAAGCGTGACACGCATAGCAGACCGCAAGTTAACCGCAAGTTTACCTTGACTTTCTAATGCTTCTAATGCCATTTTTGCTGAGGTTCAAAGCATTGGCTACAGACAAACAGTGCCATTTCTCCCACTAGTTCAAGCCATCATACTGTATGTATGTATTGAATGTGTGTGTGTATACAGGGGCGCCGTTTACCGACAGACAAGTGCTTGGACCAGAAGGGGGCCCCCAAATAAGGTAGATTAATCCAATCCAATCCAACTTTATTTATATAGCACTTTAAAACCTCCAGACCAAAGTGCTGTACAGAGAGATACATAAAGTATAAAATCACACAGCTCAGCTCACAAAACATAAAATAAATTAATTAATTTAAAATAAAAGATACAAACACAAAACAAACCAGAATAAACGTAACAATTTCTAAATTTAATTTTTTTTTTTTTAAAAAACATAAAAAAAGATTAAGAAGGTCCACAGCAACGACAACATGAAACACCCTTTAATTTACTGCAACGACATGTCGGGAAACCCCCCAAGGGGGCCCCATGCATAGCGCGCCGAAACGGCTTCTTAATTTCAGTTTCGTTGCTCCGCTCCGGGGGTGGGGGGGGGGAGGGGGACTTTACTGGCATTGATCCGGACCATTGACCTTGTATAAATTCACAAGTGGACCTTTAACAAAAAAGTTTGAGTACCCCTGATATAGCGCAACAAAATCTTCATTTTGGATCCAACAACATTACAAAAATAATGATAACTTGACTTTAGGAAAAGTGCAAATTTCTAAAAGCTTTTTTTGTACTATTTTCCTAAATGAATGGTCCACACTATTTTTTTTATCAATAATACCTTTAACATAGTTGATGTCATGAAGAACAGAACCACAGAAACTCGTTCTTATAACAGAATGTTCATTCTTCTCCCTTTTCTTGCCCCTACATTGCCCACAATGCAAATCTAATACCCTTAGTTTAGATGCATATTTGGGTTTATTATGCTAATAGCAGCTAATGTAGCCTTAAGAGCGGGAAACAGAGGTCTATACTTCTTCCTAAATCAACATGTTAACACCACTGACACAGTAGTACTCTATGACCTGAAACACACCTTTTATTGGTTATTTTACAACAGGTGAGTTCTTGCACCATAGTTTTGGAGAGTTGCTCTTCTAACTGTCGTGGCGTTAGATAATTGAAGGGTCAAATCAGTTCAGATGTTTTCATATGTGTTAAAAGCTTGTGAACCTATGTGTTTCCTAGCTTTAAGTTAAAATGGAGATATCTGCACATAGTCGACATAGCATCAAATACAATGATGTCACTAGCCATAGATACATGTTGTAGTAATTTACCTTTACAGACATTGGTACTCAAAGATGGGAATGACATCACACCCGAGTTGACCGCATTTCAGGAACAAGATGCGCTACCAGTCCAACCATAATGAACAATGCGTTACATAGTATATTTCCAGCATTGTAGCAATATGTCCACGGATACAAGTTGAATGATAATGTGTGTATGACTGATTAAATGAGACACAAATAGGACAGAAGCAGTGATAAATAGTATATTAATACAGCTGTCACTAGTTGATGCAGCCATCTTATACTTTGAGGTTTGGGTTGATGATGTTCTCCAAACTGACAGAACATCGTCTTCAGGTTCAAATCTCTGACCGGGAACCTGGAAATTCACACTTCCCAGTACCAGTAACAGACCAAGATATGCTCCCCTGTGTGTGTGTGTGTGTGTGTGTGTGTGTGCTGCTCCTACTGCTCTCATTTTCACCCGGCTGCCTAATGACCTACACCCCCCCCCCTTCCTCCCACTTTCCCCTCCCCCTCCCCACCAAGGACTGTGTGAGGAAAACATGGAGGTATGGAGGGGGAGGGGTGGAGCAGATCAACCACAGATCCGTGGATCATCTGCATCACTGAACACACACACACACACACACACACACACACACACACACACACACACACACACACACACACACACACACACACACACACACACACACACACACAGAGAGGGGTGCTGAGTAATCAGGAAGGCTTCATGTTATTGGTCTGCTGGAAGGTCATAGATGAAATGTCTTTCTTTCTTTACATCCTTTCTTCCTTTATTTTGGAGGTTTATCCCAGCATGCATTGGATAAGTCAGAGAGGCCCCCATTCAAACAGTGCTAATACACACAGACACATCTGGTGATATTCACATCAGCGGCCCACCTGACATATATTAAGATGGTCAGATTCTGCACCCCTGAAAACTCTGTTCATGGGAAAACCAGGAGGTACAGACGGCACAACAGGATATCTCAGTAGATATGTGAATGAGCGGCCATTAAACATGATCTCAAAGGGCACTCACATCACACAACTCTATATGCACTTTCATGTTTAATGAATGCCTCACCTCAATGGAGTTGAATGGAAATTCATTTGTGAAGCCTGCAGCCTTAGAATGTTTCTAAGGCCCGGACACACCAAGCTGAAACCAAAGAACTGACACAGACGGACCCCCCGACTGTTGTGTCGCCTCGCAGGGCGCAGTCGGCCAAACGCTGTCGGCAAAAGAAATTACTCTGATTGGCTGTTCAGCTAGCGAATCAGTGCATGAGAAGCGAAACGGAAGTGAGGGACCCAAACAAACTATTAAGAAGGCAAATCTGAGATTTCCTTTAACTCCAGCTCTCGACACAGGTTCGGGAAAGCCCCATGAGCTTCTCGCTGTAGAGTGAAAATGGAACGCACACGCTATTTGTTGTTTGTTTATATCACGCAGTCTGTTCTTCTTCTCTCGGTTATCAGGCAGTCTGTCTTCCGGTTGTTGCCTCTTTTGAAGGACGAATACACACTACCGCCGCCTGTTGGTAAGGAGAGTTATTGCCACTCACGCATGCGCAGTTTGTACGTGCTTCTTGGCCGTCGGCTGGAAGTCTTTGCGGTGTGTTCCAGTGCGACACATGGCCAAGACGCAGAGACGCAAGGCAACACAACAGTCGGGGGTCCGTCTGTGTCAGTTCTTTGTGTCAGCTTGGTATGTCCGGGCCTTTAGATCTTGCCGGGTTGCCGACTCCAGCAAAGGTCAATTGTGTCTAGAGTGCGCCATCTAGTGGGATCCACTGAAATGCCGGGTATTGCAGGAAAAAGGCAAAATGAATGCGGTCTTCACTATAATTTGGACAATTTTGTACCAATATTCGGCGGGCCGGATTAAAAAGTTTGCCCGTGCCTGCTCTAAAGCGAGGGAACTAGAAGTGCTGAGAAAAGCTAACTCATTTTTTGGTTCAGGACTCATTCCTGCAACACTGTATTGAGTCCCATGCTCAAATGCTATGGTTAGCAATAACTCGCAAACATGAACTAAACACATTGAGTCAGAGGGTTGAGTGCTGAGGTTTCAGTCAGAGAACAGAAGATAGCAGTCTGTTCGCTCACACAGGTAGTCAACGGGAGATGTAGTGTCAATAGCAGACTACAGATCTAAGGAAATCCACCTCCAATATGGCCGCTGGTGTTAAATCAGCTGACTGCATCCAGTAGAGCTCAAGAGAGCAGCCTCTGCTTTAAAGCTCCATCCAGCATGATCTCACCTCTCTCTGTAACTCTATCCCCTTTATTCTCCTCTTCAAAACAGTGTGTGTGTGTGTGTGTGTGTGTGTGTGTGTGTGTGTGTGTGTGTGTGTGTGTGTGTTATGAGCATTCTCAGGAGATAACTGTGATAACTAGTTGATTTTTGAGGCTCTCTCACAGTAACGCCCCCCCCCCTTTCAATATCTTTAGCTCAGTGTCTTGATATTATGTATAAATGTATAATTCCATTGATGTACCTTGTAATTTCCAGATGACTTTAGTTTCATCTCAGTGGAACCAATACAATATTCTTCAGATTTCATCATTCTGTGTTCCGATGGACCGGTGCACACTGACCTCTGGTGGATTCTCTAGGAACTCCACCTGATACTCAAACTTCATTTCATTTCAAAAACTGTTTGATCTCAACTAGGTTTAACATGCATATTTATTTAGTGAAAAATAAGACAAACAACAAATATGACCATAGAAATATGAACAATGTATCTGTTTTAAAATTGAAGAGCTTAACAGTTTGTGTAGGAATGTGCAATATAGTGTCAAATAAATGTGCATAAACTCACGGAATGATGTATAGAGAATATGTGCAATAATGTAGGAGGAGGAAAATCCAAATGACGTCCAAAGATATGTTGAAGTACTCATACTTTACTTGAGTTTTTCAATGTTTTGATACTTTTTACTTCTCTCCTCTTCAATTCAGAGGTAAATTGTGTACTTTTACTCCACTGCATGTATTTAATACCTTTAGTTACTTCACAGATTTGGATTAATGATGTGAAATATAACCAAGTCTTAAAGGTGGGGTAGGTCATTTTGGAGAAACCAGCTCGAGTGCGCTAGAATTTGAAAATACACAACCGGAAAAAATCTGCCACTTCCTTACAGAGCCCCTCCTCCAACACACACGAACGTGCACATGACCAATGAGGGCACGAGATAAGTTTGTGCACAGATGGAAGGCTGACAGTCAGGTAGGCCGTCCAGTTATTTTAGCCGGGCCGGCTAAAATGATGGTCGTGCTTTTTACAGTACTACGGCTTCCACAGATGACACAAAGTCATTCAAACTAGCTGCACCTTTACCAGCTTTGAGAACACTTTAATGATCAATCATTATAAAACATATCGGCGCTTTCACACCGGAGTACTTTTACCCGTATTTTCCTTTTTAGTTCCGATAGTTCCTGGGATTTTGCATTCACACCAAAAAGAGAACTTAGTTCATGAGAACTTTTACCCCCTTTTTAGTGCCTGCTAGAGAGCAGGTACTTTCCTGGGGAGAAAAAAGTTCCAATTTCTGATTGGCTGGGCGAATTGCAATCCACGCCCCGTAAAACTCTGAAAAGTTTTTCATTGTATTTGCTGGCATTAGCATTATTAGCATTAGCATTAGCCCAGCGCACCAACGGAGAGAGACTAACTTATGGCAACACAAAAAAAAACATGGGAGCGGTGGAGTGATGAGGAGGTGTCGGCGTTCTGGCGATTTACTTGGAAGGCTTCAGTAGAAGCTGCTGGGAGTCCCAGCAGCTTCTACTGAAGCCAGTCCCCAACTCCGGGGACTTCCGGCCTGGGACTTCGGGTGTCCGTATACGCCGTGAAATTGTTTAGTAAACCCAAAGCAGAAGAAGAAGAAGTGACGTCAGCGGCTTCATTTGCGTAATCTTCCCTCAGGGACTTATTCCGGTGTGAACGCGATCTGCTCTTTAGTTCCATGGGGGAACTAATGGCGCATTTCCATTACAGCGCGGAGCGCGGTTTAAGCGTGCCGTGCCGTGCCCGGCCCGTTTTTGGTTGCGTTTCCACTAGGGGTGGTTCCGGCTAACGGGTACTGTTTCACAGTTTTTCTGGCACTCCAAAATCCAGGTTCTTTCTGGGCCAACAACCGGGCTGAATATGCTAAACTAGTGAGAGAATCGCTGGCAAGGGGGCTACAACTACAACAAAATGAACATATTTTACCGTGATTTAATTGTAATACACGTTTCAAAATGATGCCGAAGTAACAACATACTGATACCGGTTAGTAAAAACCATGAATTAATGCTTTGACAAGTCTGCAGACAGACGGCAGGCGAAAAACCTTTTAAAATGCGCGTTTTCTGAATGGAGATCGGCTAAGCTAACGCAGTATATGCTCCGACCGTCCACACTCACAACAACGGCCTATACAGACATAAATAAACCCGCGACTGTATTCGCCATGACACAGACAGTCTGTGGTTTGTACTTGTTTAACTTTTGTCTAGTTTCTGAACAGATATGAGGAGCTGTGAGCTCTGAGTGCTAACAGCTAACGGCTGATGTTGGTTTTCTGTGGTTTGCATTGAAGATGACGTCACGGCTCCGCCTACACTGCGTTACTATAGTTACTGACCCAGCTACTAAACTGTAATGGAAACGCAGCATAAAGTGAGCCTGGCCTACCAAGGCCTAACTATACTGTACTAAGCCGTGCGAGGCCCTGCAGTGGAAATGCGCCATAAGTGCTGGGTACTAAGTGCTGGGAACTAAGTACGGCAATGTACTTGGTGTGAAAGCGGCTATATATATTATTCTGAAATGGACCAATCTGCACAATGACTACTTTTATTTTTGATACTTTAACTATATTTTGATGATAATACTTTTTCTACTTTTACTTAAAGGTGGGGTAGGTCATTTTGGAGAAACCAGCTCGAGTGCGCTAGAATTTGAAAATACACAACCGGAAAAAATCTGCCACTTCCTTACAGAGCCCCTCCTCCAACACACACGCACGCGCACATGACCAATGAGGGCACGAGATAAGTTTGTGCACAGATGGAAGGCTGACAGGCAGGTAGGCCATCCAGTTATTTTAGCCGGGCCGGCTAAAATGATCGTCTTTCAGTACTAGGCTTCCACAGATGACATTTTTTTATGGATTTTTTGTCAAAGCACTGAAGATATTCATTGCTATCGGGATGTTAAGAGCATTCCATGGAATATAACAAAAAGTGTAACTCGAGCTGGTTTCTCCAAAATTAACTACCCCACCTTTAACTTACATTTTGAATGCAGGACTTTTACTTGTAACAGAGTATTCCTACACTCTAGTACTTCTAATTTTACTCAGTACAAGATCTTCCTCCAAGAGTACTTCTTCCCCCTCTGCCTACAGCCTGGGGGGAGGATTGTCTTGATGGACTGGGCCTTGAGCTCATCAGTTTACATGTGGCATTAGAATGTATCTCCAAATGTGAGTGACCACTTTTATCATACATTATTACAGACATGACGAATTGCGTAGATGAAAAAGCACTGCCTACAGTCTGTGTGTTTGATGTGTGTGTGTGTGCTTTTATCTGACCAACCACGGTGTGTGTAATATGTTCAGATCAGGGGGGTCAAACTGATTTTAGTTACGGGGTCACATACAGCCACATCTGATCTCAAGTTGGCCCGACCAGTAAAATAATATCATAATAACCTATAAATAACAACAACTCCTTCCCTTTGTTTTAGTGCAAAAATTACATTCTGAAAATGTTCACATTTAATTAACTATATTTTTACAAAACATTAGGAACAACCTCACATTTTATAAGAAAAATAAGAGCAATTTCAACAATTGAATACCTCAGTTTGATTACTGATTTACACCTCACAGATCACAGTATCTACAAAACATTTATTCCCCGGTATCTGGAACTGACCAATATAGTGTTTCACTTTATGATCAAAACAATTGGTCAAGATCTAGAAAGGATTTTAAATTAATTTCCACATAATGTGTCGTAATCCTGACCCACCAGCATACAAACTAAAGAGGGAACTATGAAGGAAGAAGGTTGAGTTAGCCCCCTGCCTTTTAAATGTATATAATGTATCCATACAAAATACATAAAAGTTGGAAAATTGCAGTTAATGTCTTCTCTGTCATTTTTACAAAGTCATCCTGCGGTCCCGATGTTTGACACTCCTGGCTCAGATGTTCACACACAACTTACTTGCAAATATAAGGCGTTGTGTACTGACAGGCCCTGTGGCCCGGTGCTGCCAGAGCTCACTGAGAAATTCCTGTCTGTGTCTCTGCATCTGTAGTCTATGATCTGTTCTCAGAGCAGTGCACTTGTATTACCCAAGACGCAGGGTGATAGCAGGAGGAGGGCCAGAATCTACTTCAGCTCAACTGTTGGAGTTCTATCTTTTGAACAGTATCTTAACAATGTGGTGAGGTGGGCAGTGGTGAGAGGCCCATGTGGGGGGGCTGCTGGTGGATGGAGTTATGGGGGATGGTGTCAGGACTGTCCCATTGTCTTTCAAAACAGTAAAACTCAATTGGGTCATTGGCTAGGTCGTTAATAAAGGGGAGGGGGGGGGTTGCTTTAGGATTGTAGTTGGTGATGACCTCCGGACAGAAGCAGGGGAGCTGCTGATAGAGCTGCTGTAAAGGCCGCTACACACCAAACTGACACCAAAGAACACGTCCCGACGGACCCGACTGTTGTGTCGCCTCACGTCTCCTGCGTCTTGGCCAAACAGTCGCACTGGAACACACCGCAAAGACTTCAGCCGACGGCCAAGTAGCACGTACAAACTGCGCATGCGTGAGTCGCAATAACTCTCCTTACCAGCAGGCGGCGGTAGTGTGTATTCGTCATTCAAAAGAGGCAACCAGAAGACAGACTGCGTGATATACCAACCCAGTCTCACGGCATTTCGTGTCATAATCAAGACATTTAATCTATTGATTCGTGTTCACCAACACAATTTCCCCCTTTTTTCTGTGTCACACAGAACGATTTTAAAAGCAATGTATTTCTATTGGTAGTGTGTTTCGTGCCTGCAAAAAACACTTTTTTTGCCGTCCGCGAGGAAAAGAAATGGGGCTCAGAGCCTCAGAATACAGAAATCTGTTTTTAAATGTTTTTTTCCTTCTAATTTGTTATTCTTTTCTAAATAACACACTGTTATTTACTCAACAATAACACACAATTATCCTTGTTTTTATTTATTTGTTTAATTCTATAATCTCTGGCTTTTTTGGCGTCCGTCAGGAACTGAATTTCAAAATAAAATAACCGGAAACAGATACACACCCACTGAACTGATTACCCAAGATCCTCAGCTATGGTTTAAGCTCGGTGATTGGATTGTTTAGCCGCAATGCACGTTGGGATATGGTGTTAATGCGATATGAAATCCGAAAAACATTTAAAAAAAGAAAATAATACTTTAATCCGAGTGTGCTTGCTTTTCTCTTTGGAAGTCATCACATAACGGCATTGTAATACACGGTTCGGCTGCATTCAATATTACACATCTGCCGTAGTTCTTTATTGATAGAGCCCTGATTAGAAGACTTCTGACAAACTGGAAGAACTGCCACGAAACTGAATATGTGACGTGGATCATAAATATATCAGCAATTAAACAACATCTTCAATTTCTCTTCACACAATACGTCTCCTTGCAGTATCAACACTAATTCGGCTGACTTTTATATTTGATCCAATTGGTAGATAGGTTATATTTACACCATAACGGTGCACAGCTGATAGAAAAGGACTTGTAGTTTTTAAAGATATTACTGATTTTCTTTGAATATAAGAATGTAAATACTGAGTTGAGAGAATAGTCAGGGGTTTTGGGTGATGGGAGACACATCTATGGAATCAGAATTTCAATAGCTTACCATTAAATGACGGATATACCTTTCTGTCTGTGATGTTTTACAAATCAGATATTAATGTGTAGAAGTAAAACATGTGAAATAACATAGCAATATCCTGTAAAATTATGTGAAAACATGAATAAACTAAACATCTTCAGATGTTATACATACATAAGTGTCCTACACTAATAATACAAAGTTATTATTGCATTGTATGCTGTGTGTACCTTGTGTGCACCGCCTAGTGGTTAAAGCACGTTATTGAATTTTTTTTTAATATGTTATATTTGATGAAAAAAATATTAAGAGTACATACTTTCATAGGGGGAAAGTAGAAGGTCAATGATAGAAATATAGAATATAAAAAATCAAGAAGATACTGTAAGTGATCTCTACAATAAAACAGTTTAGTGCCGGATGTACAAAGATATTAATAGGAGGATGTGCAAAACAGAAAAACGAATTAACCTTTATTTAAACATTAAAGAATACTTTAGGTTAAGGTCTTCTTTTAAATAAGAAAAAAGCTTTGGGGGTATCTACAGATAAATATTAAGCCTGACAAAGTACTTAACGTCTAATATATTGCTTTCCTGCAATGTTAACTATGTTGAAGCACTTATTTTAACTGATATTATACATATGAATTATACTCTTATGTATGTAGATAGTATAAGAAATGTGCAGAATACGACAGTTTAATGGTGGAGGTATACACACATATTGATAGATGTCTTGTAATGCACTGTTGAGGAACCTGCGACCCAAGTTTTTCATTCATTGCATAACTTCACCGTAGTTGTGTATATGATATGTCAATAAACCTTAGAAAATCTTGAAATCTTGAAAGGGATGTGCAAAATAGCCATTATATACAGTCTTTAATGAACTATTAGTAGAGAATAACCTGAGCCTCACGCGCCACCTATGTCTGTGTCTCAGTAACAGGACAGTAACTAAAAACACAACACCAGCAGCTGGAAACAGCTCACTGATAGGAT
The DNA here is from genome assembly GCA_031216635.1 of Dissostichus eleginoides. Taxonomy (NCBI): domain Eukaryota; kingdom Metazoa; phylum Chordata; class Actinopteri; order Perciformes; family Nototheniidae; genus Dissostichus; species Dissostichus eleginoides. The sequence continues at coordinate 31,053,946 of CM062276.1, read as the reverse complement.
GCAGTCAATTCTCATGCGATCAATAAAGCTTGCTTTTTACAATAACAGGCCAAAACTAAATAAAAAGGTCTGTTGGGGTGTGAGCAAAGTACAAATCTAACTTTGTGTTGAGTCTTTTTGTGGATAAACAGAAGGAGGCTACATTTTTATGTTCCTTATGAAAGTAGAGTAATGATGTCTCTGCGGTCTGAATCTGATCACACGCTCTGCCTTTAGACCCAAGCTGCACGGGCCAGAATGTGTGTGTGTGTGTGTGTGTGTGTGTGTGTGTGTGTGTGTGTGTGTGTGTGTCGCTGATCACGCCTTCACATTTTATAAAGATTATAAAGCAATCTGCAGCGCTGATGCTCCAGCCTGACCAAATCACGGCTGATTAAACCGAGGACGGGTAATTAACCCGGATGAGTCCATTAGTCTATATTTACTCTCTCTTTTGTCTTCTCCTTCCTCTCATGCTCTCTGTCTTCCCTTTTTAAGACCCCGTGTGCCATAATAAGATCCTCATTAGTGAGTGTTTGATAAAGAAATCAGAGGCAGAGAACAGACAAATGAGAGTGCTCATTTCCCCTCATCTCATCTTCAGAACGAAGCTGCATCACAAAGCTCTGGTTAATGGAACCGAGTACTTGCTGTAAAGGATCTGACTAGCGACTGATGTGTAATGTGATATAGCTATAACTACAAGCCACACAAGAAACCAGGATCATTGAAGGATATTTTTTCACCAAGGCACTTTTTCTACCTGTTTTATATTGTTAGATTTTCTTGTCTTTACTTACTGTGTTCATTGTAAAGTGCTAACATCTTTCCTATCAGTGTCCTGCAGCTGCTGAATATCACGTCACCTGTCTCAATAGAAGGACCTGTATAATTGGACTGTACCATTCTGCTAAAAAAGAGTGGTGTCTTCTTCATCTAAGCCATGCCTTTTTAAGAAGAGAGCAAGTCTTCTCCCCCTGAAATGAACCATGGACTGAGCAGCATGGATATATCATCTTAAATTGATAGAGGAAGGCGGTGCTGCTCATAAAGTATATAATTACCTTTTCAAGATTTTTTTTTAACCCATTCTTTACTTTGTAAATGGATTAGGTAAATACAATTTCTATATCTCAATTTTCACATGTTCTTAGTTCATGCGTACCCTAGTCCTTCACAATCTGCACGATCACTTGGATGCAATATCACATCTTGCAATGTATTTCATAATGAAAATAAATATAACAATAGTTTAAGGAGGGAAGCGCGACAAATGAGGATTGGTTTTGAATCCTTTTAATAAAGCTGTTGAACGTGTTCGCCCATATTGCATCACTGCCCCTTTTGGCTCTTTAAATACTTGTTTCAACACTTCAATCTTTCTCTTAGCTGATCTTTCCCCAGCACCATCAATATTTAAACAAATCAAATATCCACATTAATAAATCATTTGAAAAACTCTGCTTCCTTTTGAGTGGCTAACGTACGACAGATTTTGTAACTACTTCTATAGAAAATAGCATTTTTCTCACTGATGGTCTTGTTTGCTTATGTAGGTCATATAAAGGCATAATTACTGAAATAAAAATAATAAAAAGTCTTAGTAGTTTTGACTTCTTTAAAATGTGTGTTATTAGCTTGTTTATCCAACAGATCTTTGGGTTTCTGGAAACTCAACTGGACCACGAGAACTGAAATAAGAATTGTGATGAGGTGTTGCAAAGATGTCGATGCAGAAATGGTGGCAAACATTAACCACATTTGATCTCTTTGAACCAAGGAGAAATGTCCTTGTGGATGCTTTCAAGAGTGTGCAGAAATTCCGACAGAAGAGCCTTAAAGATGTGAAAGTAGAGAGAAAGAAGCGAGACCAGAGAGACAGAACTGGACAGAGGGAGAGCCGTTTATTGACAGCTGAGATACAGAGGAGAGGCCTGAAGCTAGTCACACAAACACACACAATATCGTTTGGGTTTGTTGGTAGAAAAGACGTGTTTAATTTGGGCTAATCTGAATTTTTACCAATAAAGAAAATGGACTCAAGCAGAGCATTTGTAACATCTCCTGAAGAAAACATGTTGCAGCTGAAGCACCAGAGATGAGTGAAAAAACACTTCCTCAGATGGAACAGGAACCAGTGTCTGTGCATCTCTGCTTCAAATGAGACAGAGGACTGGAGGACGAGCAATAATCAACAATACATCTGTTTCTACACGTTTAAAACCTGATCAACAGACATTAGCAGTACACCTGTTTGAAGACACAATAGACCAAATCAGAACAGACTAAAGGCACACACTTCGGTCCCAACAGGCCTCCTCCCACAATCAGAGACCAAGACAAGAATCACATGTTGAAACCGTGTGTGCGTGTGTGTGTGTGTGCACCCACTCACACACTGGTTCAGAAAAGAGGGTCACTTTTTCAGGTGGCTCTATTCTTCAATAAAAACTCCACTTTAGGATCATCAATATCATTATGTGTAAGCATGTGTTAATGTAATCATATTCAATTGTCCTCAACAAGCATCATGAGCCTCAAAGAATGATTCAAATTTCCCAGAATGCCTTTAGACATCCTCCTAGAAAGGGTTTGTCAAAGCTTTCGATTAAATAATCTATGAACAGCTTCAACGTGATTGTTCAGCTACTGGAATATTAGGGAAAATGGTATTTTTATATTTTCAAATTGTACGTCACTGAACAACAAGGAACATGTGGTGTTGAAACTACATTTAGAGTGATTCTGTGTGCTGCAGCAACATTTTTAAAGCTGCAAGCTGTTCTTGTGTAGGTACCCAACATGCCTACAAAGTATAAAAGTGTGTTGGTAATGTAAAACTGGTCATATTTACATTGCAGATGAGAGCAGAACAGCATGAATTGCACGCTAAGCTTTAATGAAAATCCCATCCATCTCTTTACTTTTATTTTGTAAATGTTTTTACTTACTATTTGAGTGCCCCAAAGTCATTTAGACGAGTGAACTGGCCCACTGAGAAACTGTTTTAAAGACAACTGTGTAGCGAGGCAGCAGCTGACACCCTCCAGAAGGAAAGAGTCGTCACCATGGTGATGATGGAGTCCATCATGACAGGTGTTTTGGAGTTACTAAAAAAAAGGGAAATGATTGTATGGACAACATCTGGTAGTTTGGGTTTCAAATGTGCATTCGCTTGGGGTACAATAAGTGGTTCAAGTAGCAACAAATGTGAAATAACAGACCTCTAAATATAGGACACCAGAATCGAAGAAAAACAACACTACTACAAAACCGACAGGTGAACACTGGGTAGGGAAATACAAATAAAACAGCTGTTTGCCCTTGTAAAAAAAATCTAATCTAAAACCAAAACTCTCTGCTGAATAAAGGGAAACAACAGGCTGAAAAGAAGCATTCAACATTCCTCTCTGGACAATTCTTTAAAGGTTTTGGGACCGATGAGCAGATTCTCAGATTCACAGGAGGCTGTGATCAGAAGGGTGCTCCTGTAGACATCACTACGGCAACAGGAGATCATCTAAACAGGATGATCAGCTGCTGTCTGCAGCAGAAAGGTGTTTACTTTGAAAACTACCTTTAGGCCAGTGGTTCTCAAACCCTTTGGAGAAAAAAAAATGTCGGGCCCCCCCAACACAAATAGTCAGGCTCAGTGGCGGCGCCAGAGATTTATTTTGGGGGTGCTGTGGGGTAGCTTGACGTTTCATAGAGGGTGCTCAAACATTTAGGGTTTCCCATTAATGTACCGGTCGCTACAGTGGAACTTTCTACTGCAACAATCCCACGCACAGTGTACCCGCGACTGTTACAATGAAGGCTCGATAATCAGCTCACGGCATATACATGTAAGCAGGGGTAAAGTGCTATTTTTATAGGTGGTGTGTGGACCTCACATGGGGGGGTCCGGGGGCAAGCTCCCCCGGGAAGATGTTTTTTAAATATTGAAGTTAAAAACATCAATCTGGTTGACTTTGAGAGCAAAATGAAGAGATCTATATGGGCTCAGAACAGTCTCATAATACACACATTCACACAGAAGGATTCACACTTGTGTTTTTCAATGCACACACAAATGTGTTCCGTTTCATATACATGTAAATAAAATCCAAATACAGAAAAAAGTTTTACATGTGTATTTTTGATCCTCACATATTTGTTTTCCGTTTGAAACCTCTGAACCTGCAAACACAAACCGCTTCTGTGCACGGATCGCTGTGCATTCGTGTGTGGGTTTTTTGAGACTCCCCTGATGGTCACCCGATTCGTACTTGTAATATTTTCTATCTATAGCCAATCAGATGTCTCCTCAATTCTAAGCCAATCACATGAGCGCGCACCCCACGAGGGTATGATTTCTTGCGTTCATGACGTAGCGCTTCATGTACGCATTTTGCGCTGTCCATGGAGCCTGCTTACAGGCGCTAATCTCAGGACACCTCCACTCTCAGTACATTGCCACTTTCCGAACAAGAAATACACGCAAATACAAGCTTTTATATTATTAAGGTACAGCACCACTTCCCGTGGGTGCTAGACAGTGACTGTCAAGGGGGAACCTCGCTGCGGGGAAACGGTGGACCTCTGTCACCTGTCAAAGGAACTTCAGATGGCCAGTCCGCCCCTGCCGGTACCGAGGTGGGCCGATCGGAGTGGCCCGACCGGCCCACTTCGGAGAAGCTGACTCAGATGAATGAGGCGAGTAAACAGCTGACAGCCGGCAAGAAACTCGAGCGATTATTCGCATCGCGTCCGGTGTGAACGCACCATTATTACAAGTGTTATATAATTATATAATTACAAAATAAAATCGCCACTCTCAGTATAGCGCCACTTTCCGAACAGGTAATGCACGCAAATAAAATATTTTATATTATTATTATTATTAATCATATATATATATAAATAAAAACATCTTGTATTTTAGCTACACCCGCTATTGTCAACATTGGACCTTGACACCGTCCACATAGCTATAGTGAAATCATATAATCGAAAACATTAAGCCTCTTTGATTTAATAATCGGAGCTGAAACCTCTCTGCCATCTCATATAACACACACTTCCTTATTTATCTTTGAATAATAATACCGTATAATAATCATCTCCGGACAGCGCAAAATGCGTATATGAAGTGCTACGTCATGAACGCAAGAAATCATACCCTCATGTGATTGGCTTAGAATGAAGGAGACATCTGATTGGCTATAGATAGAAAAAATTACAAGTACGAATTGGGTGACCATCAGGGGAGTCTCAAAAAACCCACACACGAATGCACAGCGATCCGTGCACAGAAGCGGTTTGTGTTTGCAGGTTCTGAGGTTTCAAACGGAGAACAAATATGTGAGGATCAAAAATACACATGTAAAACTTTTTTCTGTATTTGGATTTTATTTACATGTATATGAAACGGAACACATTTGTGTGTGCATTGAAAAACACAAGTGTGGATCCGGAAATACAAGTGTGAATCCTTCTGTGTTGTGTGCATGTGTGTATTATGAGACTCTTCTGAGCCCAGAGATCTATGGATACCTCTCTCGACACCCATATGAAAGAGAACTGTAAACAGATTTACTTTGTCTTTATGGATATTTTACAAATCACCCTTTTAAACTTTATTCTTTTTTTACTGTCATATAGTATTTCATACCTGTTTTTCCTTTATTCTCTTATAACTATAATGATCATATAAACGTGTGCCTCAGAAATAATTGTTTACATTAATGGTGACCAAACCGTTTGAGACCCACTGAGATAACTTAGACTAAAGTTAACTAAACACTGAGAGTCCTTTAGCTCACTGAGCCTCTCAGTCTGACAGGAGAGGACTCTCCTCCACTTTGTTGTTGAAAAAACTCCTTATATCCGTTAGCGTAGCTCGCTAGCACCAGAAGCTAACAACAACGATTTCTGGTACCGGTGCGCTCTCTCTCTCTCTCTCGCTCGTGCACGCACACAAAATGGCTCGTTCCACACACACACAGAGCCGAGCTTTAATGAAACACAGAGACCCAGACGTAATAGTACTGTATCATATTATTTTCGAATCAATCATTTTTGAAATTATGATTTTTTTTTAATAACCATTTTCCTCCTGGTCTATCGCGCCCCCCTGTCATGCCTCTGTGCCCCCCAAGGGGTGCGCGCCCCCCACTTTGGGAACCACTGCTTTAGGCCAACACTGATGGTTGTTCTACTTCTACTGATCAAGAAAATATATTGTTTAATTTGATGCTTTGGAAATTAAAGCACATTGAAGTGATAAAACATTGTACTACTTAATCACATGTGTGGGGAAAGTGCAGCAAAGGTTAACAGAAAATGTCCAAAAATGGTGTGGACTTCCTCCGTCAGGAGTCCGCTGTCAGGGTTAGATGGTAGACTTGGAAAAGGAAACTTTCAGATGGTGATTTCCTCCCATGTCATAGTTGTGAAGCTCCATCAGAGTCTGGATGGCTTCCTCCACCGACGTCATCTGGATCAGGGCCATCTTACGGTCCCTGAGGAGGCAGCACAGACAAACCGCTCAATATCATGGTGAGTAACCGGGAAAGATTCAAAATATTTCATCTCTCTGCAGGGTAGGGATTATTCCTGGAAGGTTAGCTGAGAACCTACTGATTGTTAATGCATAGTACAGAAGATATTATGAGTCTAGTTTGTTTTTATATTATATATATATTATATATATATATATATATATTACTATCAAATGATTGAGTTGAATGTTGAAATATTTCATAGATATATAAGAATATAAAAATGATTAAGAAGAGTTCATGTGTTGAAATGATTCTTACTGGAAGAACTTGAAGGCCTTGACAGTTCCTCCACTGTTAGAGAACAGAAGGCGGAGATCATCCTCTCCAACTCCATCCCTGGACGAGCAGAGGTAACGCAGTGTTAGAGCACAGCAGCACGGAGGGATACACTGATTCAACTATTGGCATGGCGTAAGAAAAAGAGTGTTACGACTGATAGATGAAGTGGTTGTACTACCGGACATTGGAGAGGTGAAGTGTTGCAGAGGGAGGAAAGATGTTCTGGAAGTTTTTGGAGCCTGGCTTCTTAAAGCGATGGAGAGGTGAGCCAGAAAAATCTGTCCAACACAAACACAATATAGACATAATGACAATGTGACCCATACAGATTGGTCAAGAGGAAATAAACCTGGAGTATCTTTTATTCAAGATGCAGATACTCCTTACCTTTGGTTAGCAGTTGGTCGTCCAGCCCCTCTCTGGGCAGAGCCACAGTCTGATGTTTGGACAGCGTCACTCTCATAACTTTACCAAACACCTTTTGACCATTCAAGTGGCTCATCGCTACACATGAGGACAACAAGGAAATACGGATTAGTGATAAAGCATAAAAGCATTTCCAAATATGCTGACACAGTACATCAGGCCCGTATGTCCATTATATGAAATCCATTAAATTGTTCTATGGTTAAATAATACATTACCCTGCTATATATCTAGTATTGGTGTAGCCTAACCTTTATCTGCAACTGTGCAGAAATACGGGCTTTAACAAAAGTGAAACAATTAAATAATTTTAAAAAATACATCATTTGAATGTCAACGGTTTAAATATGTTACAACTCTTCAAACTAGTCGGTACAGAAATATATTGATTTCACTAACTTTATTTCAAAATATGTGTTTTATGTTAAGCTGAGCACAGACTGCTTTGTTCCACATTCCTCTCAGAGAAAATGTTCATTTATCGCATATCCTGTTGGAAATTCTGTATTCTATATATTGGTTACAAACCCAGGAGCAGGGGGTCAGTGTGCATATCAGGACTTCACCATCACATGTGCTTTCATAGTCAAAAACATCAAATCTTGATTACACTTGTTTTGCATTTCAAAAGAGTGGTGCAGAATTCAGACCTAAAAACCCTGAAATGAGTCAGCAGTTTACAGCTTTTAGTTTCCTGGTCTTGGAGTTCTTGCTTTTTTTAATGTGTTTTTGTTTAAATGTTTGTGTTGAACACAAGATGAAGAGATTTGAAATGTTGTTCCACGACATAAAATACGTCAGTTAACACCACACTGGTGAATGTCTGAAGCCTCTGATTAAATCGGCGGTTGCTAACGAGTGTCTAAAAGAGACTTCTCTAAATCCCTTGCGATGCTAACTTCCCGGTGGGCTTACAGAAATATGATGCTGCTGCTGTAAACACTCACCCAGCTGAGCCTGGTTGCCGTCAGACAGCTGGATCAGAGCACTGTCCTTCTTGTTGTAGAGGATCTTCACCCTCTGGACATCACCATACACTCCTGAAGGTAGAGAGAGAGAGAGAGAGAGAGAGAGAGAGAGAGAGAGAGAAGAGAGAGGAGAGAGAGAGAGAGAGAGAGAGAGAGGAGAGAGAGAGAGAGAGAGAGAGAGAGAGAGGAGAGAGAGAGAGAGAAGAGAGAGAGAGAGAGAGAGAGAGAGAGAGAGAGAGAGAGAGAGAGAGAGAGAGAGAGAGAGAGAGAGAGAGAGAGAGAGAGAGAGAGAGAGAGAGAGCAGGGTGGAGTAGAGGACCAGAAAGAGGACAGAACAGACAGAGCAGGAGAGATGGAGCCAACGAAGATAAAAAAGAAGAGGTGTGAAGGATGAAGGGAATAAAGTTAGTGCTAGAACGACAAATGAAAGGAAAAGATGGAATCCTCCCATTTGACATCCACTAGAAACTCAGTCAGAGCCTTCTGTACAGCAGAGTGACTCCGCCGAGACTCACCAACCACATACAACGCTTCAAAATGTAAAACCATAACTGCACAGGGTAGGAGAAAAATCTATTTTTAGAAAACCTTTGAAAAGACATGCACTAACTGCTGATAGAATATGTCGTAGAGACAAATATGTACAATTAAAGACAGAAAGAAGACCTAATACCATTTTTAGGCCTGGATAATTTAAGGCTTTAAAAGATATAGGCGTATCCTCAAGTAGCTTACACAGTAACTAATAAGTGTCAGAACAAACACGTCTACTGTGAGCGTTACGATGGGCCTAGTTCAAGAGTTAGAGTAACCCCAATGTCATAGTTGTACACATTTAAATGAAAAGGTGAACTATGAATACTCTTTATTATCCAAATCTGGAGAAAAAAAGCAGAAGGACAGAAGGACTGTAGAGGAATGAGTCTTAGTAAAGCTCCAAAACCATTCAACATACAGACTCTGGAATGAATAAATGACTACAATCTGTAGTAGTGATTTTAGCACTTCCATCTTTGGCCGAGTACAGTTGTCCTTATATAGTTTGTACAATGACATATTTTCCTGTGGTAATTATTGTTTCTGCAAGCTGCAGCCATGTTATATGCTAATAGTTTGAGTATTATTATTCTACTATTGTGAACCTCACAATAACCTCTGTCTGAAAGTAGAGGGACGCTTCACACCACGTCATGGAACAGCGTTTCCACAGCACAGGAAGGATTTTGGTGTCTTTGATATCATCAGTAAAGAAATAGGCGGACCAAACACACAGTATCCTGTGTAACACACATGATAGAGGGAGGCTTGGAGATACAGAAAGATACAGAGGAATAGCTTGTCCACGACCTCACTGAAGAAAGTGAACAAAATTGGATTAACAGAGAGAGATATACAGATAGAATAGAAGAGGTTGAACATACCGAAGAGGGTAAAGATACTTTGAGGCGTGACCATCTTTAGAGAGAGAGACCGCAGAGCAGAGGACAGGAAGAGGAGGAGCAGAGGAAGAGGAGAGACGAAGGTAGAGATCAGACGCCCAGTGTTGGACGAGGGGGGAGGTGGTGGTTTCCATGGTGATGAGCAAAGATGGAAGGTTTTGGAGGGGTCAAAAATGGCAAACCCAAAGTCGGGTTGGACCGGATTAAAAACCGTGAGGAGGGAAGATAGGAAAAGGAGTTAAAAAAAAATGAGAGAGGGGAAGGTTTCAAGGGGAAGTTTATGACATTAAAGGATGTTTGGGCAAAAGGGGAGAACATAAATGTGTGAGGGGGGAGCAGAGGAGGGAAGAAAGGAGGCGGGAAGGGAGAAAGGAGGAGAGGAGGACAAAAACCAAAGCAGAGGTCAGTAAACAGAGCATCAGTGGAACATCAACGGAGTCTGAATGATGGCTGGTTCCATTCCTCACTCACACACACACACACACACTTCTGTTTTCACACGCATATTTCCTGCTGGATGCATTGATCAGTGAGGCCAAGAAAGGATGGGTAGAAAATAATACATTTGAGAACGGAAAAATGAATAAAGCATGAAATATATAAGTGAATGAGGGATGAACTGTGATTGGCAGGAGATATCAGACCAAAGGGGGGCGGGACCATGGAGCAGAGGGACAACCAGATCACATGAGGCCACTGAAGGGGAACAAACAATCCCACTTACATTTGGTAACTTTATTGAAAAAATATATATTCATAGGTTTTAAGGAAGTAAATCTTCAAATATAATCAGCAAAATTAAAAAATTAAAATTTGGACCACGCCATATTTCTTTTGATTCAGCGGGATAGTGGGCTGCTCAGTATGCTGTGTTACCAGCGTCAATGACTAATAAAAGTCTCAGTTTCGGGAATGACCAAAATCACACAGTAGCAAGTCGTTTTGAAGCTTCTGCAGTCAAATGATACCTGCATTTCGATGCAATATGCAATATGCAATATGTAATATTGTAAAATGCAATATGTAGCGAAGTCAAGTGTGCATTTCACGGAGTTGGTAATTAATACTTCACCTAACAGTTTTGTACAGTTATTTAATACTTTCAATTTTTTTTTACACTTTAATATATATTTGTCTAGTAAATATTCAATGGGGAGGGGTGGTGGTATTGAAAAAAGTTTTGACTGAATCTATTGGTATCGTTATAACTTCATGGGTACTGGTGTCATCATTTTTTACATCATGTTTTCCAGGAGTATAATATAGAAAATGTCTCACTTTGTCCAGTTCTCAAGCAAACTGGGTTTATACAGTCAAATGTGTATTTTGTGTTGGTGTTTCTAATGCTACGCTGGAGACAGGGGAAGTGTACTGCATACAACTGACTCAGTTCTGATCAGAGATCTGTCCATTTGATGACACAGTTGAGAAAGAATGAACAAGTGACTGAAAAAACCATCCCCAGGACTCAAGACTCACAACGTGAACAATGGCCACACCAAAATCAACCCCCCCAAGTGTATGCTCCCGATTGGTCACCAGAGAACAGCCAAGATACAAAATCCCTTTAGAAAGGGAAACGTGACTCCACTATGGAGTCTGACAGAGGAACAGAGAGAGAACCCAGAGCATTCTGACGGAGAGATGGAACACAGATCAGATAACAGATACTGGAGAGGACCAGATGGAGTAGGTACACATTTAGAATTAGAGAAGAAAATGAAAACTGACAGAAGAAACTGAAATCTAAGATTATAAGTATGTAAGGTGGGAATTTAGCTAAGAGAAACAGAGCTTCAAAAACAGAACTTTGGAGATCAGATAGAGACATAATGTACTATTTCAGGGTGGACAAACACAATCACAGACCAACACAGTAAATCATACTTCAATTAAGCTGAAAATGATCCAGTGGTGTGGGTTAAATTGTGGAAATGAGTGATTTAAAGAGGAGATTGCAGATACTCATTGAGTCAACTTATGGCATGTGTACCTCTTCATTCAGGTTTGATGCCAACAGGACTCCTGACACTCCGGACCCGGACAGAGCAACCCGACCAGCCGCCGCCGCCGCTGCTGCTGCGGCGCTCAGAGGACTGATGGCTCCTGGTGGCACAGCACGAGACAATCAACATGTCACAAACAAATCTTAATCTTAGCCGCTTTCACAATTATCTCAAAGTTTTACGACATCAAAATAATGCAAAGAAATCTGAAGCACAAAAAGAAAAAATATATTATAATGAAGGATGGAGATGTGCATGCTTCCTCAATCAACAGGATGGCAAGATTTTAATCACAAAATACATTATAATTAAAGTTCTAAAACTGAATTAAAGTGCACTGAACTGTTATCAAACAACCTAGTCCTAGGGCCTATAATTCAGGCACACAAACAAATATATAAAACACCCTGCATTCTGCTATGTCCATAAATATATTCAATTTGGATATTTCAATATATTCAGGCTAGCACATTTGATGATGCGTTCTTACTGTATATGCAAAGGATTACACCACAACAATGTTTCATGATAATGACTTAAATAAACCTTAACAAAATGTACTTTTTGTGAAAATACACACAAAAGTAAAAGCAATTATAGCCCAGTAAGGCCTTCTGCACTACACATATGCAGCTGGTTAAGAAGTAACTAGCTAAGGAACCTCAGTTTACAAAAATCTAAGCCAAATTTTGAGTCACAATTAATTTAGGCTTATCAATTCCAGTTGACCTGCATCAAAATATGTAATATAGAAAACGATGTTTACCACATAACTGATTCCAGCTAATCATAAATATATTTCCCTCATCTATTAATATAGCTGTACTATCAACCTGAATTTGAATTATTTTCCAGTGCTTGCACTTTTAGAGAACGATAATAGGACATGACATGAGACAAGGCAGCAGCATGAAGGAAAGAGCAGAGACAGAGTGATGGAAAACAGAATAAATATTATTAGGAATGATGAAAAGATAGGTACCTCCGCCCTGCGAGAGGGAGAGAGAGTTTGAGTATCCTCCTCCACTCGAGTAGGAAGCTAGCGCTCCAGATGGGGTACCTAAGAGACAACGACAACTAGATTCATTACAATACATGTCATTTGTAAGACGCTTTTATCCAAAGTACTGTGGACAATCCCCACAGGAGCAATTTGGGGTGAAGTGTCTTGCCCAGGGACACAACGACATGCTGACTGCAGTGGGACTCGAACTTGGTACCCCCTGATTCGAAGTCCAGCACTCTATCCACTTAGCCACAGCCGCCGCCTTTTATACCACAAAACACTGATATAGTGTAAGAGTACAAATACAAAAAGACCAACAACAGTCTGAGTCTGCAAATGATTACCGTGACAATATGATACCGTGGGAACATGTTGAAGAAACTCGTTTTGTAGCTGAAATGAATATAACTAATTATCTTGCTCCCAACAGACTAGAAACAATATTTTTTCTAATATAAAGTGAAATACTGCTGACACAATGATAGTAAGTAAGTAACATTTATAATAAAGCGCTTTTCACAGACAGTCACAAAGTGCTTGACAAAGCATTAAAACATCATACGAATTAAGTGCTCAAAACACAATCAATTGTGAAAAACACAATAAAATAGAATAAAAGCACACAAGTACCCAACCGCCTGCCCAAACAGGAATGTCTTTAAATGACATTTAAAAGTCTAAAGTCAGCGGACCGTAGGTGAGCGGGCAGAGCGTTCCATTGTTTAGGAGCTACAGCCTGGAAAGCTCGATCACCACGGGTCTTAAGGCGAGTACGTGGGACAGACAGTAGGTTGAGCATGTTTGTCCTGAGAGAGCGAGCTGATGAGTATGGGTGACTTTCATGATAGCACACTTGTACGTCAAAAATACAAAGACAGTATAACTTCAAGTGAAATGTCATTTTCCAAAAAGATTGCATTCTTTATCTAGCAGCATGTTTTATTAGGGTTTCCCCGATTGTGTGTGGCTTTTTTGCCTGTGCGATTATTTATGCCACCTCATATGATGCCTTTTGAGCTTTGGTAAGGATTGTTGTTTGGTTAGGACTTTCTTTTGGCCTTGCAATTCTCTCCTTTCGGCAGAAAACATTTGCTGGTTTAGTGGCAAGAGACGGGTGCTTCGTTTTCAAGTGTATGAGCATTTTTACGGGCTTTAAGCTCTCATGTGTTAGCACCTCAGTGCACACTACACTAGGGATGGGTACCGAGCCCGGTATTAAAGGGGCCCCGGGGCTGACTTATTAAAGACTGTGGTACCATTAAGCTCCAACGTTATCTGTCTTTTTATCTGTACTGGAGACATTTAAAAATATATATGTCGTGTGTTATTGCTACATAAACATTATATTGCAGTTTTGGTGTCGCCAACCACACACACACACACACACACACACACACACACACACACACACACACACACACACACACACACACACACACACACACACACACACACACACACACACACACACACACACACACACACACACACACACACACACACACACACACACACACACACACACACACACACACACACACACACACACACACACACACACACACACAGTTTGGTCTTTTGCAGCATACCTGTATGCCTCACCTGTGTTGCTCTGTACCACTGTATTTTTGGAGTAAATACTTGTTTTTTTACAGTTCTGTAAGTTCAAATTATTTACAATTTGTTTAGTTAATTAACCTCAGGAGTAGGACAAAACAGGTCAAATGTACTTGTTTATCAAATTAACTGTTCGCATGTATTTTGACCCACATTCACACCCCGATTAAGAAACAGTAAAAAAGATGTTGGTGTCGGGAACAGATGGAAAATATAAATGAAATGGTCAATAAAGATAGGAGTGGTTCCACAGCAGAGGTCGCGTTAACCGAATATTTTCCGTCTGTGACGGAACTTTTCCAAGAATGACGGAAAAATCTGAAAGCAGTCCGTCATTTTGACAGATTAGAACACAACTCGGAACAGCGCCAAAATGTCCACCAGCGGCCCACATTATATTACATCCTTAGTGCCCAGGTAGACTGAGGGCGATCTACTGTACTCTACTGCAGTCTGTAACTATTATTTAGTAATTCACACCCCTGTCCAGTTGGTGGCGAGAGTGTGTATATTAAGTAGCTATTGTCTAGTCTTGTATTTGACCTCGTTGATTACCTCGTTGTTTAACCGGCTTTAGCAATCGCAAAATGTCACGGCAGCTGAGTGTCCGAAGCTTTTTTAATAAGCCCAGTAATTGTGATGGTGTGGATAAACGAGGTGAAAAAAGAGGGATTGATGCAGTGGAGGATGAAGGACAAGCCAGTAAGACTAAAACTGACAACGTTCAGCCAGCAGCAGAGGGACAAGCGAGTGGCAAGGAGTTGAAGCGGGAGTACCGGGTTCAGTGGGAGCAAGAGTTTAAGTGGCTGAGGAGGGAAGATGGCAAAATGTTTTTTGCCATCTCCCTTGATGCGTTTGACTACGCACAAGCGGGCACCAGTTCCAGTTTAAATCCATGCGGCCCAGGAGGAAGGCCTGAGATCAGGCTAGGCTACAGCAGGTCAATTGAGTTGTTCTTGTAAATGTTTTGTTCATATTTTAATTGTAATTGTCTCATTTCAAACAATGGCAATCATTCATATTCGTGTTGACATGAAAAGTGACCGCACGGTCGGTGTCTCTGTTCATCTTTTTTTTTCTCCATGTCCTTAAAAGTTCTGTATGAATCATTAAAAAAAGGAATGAATGAACATGTGCTGCTCATTACCCAAACATAATATTAAATATGTCTCATTAAAACATGAAAAATAAAATGACGGGTAATAATGGATTATGACGGAAATTTTACGATCCTGTCCGTCAAAATGACGGACAGCGAAAAAGTCTAACGCAACCACTGTTCCACAGCATAGAAAAAGTATTCTCTTAAGCATGACTGTTATTGAATATGAATCTGATAATTATAAATTATTAAGAAACAAAGTCCATCATCAATGCAATAACTTGTCAGCTGAAAAAAATTGGATGACAGAATAGGTAAATGATATTGATATACCATCCAGCAAGAGGATACTCTAGTGATGCAGCATACATCCAAACATAATGTAAATACACCTTGTGTGACTTATTTTATGTCGTAGAACAAGTAAGCTTGTGTTAACTACAGACCATATTTTGGGAATCTAACCACACATTCTAGTCAATGTTTCAAATCTTCGAGACGGGGGAGCCCTTAAAATGCTAACTAATTTCCGGGTTTAGGACTCATTCCTGTATTACTCCATACTGAATTCATTGTATTTGAAAACATATTTTGCCTTTAATGATTATTACGTCACCTGCAAATTGGATATTGAACTTCGGTCCATGTTGTGTTTTTTTTATTAATTTCAGATGTATTGATCAGCCCTGACTCTTTAGTGTGCTAGGATGTTAAAACTGATCTCTGACCAGGATGAACACTTTATCTATGACTGGGTTGCTATGATTAGTGATGAAACATGAATGCATGTGAATAATATATTTCTAATAATTGTAAATAAAGTGTGTTAAAGAAAATACATCAGTGACAATGTAAAAAAGATATAAAGATAGGATGAAGCATGCATTACCACAAGCATGTGACAAATAAACCTATCTATATGTTATTTTCTGTATTATGAGGCACCCTGACTGATGCACACGTAGGTGTTTGCTAGCACTAGCAAAGGAACCACTTAGAGGGGGTCTTTTTAGCGGATAGAGGGGGCCATTCGTGTAGAAGTTCAGTATTATAAATACTCCATTGGGATACATGAATGGATGTAGTGTAGTTAGACAACGACAGAAGTGTATTTACCCAATAAAGAGTGATCCTTGTTGGCTGACTCTCCGTCTCCAGTAGGAAGGTCAGGTCTGGTGTAGTCTCGACTCTTATCATTGTTGTATTTGACATTGAGGTTCACCAGTTTACTGAAGTCTATCCGCAGAGTACAGCATGAGTTATAGATGTTCTGTCCATCCAAAGACTGGATGTGGGAAGCGGGATAATGAATTAAACAATTCTTTCAACAACATTTCATTGATAAATATTAGCTGAAAGGAGTAGTAATTGTTTGTCCTTTACATGAACAAACAATCTTGAATTCCTTTTGAATGTTTTTTTTAAAGATTTGTGCCCATGATACATACTAAACTGGACATTTAGAGTTATTAATCTCCTTGGCTGATGTGTCTGTCTACATCTAAAGCCAGACATGTTAAAATGGCTGAAACGCAATATGTTAACTGCCTGAATTGAATCTAAATCCTGTTATTGCATAGTTAGAAACTTGACTAAGTTATCTTAATAAGATAAGATAAGAGGTACTTGTTTGTATAGAGAGGCAAAGTCCCTCCCTTTCTGGGGGACCTCCATGGGACCTTATTTCGGAAAAAGGATGTATTGAAGTCAATGGCGAGAGAAAGATTATCTTTCGATCCCGTTTGAATTGTGCCACGAATTACACATATGATGTTTGTCAATTTAAAAGATAATTTTGCAAGTCAAAAAAATAAAAATGTGTCGTAAAACTGTGAAGTAACACTTTTTTTTGTGTGAAACCGCTCAATGAACTACATCTCCCCTCTCGGTCTCGCACCACACACCAAGACGGCCGTCACGTTGGCATTTCACTTCTTTCAGAATGAGGTGAAAAGTATTAAAAGAGGTGAAAATCACTACAAGTCTGGGCATGTTGAGAGCTGTACATACACACAAGGGGAGTTAGTCGGTTCGTAAGAGCCAGCATGCGGGACCGGGATTCTGGGATTTGTAGTCTTTCTAGTTGCATATTTTTCATAGTCTTATATTTCAACAGTTTTACGACAAACTGACTTTTTTGACATGGAAATTATTTTTTAAGATTGACAAACATCATATGTGTAATTCGTGGCACAATTCAAACGGTATGGAAAGATAATCTTTCTCTCCCCATTGACTTCAATACATAATTTTTCCGGAATAAGGTCCCATGGGTCGGAAGTAGATGGGCGGGACTTCGCCTCTCTATCGCAGCAGCATAAAAAACAACAAAAAATTATAATAAAATAACCATATATCAGTTAACCAAAACGTTTGTGTGTGTGTGGTCCTACCAGTTTAGCTTGTTGTGCATTGACGGGGTCGCTGAACTGCAGAAGAGCCTGAAACTGGTTGTTCTTGGTGAAGGTTATAATCTTCATTACCGTCCCAAACTTACTGAAGATCTGCAAAATTCAAAGAATTCATGGTGAAAAAACCCATCACAAAGCTAGGATATAAATAACAGTTCACCCGGTCAAAATATTAGTTTTAAGTTATGCACACACACACCCACACAACTATCACATTATGAAAATAACATGTCAACTAATATGTGCTTTTGAAAGGACAAAAATATATTCAAAACATTAGTCATAATTAAAAAGACATGGGGGTGTGTGTACCAATGGGGGGGTCTAGACAACATGTTCAGGTGTTACCTGTTGTAGAACATCCAGTGTGACAGGATAAAACATGTTGTCGATGATTATTCGTAGGACAGGGCTGGGGGGTGGAGCTAGGTCTAAAACTCCAGGGTCAGAGGATGGAGAGCTTCCATCCTGAACGGCTGACACCGCCTGCAGCACTGCCTGGGCCCTCTGGGTGGAGAGAAAACAATGGATTTTGATGGGGGAAAGGCCCTCAGACTGGTGAAGCTGAAGTCAAGTGTATACATATATCTCTGTGTACCTGGTTCAGAGCGGAGTCTGTTTTCAGTTCCTTATGGTTAGAGTACTGGATGAAGACAGGAGTGTTTCGGACCTAAATAGAATAGGAACCATTTAATAAGCAATTTATTTAGCAGATCAAGATATTACAGCAGAAATTATATTGTGCAACAGGAATGGACCACACACCTGTGGCGTGACAGCTGTGTAGTAGTTCACCATCGTAATGGCTGCTTCTTCTGTACCCAGCTCCAGAAAAGCCTGAAAAACAGAGTAATATTTATCTTTATGTGAATAACAAATAATATCCAGGACAATGTTTTACTGTCTTCTTTTCTTTAGAGGGAACCTTTTATTCAGTTGAAGCTAAAAGTGGGATGCCGATGTGTCAGAGTTTACCTGGTTTTTCCCCTTCAGCATCAGTATGTTGGTGACCTTTCCAAAGGGCAGCCCCAGAGCAATGACTTCAGTCTCTGACACTTCATTGGGAAGTTTCCTGATGTGGAGAACTCTGGAGGGAGGGGATTCGTCCAGACGCTGTTTCTTAGTGTCACTGCCGTTTGCTGCACAAATAACATTTTAAGACATTAATCAGAATATGGCTCCACAAATCTGCATTAAAGATGAAGTCAGTAAGTGTATATAGTAGAATAAATGATGACTGAGTTCTGTTTGGCTGCCTTATTCCTGGCATTATACATGATGGCTCAGGTTTGCTGGAACACTTGAAAAGAATATAGCCTAATAACAATTGTTAGCACTTTTGCTTGTCCTCCATTACAAGTCAAAATGTCTGCTGGGAAATTGGCCTTTCATTATTTCATTGACAGAAGAATATTTTGCAATTATTTTAATAGTCAACTTAATGTAAAAAATCAAGTTCAGCAGCAGAAATTACAAATATTCCCTTGTTCCAGATTCTCAATTTTTATTTAAAAAAAGAGTTTGGTAGTTGAATCAGAAGATTAGATTTTCTAGCCCCAAAATCTAGATTCCCTTTAGATGTAATTTGTTTGCTTACAGATACAGAACCTTACAATTATTTAACATATCCAGTATGCAAGGTTTATATATAACATACAGTACCCTGCTTGTTCAGCTCCCTTTATTCATGATTCTAATGTTTTCTGATCATCTGTGCAGGATAGTCATTCAATAATCAAAATCCTAGACAGCCTTTCTCATTTTTGAATCCTGATAGTACTGACAAACATATACCACCAACTTCTCAACCACTTCTCCATGTTCTAAATCTCTTGACTCCAGCTGTGATGTGTAAGGATTACATTTACCAGTCATAGAGGTAGGGCTGCTGCTGTACATGTTGAGCTCCTCTGAGCCTCTCTGGATAAACAAGGACAAAAAGGGAAATAAAGTCAATGTTTATTCTCAGTGACAAAATTCTACCAAACATACATTAAACATCATACTGTATTCATCCTGGCTTGTCTGAACTGCAATGTACACATTGGGTGCGTCTCACTTCGGTTAATTTTCATTTCCTCGCTCCTCGGGCTCGGTATCACCGGAAGTTGATTTGTCTGCTCCATCTTGAGTACCGTCCCAGTGGCCTTATTTTTGCCGGAGGACCGAGGATCGAGGATCGAGGATCGATAACGGAGGAGCGATAATCGAGGAACTACCAGACCATCCTCTGGTGAAATCCTCAGACACTCGCCCCACCCCCTTACTGTGTATCGCTCACTGATTGGACGATGCAGCGCATGCACTGATCTGGCTGCTGTCAGACGATCAGCTGTGCGGCGTCATCACAAACGGACGTCGCTTCACGTGACGCTCCGGAGGAAACGACGTCCCATTGCTCTTAAAACTAATTTCCCTGCTTCTCGTGGTTTCCTTGCGAAGGGAGTGAGGGACGCAAGGAATCCATTTAACCGAAGTGAGATGCACCTATTGTAACGTAAACATTGTAACATGCAGCAGCAAACAAAGCGCATAATTACTAAAAACTTTACTTTAATCTTAGTTAAGTCACACCATCTGTTATACTACCATTCCACAGTTTAACATTAATCTTTTTAGTATGGTATTTTGTAACATCAAAGCCAACACTATACATCTGTATAGTATACAATCTATTTTCCCCAGCCTATAATAAAATGCAACAATTGCCAATCTTTTTCTTCATATGTGAACAAAACAATGTAGAAAATGCAAGAGTGCAAAGTCAAAGATGGTAAAATGAAATTCTGCTTGCCTTCACACCAACCGCAACATCACTGTCAATGGAGGGAATGCAGGGAAATGACAAAAGATAAAGAAAAGCAAATAATGTTAGGCCTAGTTACTAAAGAAAAGCAATTTGGATCAAAGTCATGCATAATAGAGGTTTAGACATGCTCAACATTTGACATCACTCAGTAAAAGGAATGAACAAAACATCATAATGAAGGCTTAGCTATTTAAATCACTCAGAATAAAATCTGAAGACCTCAATCAGTAAAGTATCAGAAGTACATTTACTCAAGTACTGTACTGACACTACAAGTAAAATTTAGAGGGACTTTTACTTGAATATTTTGCTACGTTGTACTTCTACTCCACTAACATTCAGAGCTAAATGGTGTACTTGTAATCCACTACATGTATTGAATACCTTTAGTTACTTTAGAGTAAATTCACAAGCTACCCTGCAGTATACAAAGTCATTCAAACTAGCTGTTACCAGCTTTGATAACACTTTAATGATCAATCATTATAAAACATATCACATATATTATTCTGAAATTGAGCAATCTGCACAATGACTACTTTTACTGTCGCTACTTTAACTATATTTTGATGCTAATACTTTTCTACTTTTACTTAACTTACATTTTGAATGCAGGACTTGTAGCAGAGCATTCCTACTGTACTTCTTCCACCTCTGATCACAATGTATTATAATTCCGTATTTAAAATTACGCCACACATGTGTAAGAGTTATAATAAATCAGTTGTTTTTGCCTCTAGCTGATACATGTAATTGCCATGTGTCGTTTCATTATTTTGTAACGGAAATCACCTTCTGCTTAATGGTAAATCACTTTTTGTGACGTAAGCTCCAGACAAAGGACTTTAATTAACTGACAGGTGCGCGTACCATGTCGAAGATGACATCACTATCACATAGCTGCTGTTTTGCATTACTGTTACACCAACTTCAATAATAACTGCTTTATCACGCAAACATTCAACCTTACAGGAACCGTTAGCTATTTTACATTCATCTCAGGCTAACGGTAACTGGCGCACGAGAGAAGGTGATGCTAAACTACAGTAACAGCTTTTTGCTAACTACCTTGCTTCCTATGACTTTGCCGTCAGGAGAACCGTATGACACGTTAAATGCTATTTAACCATGTCCTACCATCAGTTTACTGTTCTCTGCAAGCAAAACAACAATAGTCGACCGCATTTCTCTGTGGGGGGTTGGCTTCTAGCTAACGTCATGTTCTTCGTGGTTTACAGTATCATGGTTCGCAGCTGAGCTAACAAGTAGCATCCCTTAAATGAAGCACGGGGAGCAGTCAATTAAGTTCATATCGAAGCACAGCTGTGAGAAATGTAGCTAGAAGCATTCATTGCAATACAAAAGGCATTTACCCGTCCATTGCAGCTCTTTGTCCTTTTATGTCTGATGATAATTCAGCTCAATTCGATGCATGTGAGCAAAATGGGCGTTCTTCTTCTTCGTTTGTTTTAATGGCATCTGGGAACCAACAGCAACATTAGATGCATTGCCGCCGCCTAGTGCTCATTCATTGCCCACGCCCAGCCTGTATAGCTTTAAAGGTCCCATGTCATGCTTTTCCGGTTATTAACCGTCCCCTTGTGTGTTATGTAGCTTTTTTTGCAAGTAAACGGTCTGCAGAGTCAAAAACCCTCAAAGTACACCCTGTAGCGAGTAAAACTCTAACACAGAAAAGACCTGTCTTTGCTGCCCATGGATGTATAATGAGAACTGGATACAGCGTGGGAGGCGGGGCCTCGTTCATTCCTATGAGAGTTGCTCATTGGCGCATGAAGACAAAATGGCCCAACTTTTGAGAGAGCGAAACGTCACGAAAGTATTCATATAATCCGAATGAACGTGTCGGGCGGCGCGGTCCCGTGGGTTAGATCCGCGTTCATAATGCCGAGGAAAATAACTCTCAGAATAACGTTATTAGCTTGAGGACCGAATGCTTTTAATAAGGGCTATACAAATGTTCATACTGGGTAGTTTACTTAATTAAAAAAAATTATCCAACGATTTACAGACATCTCTTTTCTATGGAAGCCTGTTTGCGCCACAGGAAAAAAAAAAAAAAAAAATCCTGTAAGTCATTATAATGACTTAGCTATCTCATTATGACTTAGCTATCTCATTATAATGACTTACTATCTCATTATAATGACTTGGCTATCTCATTATATTGACTTGGCTATCTCATTATAATGACTTACTATCTCATTATAATGACTTGGCTATCTCATTATATTGACTTGGCTATCTCATTATATTGACTTGGCTATCTCATTATATTGACTTGGCTATCTCATTATTATGACTTAGCTATCTCTTTATAATGACTTAGCTATCTCATTATAATGACTTAGCTATTTCATTATTATGACTTAGCTATCTAATTTTGCATGTCATGTATTTTGTTTTTGCTATGTTTGTAAAATGTAATTTTCTTAAATGTTTTATGTGAGGGACTGCGGATGGAAATTAGCTCAAAGCTAAATCTGGCACTGTTACGCTTGACACATTTTTTATGTTTTAAGTGTTCATCACTGTGCATTGTCCCTGCCAAATAAACGATTGAATAAAATAAATAAATGTTCTGGTTGCTAACAAACGCCATTGTAACACATAAACACACATCAGAGCACAGTGGGCTCTTATGCCCATTTCACACCAACGCGGTTCCAGGGCCGGTTCGGAGCTGGAGCTTGAAAAGCACCGGTTTTTCCTGTTCACACCGCAGCGGAGCCGCCTCTAAGCTCCGGAATCCGGTTCGTTTCAGGCACCAAAAAGTTGTCGGTCTAGAAAGCAAGCACCGCATACGTCACGCTTACGTCGGAGGCGGGGGCAGGGGCATCAGTTTTAATGTTATACCATAGTAATTAATGCTGCAAAGCTGGGTATTTTGAGCTTTGCGCATGCAGAAGCTAACAACAGCTAGCTCTAACGCCATCGAATAGGACGTATATTTACCTTCTTTCTCCTACGGAATCGTCGTTGAAGTTGATGATGATGATTGTAAAGAACTTTTGAATGTAGCATGTAACGACTGTAAAGTTGGTAGTAAAGTCGTCCCATTTCTTCCATTTCATTTCGACAGAGCAAAACCAAAACGAGTAGCGCTTCAATACAATCGGTCATTGTTGTTGTTGTCGATGTGAGGGGTTTCCGCACGGTTTGGCTTTAGGAAGCAGGCACGCAAACGGTACGTCATGACGCAAACGATGACGCTAATGATGACGCAATGACGCAGCACCAGTCGGGCTCTGAGCAGTGTGAACAGAGCGGGAGCTGAACCCGAAGAACCGGTTCTGAACCAGAAAAGCTCCAGCACGGAGCTAGAACGGGAAAAGCCTTGGTGTAAAAGGGGCAATAGGGAGGGGGGGGGGCAGGAGCTCCAACAAGGCGTTTAGGACCGAGAGTGAATACACATACTATACAGAGATGCTGTATGAGAAAACCAATGTGATTTTGGAACATTGAACAATGTAAATCTATTCTAGTAGACCTCAACAATGGAATTATGATCAGTAGAAATGGCCATGACATGGGAACTTTAAATAAATGATTGCTCCTGCTGCTGCATAAGAAAACCTTAATTTTATTCATAGACCCAATCAAAGACACATAGATTTAGCATACAGTTAATGCACATTAAAATAGTAATTGTCTGTTATTACGTTTCACATAAAGTGTTTACAGAAGGGTTACAATAAAGAATTCACAATTTCATAACTTGCGTCAGAATAACAGTTGAATTGTTGAAAAATGAATATTGATATCATTATTGTAAACATTGACCTTATAAATGATTGCTGGTATTATTTCCTATAATCAAGACTACATTTCTCAAAAACCCCCTACCATTCTTTTTTATCAAGCAAAAAAACCAAATGGGATGTAATCTTTCTACCACTTTTCAACTCTTTACATCAAGGCTATTCAATTAGTTTGGAATGGGGGCCGGTTGATGAAAATGATCCAAAGCAAGGGGCTGGGAAAAAGATGGCTTGAAATATGAGCAATCATATTAAGAGCTTCAGTAAATACTACAACAGCATAGTGGAGTGCATATATTGTCTTTAATTAAATCAAACAACATAGCCCCAAAGCCTTTTATAGATCTAAATGGCAAGTTCAGAACTCAGTAGAAGCTAATTTAACCATCAACATCATTTCATTTGATTTAATTTAGGTGAAATTATCTAATCATTCACGCAGAGATGCAATAAATGACAGGAGTCACTGCCGAAGTTTTCAGGCAATGTCTTCCCCTCTATCTCTCAATTTAACACCCTTTCTGGAATAAAGGCACTCTGGCCCAAAAAAAAATCTTTAAAAAAAAAAGTTGATTACTTTTAAACATTATTCTCAAAGGGCCAGTAAATATCACCCCGGGGCCGGATTCGGCCCGCGGGCCGCCAATTGAATTGCCCTGCTTTACATCATCCAAATTAATTCCATAATTTTTAGAAGGCAACAAATGTCTCAAACCTCATGTTGCAGATGACTTAAAACAAACATTAGAATATCTGTTTATATTATTAAATAGGTGGGAAGTGTTGGTTAGTCCGTCCCTTTAGCAGACAGGACTGACAGGCACTCCCCTCTTGGGTTTATATGGTTTTGCCATGGTGACCATCTTGATGCAGTCGATGATGGGACAGACGCTGAGGCACAGAGTGCAGCCCGTGCAGCTGTCAGTCACTTCGGGGAGGTGGGTCTCTGGGTCGAACGTTATAGCCTGGAGACAGAGAGACCGTCGGGTTACAGGACTGAGTCTTACCATACACAGAATAATTATCATATTATTTACTTAAGTAAAAGAAGCAATACCACAGTGTGAAAATACTATGCTAAGTAAAAGTCCAGCATTCAAAATGATACTTAAAGGTGGGGTAGGTAATTTTGGAGAAACCGGCTCGAGTGCGCTAGAATTTGAAAATACACAACTGGAAAAAATCTGCCACTTCCTTACAGAGCCCCTCCTCCAACACACACGAACGCGCACATGACCAATGAGGGGACGAGATAAGTTTGTGCACAGATGGAAGGCTGACAGGCAGGTGGGCCATCCAGTTATTTTAGCCGGCTCGGCTAAAATGATTGGTCGTGCTTTTTACAGCGCTACGGCTTCCACAGATGACATTTGTTTATGGATTTTTTGTCAAAGCACTTAAGATATTCATTGCTATCGGGATGTTAAGAGCATTCCATGGAATATAACAAAAGTGTATCTCGAGCCGGTTTCTCAAACTTACCTACCCCACCTTTAAGTAAGAGTAAAAAGTATTAGCATCAAAATATACTTTAAGTACCAAAAGTAATATGTTATGTAGAAAGGTACATTTAAACACCAGTTCATTTAAAATTATTTTATCAAAATAATTGGTGCATTCATGTGTTCATCACCTCAGTTTTGTACCTGGTGAAGGTGGGGTTTAGTTGAATTACTTTACATACTACTGGGTAGCTCAGCCTATAATAATGTAGGATAATAGTGGAGTAAAAAGTTCAACAAGTAGCATAATGTGAAAATACTCAAGTAAAGTTCAAGTACCTCAATGTTTGACTTACTTACAGTACTTGAGTAAATGTACTTTACCCCACCGAGTCTTCCTAACAGTAAAGAGACTGTGGCAGAGGGACGTACCTGGTAACCAGAGTCGTTGCAGGTCATGTAGCACTTCCCACAGTTGATGCACATCTCCTCATCTATCACAGCCTGGACCTGAGGACACAGTCGGGGGGGGGGGGGTCACAATTATGAGCTTTTCATGATCAATTATTTCAAAGTCACTATCTATGACCTTTTATTGTATATGAAACATCAGTTTTTTTTACTCTTTGTGTCAACACAATGTAAATATCCAAGCTGCAATTTGCATGCCTTAAACCTGGTGGCGACAAAATACGATTTGAAAGTGAAAAAATCTGAATGAGAAAAAAAAAGTTGGAAACCGGAAGAAAATGAGTCTGAAAGCATAAAAATATTCATGTGAAAAAAAGAATGACACATATAAAAAAATCAATAAATGTGAAATAATATTCAGCCTGAAAAAGCTTTTCAAATACTATTAGAGTTTTAATGCATCATTGTATTTTTCAAAGTTCAGGATCAAAACTTCAAATTTCAAATACATTTAACATTTTCGAATGATCAAAACCTTTGGTCCCGGATTTAGCTTTGGGTGACTGCTCTGGTAGCAGAAAGAAGTCTGATTGAATAAACGTCCATGAAAACATGACCATAACGCTTACCGTGGACTTTAGGCTGTGTTAGATTATGTGAGGAAAAATCCTGTTACCTGCTCCATGTTGCTAAGATCCTGATATGTTCCAATGTGACGCAGCGCCCTGGCTATCACATCCTACAACACACACAGTATGCAAAAAACACAGAAATGTAATCGGTTAGAAGACTTTTATTACCCAACAAAGCACAATACTGAATAGCGAGTCTGTCTGTGTGTGTGTGTGTGTGTGTGTGTGTGTGTCACACCTTGACAGCAGGGACAGGTTTTTTGGACGAGTTGACCTGTCTGATGTCGGTTTCTATCACTTCAGGTCCTGTGTTTCTGATCTTCTTCTTGTAGTCTGCGATGATGTCTGTCCTCTGCTGGAGGTAGGGACCAAAGCTAGGGAGGCTCTACACACACACACACACACACACACACACACACACACACACACACACACACACACACACACACACACACACACACACACACACACACACACACACACACACACACACACACACACACACACACACACACACACACACACACACACACACACACACACACACAGAGTGGGGATGGCAGTAGAGAGCTACAAGGCTGTTTAGGACAAACAAGTGAATCATTAATTCAACTATTTATGAGAGGTTTTTTTTGGACAGCTTGTTGAGACTCATCCTGTAATTCCAGCATTCAGACTCAGAGTAAATTAACATTGTAGTGCCCTCTCTGCAGTGTCTGTATCTGACATCATTTTGTCACTTATCCTAATAAGATATTTAATAATGTTGTACGTTACTACGGTTATGCTCCCAAACCTCTATTTTATGTTGCTAATCCGTTTGATTTGTTAGTATGTATGTTATCACCTGTATAATTCAAAAGTGTAAATGTGATAGATGGAAACGTACACATTGGATGGATAATTGGATTTATAGATATACCAGACTCTATGCTACGCTATGACATTAAACTTGTGTATATGCTATGACATTAAACCTTTTGAATTTGAATTTGCAATAATTAGCATTAATGGCATTATAGCCTATGCAGACAATACAAAAACAATGGCTTGGTCAATTTGAACAATTCTGGAGTGTTTTGTTTTTTTGTTGAGGATGCTGAATACATTTCTACCAGAAAATTGCCATATTTGTACTCCCAGTGGGCTGATTTAGATGAATTATTTAGAAGATTAAGTTTAAGAGGACGCTGGGTAATTTGTATTTGCTAAATAGCTTATCATTTTGAATAATCTCAACTCAGTTAAAAGTTGTAGGATATCTGACCACAATTATTCTAATTATTATTCTATAGAACCTACCTGTCCCACCAGTTCTTCCAGTCTGGGAACTGGTTTTCCCTTCTGATGTCTCTCTGTGGGAGGAGACTGGCCGTCCCAGTCCCTCAGCTCCAGGCTTTTCAGGTACAACAAGGCCTTCAGACCTGCAAACACATATCCACCATTATGCTATTATTATATCATTTCATTGTCTCAAAGCTGAAACATTAAGGTACACTGCCTGGAGAATGTTTATGTTGGTGGTTAACTCTCCAGACGTGATAAAAAGGTACGGTTGGAAAAGCTCTTTGTTAGTGAGGTGGTAGTTACTATAGTAACTTTATTTACAGCAGTAGGAGTTTTCAGTCTCTTAAGTCAATGCTGACTTTAGTTCAAAATAATGTAGCGTACATCCTGTTGAGATAACAAGGCACGAATAAACCAGCCTCTGGATCTTGTTGTAAATACTAGCAATCAATGCTCAGTGCATGCCTTCGATTGAAGTACAAAACATGCAGAAACAGTTACATACCCACACAGTAATCCTCAATGACTGTGAAGTCCTGGTTCTGGACTGCACTGCACACCTGTGGGAGTCAAACACAGGGAGAAAATCAGACAAAACCAGAGGGAGGAACACTTAGATTGGCAGAATTTCTCTCTTTAAAGACTTAATAACTGTTTCCACCATGTGAAAACGGTATGTGGTGAAAAGTAAAAAAATGCATACAGTAGTGAAGAGTAAGGGGATTCAGAATAAAGCCATTTTACAATATGTAATTAAACCAAGAACTGCATCATAGGACCAGTAACATGTATTCATTCATGTATCACCTGTAACACTGAGGCTCCGGCGTGGAGGAACTGCAGTCCGCTCTCTGCAGAGTCGATGCCTCCCGTGGCCAGGATGGGGAAACCAGGGAGGGCTCTGGCGATGGCGGACACCGCCCTGAGAGCGATGGGTCTGATGGCATTACCTGCACACAGTGTTCTGATCAGGGAGGGCTTGGAGTAGAAGTAGCATTCTATAACTACACCCGTCTACACATCAACACATCCGCCTCGTTTGGCTCTGATTTCACATCCATCCTCCCTTTCCTCTCCAATTATACATTCCCCTTCCTACCTCATCCTTTCCTTACATCCTCCATCCCTTCCAACATCCCCTTCAACCATCCCTCCCTTCCTACATCCTTTCATCCCTCCTTTCCTTTATTAATTTATTCATTAATAAAGGAATGAATTCATCCCTCCATCCTTACGTCCCTGCCCATTCATCCCTTCCTTCAATCATACATTCATCCCCCCCTACATCCCTCTGACCATTTATCCCTCCCCCTACACCCCTTCCTCCTTTTATTGCTTCATCCATTAATCCTTTCCTGCCTATATCCATTCATCCCCTCATCCTTCTTCACCCCTCCCTTGACATTCAGTATCTCCTGTAAATAAATGGTTATCTGACATATTGTAGTGTCGTGGTCCTTGCTAGTGAAACAGGTTGTGTATGTGTTTGTATGTTTGTGTGTATCCTCACCAGACACCCCTCCATACGTGGTGCGTTTGCCCTTTCCAACTGCCGGCCAGGGGGAGGCGTCAGCCTTCAGTCCCATCATACCTGAGACTGTGTTGGTGGCTGTCACTCCATCTGCTCCACCTAGAAAATATCAACAGTACATAAATTGCCCAATGTAAAGGATTTGGAGGGAATAAATATTGAGTGTGGTGTGATGAAGCGTGTTTACCTTCATGAGCAGCCTTGGCGATGTCGACAATGTTGGTGACGTTTGGTGTCAGTTTGGCGAAGAACGGAATGGTAACGGCCGCACGCACCCAGTGACAGATGTTACGCACCATCACCGGGTCCTAATGACAAACACATAGAAACACAGGCATCATCTTCTACGTACTTCCATTTACAAAATAAAAAATGGCCAGTAGACATTGTGCTTCACAGATATGGAGCTCCAAAGTACACACATTTGTGTACTTTACTGCATTTAAACTCAATCTATAAGCATATATTGCCGATCAGAATGGCATTTGTGTAACATTGTGTGTGTGTGTGTGCGTGCGTGCGTGCGTGCGTGCGTGCGTGCGTGCGTGCGTGCGTGCGTGCGTGCGTGCGTACCTGTCCACAGGCCAGTCCCATGCCTCTCTCTCCCATCCCATGAGGACAGGACAGGTTCAGCTCCAAAGCATCTGCTCCAGAAGCCTACACACACATTTTTACATTTCAGATAATCACACACAGTTTTGTATGTACATTTACTGATTACAAAACAGTTATACTGTGTACATTCTGTAACTGCATGTGTGATTTTTGTTCACCTCTGCCATTATGGCTATTTCTGTCCAGTCTTCCTTGTTGTAACTGCACATAATGCTGGAGATCACCACCTGATTGAGAGGAAAGGTTTACACAGTTCAACAGATCTATCAACATGTGTTTGTAGGTAGATGTGCATCTGGTTTAGCAATGACAACATCATAATATTAATAAACTTTAATCATATAGCACCTTTCAAAACATAGTTACAAAGTGCTTTCACATAAAACAGAACACTGGTTATAGACTGGGACAGAGAACCAAGACTGTTGGAAATTTGGGGGACGAAAGTATCAACTTGACCTATAATAATTTGTTTAGTTTTATAGGCATTTAGCTGCAGGAAATGTTGTGACATTAGCGGATGTCCTGAAGGCAGTTGAGGAGATTAACAGTATAAAGGGAATGGTTTGCAGGGACGCAGCTTAAATAAATCTGGGTATCACCTGCATAAAAATGGAAACTGATGTTGTGCTTACGATGATGTGGTCAAGGGGGAGCATGTAAAAAAGAGAACTGGACCCAGCACCAATCCTTGGGGTACCCCACAATGACTACCTGTTGCAGCTGATGTGGCATTGGCAAAAACCATTGTAGAGCCTGCCAGTAATAACCACCCAGGTCTCAAAACAGTTCAAAAGGGTTTCATTATCTACGGTACCAAATGCGGCTCTTAAATCAAGTAAAACCAGGACTATAATAATTTAAAACTTTAAGAAGAGCTGTTTCAGTAATATGGTGTTTTCTAACTGTTTTCAAAAAAATATTTAAGCATCATGTTTTTAGTAAAGTAGAATCAAGGCAGAACTTTGTCCATAAAGAAATATCATGACTTGAAGGGAAACTGACGTTATTGGGGAAGTCCTTCTTCAGCTCGGCCACTGACTGGCACCAGTAGGCGGCGGTCTTCTCACTGATGAGCTCAATGTTGAGGAAGGAGCCCTGGCCGGGTCCGAACATATGTCCTGAGGTGGTGCCACGTACAATACGAGGGGACACGTTGGTCACCAGATCCTGCAGACATAGATGTATACAAATTAATCATAGAGGTAGCGGTGGCTGTGAGAAGCGTATCTTTTTTTGTGCTGTGATATTACATCTAGTTTCCCATCGAGTCATTGTGCAAGTTTCCATTAATGGCAACATCAGAATCCCATAAACATCAGCTGAAGCAAACTCTTTTAACTTCAACTGTTTCATGCACCTCAATGTTATAATTTCAACAGTTCCAATAATACTTTTGAGCTTGAAATCAACTGGCAACAATTCTAATAGTCAATTTATTATTTTGACGATTATTTTCACTAAACATGGCAATAAATCACTGTAACCAGGCTCTCAAATATGATTACTTGTTGGTTGGATTGTGTATTTTTTCTCGCTTTTAATTGTTTTATCATAGTAAAGTAAAAATATGTAGGTTTTGACAGTTGGCTGGACAACATATGCAATATGAATTGGGCTAAACTGGGTTTCACGTAACTCTAATGCAATATTTTTCAGACCTTTACCAGACTATACGATTAATCAAGAAAATGACTGATCAACTATGACAAATTATTGTTGATTGCAGCCTTTTATTTTGGCTGCTTTTATTTAGATGTAACTATCTGTGCTAGTTTTCAAATAGTGTATTTTAAACATACCTTGAAACTAAATAAACCTGGGACAAACTGAATAAGCCTCATGTGAAAATGGTCACAGTAAAATGTGTACAGGCTGTGTGAGTGGGTTCCAGAAGGCTCCGGTTCTGGCCACATTCCAATGTTGCAAGGTTGTACACTGTACCTTGTTCAGTCCAAAGGTCTTGGTCAGAGCGAAGCCCCATCCCTGTTCAAAAGCTCTTCTGATCATAGCGGTGCTGGTGGTTGGGGGGGCAGACGCCAGGCCAAACGGGTTGGGGAAATGTATTCCACAAACCTCCACGCTGATGTCCACCTGATCTATAGCACTGTAGAACAGTGGCAGCTTGGGAACCGGGTCCACTGAGTGTCCATGCTGAGACTGCAGGAGGGGGGGAGATGGGACATTTGACCTACATCATTAGTTTACATTTATGGAGGCAGGCCTGAGTTAAAAACATCATCATGTACTCTTGTTAAGGACAAAGTCCCATTAGTGCTGCATTCATGATCTTCTGAACATACCGAAAATATGAAACATTTAAGAGTCATGAACTACGTTGACAGTAAAACTTAAATCAAACGAGAGGAGAATACGATATAGATTTGGAAAAAGTGGTGAAAAATGTGCATGGTTCAACTTTTTTTGCAGCAAAGCCCTGCATTTGGAGCCAAGCTGTGTTCACTTACACGATACATGCCAATTTGAAGAAATTGCAAATACAAAAAAGTTATAGGGCTAACTTGAATATACCACAGATATATACAATCAAAGGTGAGGTTCAAATGTCAGGTACACCTCTTCACACAGAGTTACCTAGCTGACTTTTCAAATAAAATGAGATAAAGGTCTGAAGACAATGACATGGGCTATTTGAGTTTAAATTCAGTTATAACCTCGGTGGGCGAGCTCAAGTTAGGACTTCTTAAGACTGAACTACAAATCCCAACCAAGATGACATATACTGTCTTAGCTTCTTGTCACACAACTGGTTTAGATCTGGTCTGAGCTCTGTTTTTTTAAAGATGTGTTTTGGCAAACACATCTTGAATATACCACAGATAGTAAAATAGTAAAAAAGTGAAATAGTGCAAGTATGGAATGATATATCAGATAAATTATTTATCTAATTTATCTGATATATCATTCCATCACTTGCACTATTTCACTTTTTTACTATTTTTCCTTTTGTATTTACTATTTACTTGCACTATTTTTTTGTGTTTATCAGTTTTATTGTGTTGCACTGTTGGAGGAGCCTGTGACCTAAGATTTTCATCGTCATAACTACACTGTAGCTATGCAGGTATGACAAATAAAAGCCTTGAAACCTTGAGTGTTAAAGCACTTTAACACTCATTTTACCTGCATGTATCTGTGGATGTGCCATGAAGCCTGTTTGCCATCGTTCGTTGATTCCACCGTGGTGTTGGCCAAACCGGCGATGTCTCCTCCTGCAAACACCCAGGGCTCGCTGGTCTGCATGGTGTCCGTGTTCACCTCCGGAGTCCCCCAGCGGGTCATCTTCACGGGAGCCATGGCCTCCTTCACTACACACAGACAAGATATAGATCAAGTTATGTTTGCATTTAAGTTATGCATCGATCGGCAACACATCTGAAGACTCAAGACTGAGAAAGACTACATTTCTTATTTTATGTAAAACTGCAAATATAAATAAAATATAGGACCATTTCCATAGTCACACTTAAAGACCAAGAGTTTACATATTAGTTGATTGCATAAATGAAAATCAACATTTTGATTATGTATGATGATTTTTGGAATGATGAAGATCTCTGGCAAACACACATTTATGATACTAACACGTTTTGTTCAGATGGTGATCTCCACACATTCACACCACTTTATGATTTTTGAAGCATAAATATAATTGGCAGAAGTAAAAAGCTAACGTTAGGCTATAAACAAACTACATCTCACATGACTGTGCGTCACAAAAGCTAAGCAAAAGGCTAATGTTTGGTGTAATGACGTTTAGTAGACTAATTTAGTCACTAGTTAGAAACCAGTTTTTTAAAACACGCAGAAGCTTCAGATATTCACCAGTGGGGTATTTACTGACGTAGTTTATGTGGCAGAATACACATTTAAAATCTCTTCAGCTTGTGTTAACCAGAGACCTTATTTCAGGCACCTAAACTAAATGACGTTAAAAAAAAAAATTACTTCGCAACAAGGTATTCCAATCACTTGTATATAGACTCTTATTGCACTATTTCACTATTTTATTTTTTGTATTTACGTGCACAATCTTTTCAGTTTTTCAGTTTTATTGTGTTGCACTGTTGGAGGAGCCTGTGACCTAAGATTTTCATCGTCATAACTACACTGTAGCTATGTACGTATGAATAATAAAAGCCTTGAACCTTGATAACTGGAGGTAACTGGTAGTGCTAAAATGCTAACAGATTTTCGACTTTTAGGATTAATTCCTGCGCACATTATATTTATCAAATTACAATTTTAATACAAAACACACACAAGAGAGAGCAACATTTATAAACATCTTATGATTCATTTTCAACACTTATTTTATTTAGCAAAAATGCTAAACTGCTGATCAGTCTGTGTGTTGCAGCTGATTGGTTGGTTACCTTGCGGCTCGTTGAGCATGGAACCAAAGGCACTGATGATGTAATCAGCCTTCAGCCTGACAATTTGCTCCTCGTCTTCCAGCCAATCACCTTCCTCAGTCTGCTCCGTGCGACATAACTGTAGCCCGGCAACACGACCGTTCTTCATGATGACCTCCCGAGGAGACAGGAAGGGCAGGAACTCACACTTCTCCTCCTTCGCCAACTCCATCTGACAGAGAACATGTGCTCAGTATTCTCATCAGTCTGTTTGCAGCTCATAGAGTCCTGTTGTGGACCCAGAAATGTTAAGTACCCCAAAGTATATGATAGAAATGTACATAGGGGTCCCAAGCACATAGAAACTGCCGGATGCTAACTTGCATATGTTGGGCAATTTGCACATTTAGCCTAAGTTGCGTTAATTAGCATTATAGCTTATGCAGACAATAATAAAAAAAATGGCTTGGCAGATTTTGACAGTTTTGGAATGGTTTTGGGGGTTATTGAGGATGCTGAATGCATTTCTGGCATTCTCAGGATCCATAATGGCAGTTTTTACCAGAATGTGGCCATATTTGTACTCTGTGGGCTGATTTGATTCATTTTTGGTCGGTTTTGCAGTTTTAGGGGACTTACTCAGAAATTCATTTAGCATCCTCTATAACCCCACAAACCAAATCAGCCAAGTCATAAGTTGCGCTAATTAACGTACGTACCTTATGCTATCTGTGCAAATTGCCCAACATATGCAAGTTATCATCTTACAGTTTTTATGTGCCGGGAACCCTTACTATACATTTCTAAAATAAAACTATGGAGTACTCAATATTTCCCGGTTCACAGTGCTGGCAACTAGACTAATATGTTTCCATTTGATTAGCTATCCATCCATCCCCCCTACCTCCTCAGGGACGGCCCTGATGTTAGTGAATCCCTTCCTGAAGCACACAAACACTCTCCTGGCTCCACAGCGGAGGGCCGAGGTGGCGCAGTCAAATGCAGTGTCCCCGGCCCCGAGGACGATCACCACTCCTCTCAACTCTGGCAGAGAGGAGCGACACTGACACATGCCTGCAGGGAACCAGACAGAGAGAAAGTTTAAGAGGGTTGAACAGACTTAAATGTGGTCATCAAATAAGAATAATGTAATATTCCATGACATGACCTAACCTAAATGTCCCTGCTGTTGGACTAATAAAGCATCTCTGAATCTGATGCTGATCCAAAGAAAATATTTTTGGACTCTTCGAATGTTAAAGGTCCCATGTCATGGCCATTTCTACTGATCATAATTCCATTGTTGAGGTCTACTAAAATAGATTTATATTGTGCAATTTTCCAAAATCACATTGGTTTCTCATACATCATCTCTGTATAGTATGTGTATTCACTCTCTGTCCTAAACGGCTTGTGGGAGCTCCTGCCCCCCCTCCCTATGAGCCCAGCGGCCGCCTGCGAGACAGCGAGACACAGCGAAACCCAGCCCGAAACCAGCCCGAACACACACACACACACACACACCCGCAGCCTGGCTGGGAGTTTGTGTGTGTGCTCACAAACCGACTCACAGCCTCGCCGCGTCCCGCCGTCTCAGGGAGGAGAAATCGGCGGAGCTGCAGCTGAGAAAATATTAACCTAACGGCTCCGCAGACGTAACGTGACGGCTCCACGGATTGGTCCATTTGGGTATGGGCACGTCACTGTACCCAGGAAGAAAACAATGGAAAAAGAGAAATCTCCAACGAGGCGTTCTGGGGCAGCATAGACAGGTCTTTTCTGTGTTAAGAGTTTTACTCTCTACAGGGTGTACTTTGAGGGTTTGTGACTTTGCAGACCGTTTACATGCATAAAAACCTTCATAACACACAAGGGGACGGGTAATAACCGGAAAAGCAAGACATGGGACCTTTAATTTACCTGAAAAACGTGTTAGCAGAAATGATGTCTCCCCTGGGTGTATTTGGCATTTTGAAGTGAAATAAATGTGTCTTGCTATACCGCTGATAATTATTAAGCCATACTTCATTATCTTGATAATACATAATAATATACATGTCCCAATATTGGTTGATATATTTCAACCCAGTCTCACGGCATTTCGTGTTATAGTCACGACATTTAATCTATTGATTTGTGTTCACCAACACGATTTCCCCCTTTTTTTCGTGTCACACAGAATGATTTTAAAAGCAATGTATTTCTATTGGTAGTGTGTTTCGTGCCTGCACCACGTCTTTTTGTCCGGTCGGGTCTTGGAAGACCGGAAGCTGTGGGGTTCATGAAAACATCTTCTTACTCAATATCAAGCCACGATTATTGTTTTTATTTTAAATCGTATAATGTCGGACTTTTTTTGCCGTCTGTGAGGAAAAGAAATGGGACTCAGAGCCTCAGAATAATGAAATCTGTATTTTTTAAATCTTTTTTGCCATCTAATTTGTTATTCTTTTCTAAATAACACACTGTTATTTACTCAACAATAACACACAATTATCCTTTTTTTAATTTATTTGTTTAATTCTATAATCTCTGGCTTTTTTGCCGTCCGTCAGGAACTGAATTTCAAAATAAAGTAACAGGAAACAGACGTAGGCCTATAAGGGACATTTCGAGCATCATTGTGATACACACCCACTGAACTGATTACCCAAGATCCTCAGCTATGCTTTAAGCTCGGTGATTGGATGTTTTAGCCGCAATGCACGTTGGGATATGGTGTTAATGCGATATGAAATCCGAAAAACATTTCGGAGTTTAGGATGGCCGAAGACACTACACTACCCATAATCCTCAGCTATCGTTTGGGACTACAGTCCCTTTGCTTGAAAAACCCCGTGATTCATCTTCAAGCTCTGGGATTGGATGTTGGAGTGGCAGTGCGCCAAGGTTACGCCGAGCGCCAAACAGCACTTTGAAATGGAACGAAACCACGGCAGACTATCCAAAACTGGACTCGAACTACACATGCTGGCTATTATGTTTCGCAACATGTTCTATGGGACGTCTCTACTGGGAACGTTTTCGTTTTTCCCACAGTTAGAAGTTGCCAGCATTAAACACATTGGTGTTATTAAATTTAAAACATGTAATTAATAAATGGGTGAAAATTGCTTGTGTCCATAATGGGCAGCATTAATATATACCCACATGACAGCTCATTGTTACTTTGTAATTCTACTCCACTACAATTCAGAGGTTAACCTGGTATTTTTACTCCACTACATTTGTTTTAGTTACTTTGCAGATTCTGATTAATGATGTGAAATATAAACAACCCTTAAATCAGACTTTAGTTACACCTGAGTAAAATTCAGGGAAGGTGATTGTCAAGTGCCAACAATCAGGAGAGATATTTGATAGTTGGTGCTTGAGAAGACTAAACATTTATCTGCAGATCCCTATAAAGTATATTCATTACTCGTTAATTAAAAACTGTATATAATGGCTATTTTGCACATCCCTTTCAAGATTTCAAGATTTTCTAAGGTTTATTGACATATCATATACACAACTACGGTGTAGTTATGCAATGAATGAAAAACTTGGGTCGCAGGTTCCTCAACAGTGCATTACAAGACATCTATCAATATGTGTGTACCTCCACCATTAAACTGTCATATTCTGCACATTTCTTATACTATCTACATACATAAGAGTATAATTCATATGTATAATATCAGTTAAAATAAGTGCTTCAACATAGTTAACATTGCAGGAAAGCAATATATTAGACATTAAGTACTTTGTCAGGCTTAATATTTATGTGTAGATACCCCCAAAGCTTTTTTCTTATTTAAAAGAAGACCTTAACCTAAAGTATTCTTTAATGTTTAAATAAAGGTTAATTAGTTTTTCTGTTTTGCACATCCTCATATTAATATCTTTCTACATCCGGCACTAAACTGTTTTATTGTAGAGATCACTTACAGTATCTTCTTGATTTTTTATATTCTATATTTCTATCATTGACCTTCTACTTTCCCCCTATGAAAGTATGTACTCTTAATATTTTTTTCATCAAATATAACATATTAAAAAAACAATTCAATAACGTGCTTTAACCACTAGGCGGTGCACACAAGGTACACACAGCATACAATGCCATAATAACTTTGTATTATTAGTGTGGGACACTTATGTATGTATAACATCTGAAGATGTGTAGTTTTATTCATGTTTCCACATCATTTTACAGGATATTGCTATATTATTTCTCATGTTTTACTTCTACACATTAATATCTGATTTGTAAAACATCACAGACAGAAAGGTATATCCGTCATTTAATGGTAAGCTATTGAAATTCTGAATCCATAGATGTGTCTCCCATCACCCAAAACCCCTGACTATTCTCTCAACTCAGTATTTACATTCTTATATTCAAAGAAAATCAGTAATATCTTTAAAAACTACAAGTCCTTTTCTATCAGCTGTGCACCGTTATGGTGTAAATATAACCTATCTACCAATTAGATCAAATGTAAAAGTCAGCCGAATTAGTGTTGATACCGCAAGGAGACGTATTGTGTGAAGAGAAATTGAAGATGTTGTTTAATTGCTGATATATTTATGATCCACGTCACGTATTCAGTTTCGGTGGCAGTTCTTCCTGTTTGTCCAGAAGTCTTTTAATCAGGGCTCTATAAATAAAGAACTAAGGCAGATGTGTAATATGTAATGCAGCCGAACCGTGTATTACAATGCCGTTATGTGATGACTTCCAAAGAGAAAAGCAAGCACACTCGGAATAAAGTATTATTATTTTTTTTAAAATGTTTTTCGGATTTTATATCGCATTAACACCATATCCCAGCGTGCATTGCGGCTGAACAATCCAATCACCGAGCTTCAACCATAGCTGAGGATCTTGGGTAATCAGTTCAGTGGGTGTGTATCTATTTCCGGTTATCTTATTTTGAAATTCAGTTCCTGACGGACGGCAAAAAAGCCAGAGATTATGGAATTAAACAATAAGTAAAAACAAGGATAATTGTGTGTTATTGTTGAGTAAATAACAGTGTGTTATTTAGAAAAGAATAACAAATTAGAAGGAAAAAAACATTTAAAAACTACAGATTTCAGTATTCTGAGGCTCTGAGCCCCATTTCTTTTCCTCACGGACGGCAAAAAAAGTCCGACATTATACGATTTAAAATAAAAACAATAATCGTGGCTTGATATTGAGTAAGGACATGTTTTAATGAACCACACAGCTTCCGGTCTTCCAAGACCCGACCGGACAAAAAGACGTGGTGCAGGCACGAAACATACTACCAATAGAAATACATTGCTTTTAAAATCGTTCTGTGTGACACGAAAAAAAGGGGAAAGTGGTGTTGGTGAACACGAATCAATAGATTAAATGTCGTGATTATAACACGAAATGCCGTGAGACTGGGTTGTATATTTTGTGCATTCCTATGCGAGAATTTGTGTGTGTGTGTGTGTGTGTGTGTGTGTGTGTGTGTGTGTGTGTGTGTGTGTGTGTGTGTGTGTATGTATGTGTGTGTGACAGTACCTTTCTTGCTGGCTGTAGCCACCATGGGCAGAAAGTCTTTGGAAGTGAAGAAGCCCTGATCCATCGTCAGATCCTGGAAGATTTTAGCTTTGTTGGCCTGAGGGAGACCTGAAGACACACACAGGTTCGAAAGGAGGAAAAAATATGTTTATTATAAATTAACTCTATGAAGCCATGTTTGCATAACAGTTTAAAGCAATCACACATAGACATACTGTATTTATCCCACTGTTACAGAAGGATTGTAGTATACAAAATGATCGCCTGTGCTCTGCGCAGTCGTGTATCGTCCGCCAAAGTGCAATAAGGATTTCATAAATGACTTTTCTGACTTTCTGTCCGGGATCATGGTGAAATATGATCGTGTTTTGATCTCCGGCGACTTTAATGTCCATGTGTGTTGCGAGTCCAAACCTCTGGTTAGGGACTTTTTAAATCTCCTTGATTCTTTTGGTCTCGTTCAGTCCGTGGCTGGCCCAACACACGAAAAAGGACACACTTTGGACTTAGTATTATCGTTTGGACTGTCTGTCTCTGTGGATGAAATCTGTGCAGCAACGCGTATCTCAGACCATTTACCGGTTCTGTTTACAACTTCGATCCCTTCCGCAGGAGTCGAATCACGTGCCCCTGCGCGTCGTCTGCGTTCAATTAACCCCTTGACTGCCTCACAGTTTTCTGATGTTTTTAATGCTTCTCCGATCTGTAAATTAGAGGTGAACTGTGCTTTTAGTGCTGATGAGCTTATCTCCATGTTTGACTCGACATGTACCCTAATACTGGATTCTGTTGCTCCTTTTACGCTTAGACGCACCAAAGTTCTCTCAGAGCCGTGGCTCAATGACTGTACTCGTGCTCTCAGACGCACCTGCAGGCGTGCAGAGAGAAAATGGAAAAAGGATAAACTCCATGTCTCCCTAGAAATCCTTCGTGCTTGCCTTTCCGACTACCAGACGGCAGTCAAAGCAGCCAAAACAGAGCACATTTCTCTGTTAATCTCCAAAAACAGCCATAAACCTCAGGTTCTTTTTAATGTCCTCAACTCTATTATTAATCCCTGTGATGTTTCTTCTATTGTGCCATCGACTACTCTCTGTGATAAGTTTCTTACATTTTTTATTGAAAAAGTATCTGCTTTAGGCTAGCCCACACTAGTGCTACCCCAGATCCTGCTCCTTTTCTGTGCCCTGCTGTCCTCGACCACTTTGAGCCTGTATCCCTCTCTTCTCTCTCGGATGTAGTCAAGCACCTGCGGCCGACAAACTGCACCTCAGACAGCATTCCCTCTCGCCTTCTCAGAGATGAATCAAGTATTTTATTACTTATAAACACCTCTCTTAGCTCAGGATGTGTC
The DNA here is from genome assembly GCA_031216635.1 of Dissostichus eleginoides. Lineage (NCBI taxonomy): Eukaryota > Metazoa > Chordata > Actinopteri > Perciformes > Nototheniidae > Dissostichus > Dissostichus eleginoides. The sequence continues at coordinate 31,012,411 of CM062276.1, read as the reverse complement.
CCAGCTGCCTTCAAACATGCCGTGGTCAAGCCACTACTTAAAAAGAAAAATCTCGACCCCTCCATTCTCGCAAATTTTAGGCCCATCTCCCAGCTACCTTTTTTATCTAAAGCCCTGGAGCGAGTAGTCTACGCTCAGCTGCAGTCGTTCTTAACCACGCATGGCATCCATGAAAAGTTTCAGTCTGGCTTCAAACCTATGCACAGTACTGAAACAGCCCTTTTAAGAGTTTTTAATGATCTGCTCCTAGCCGCCGACTCAGGTAGCCCAGCTGTCCTGGTGCAGTTAGACCTGACAGCTGCCTTTGACACTGTAGACCATAGCATCCTGTTGTCACGGCTTGAACAGTCCGCAGGCATCACAGGCTCTGCCCTTGCATGGTTCAGGTCCTACCTGACAGACCGTAGCTTCTCAGTGCAGCTAGGTGCCTTCTCCTCTGCTAAAGCCCCTCTTACCTGTGGGGTTCCCCAAGGCTCTATCCTGGGCCCCATCCTCTTTTTACTGTACATACTGCCCAGGTTCAATTCTCACTAAACACAATATTCCCTTCCACTGCTACGCCGACGATGTACAGATCTATCTGCCTCTCAAAGCAAATGTCAAACACTCACTACAGCAGTTGATGGACTGCTTGATAGAGATCAAATCCTGGCTGAGCCAAAATGTCCTCAACCTCAACGAGAGCAAGACTGAGGTCATCTTTTTTGGACCCCAACCTCCAGCCTCTCCGGTTGATATTCTGGGCTCTCTCAATGAAAACATCCTCCCCTCTGTCATGAACCTTGGAGTGACCTTCAGTAGCACTTTTAAATTCGACAAGCAGGTCAGCACCGTAGTCAAATCTTGCTTTTTTAAAATAAGACTATTGGCCAAAACCAAGTCGTATTTATCTTTTAAAGACCTAGAAAGGGTTATTAAGCCTTTGTACCTCAGACTGGACTATTGCAACGCTCTGTATGTGGGTATGGACCAGGCCTCAATTAGACGCCTGCAGCTAGTGCAGAACGCAGCTGCACGTCTTCTGACTGGCCACAAAAAGCGTGACCACATCACCCCAATTCTGGCCTCACTGCACTGGCTTCCAATTCGGTTCCGAATTGATTTTAAAATCCTTTTATTTGTTTTCAAAGCCCTAAATGGGCTGGCTCCTGCCTATATAGCAGAACTCCTCCATCGCTACACCCCAGCCAGAGCTTTAAGGTCTGCTGACCAGCTGCTGCTGATAGTGCCCAAGAGCAGGCTCAAAACCCGAGGGCACCGAGCCTTCGCAGCAGCTGGCCCCAGGCTCTGGAACACTCTGCCCCTCCATGTGAGGTCAGCCCAGACCCTAGGGGTTTTTAAATCCTCACTAAAGACTCACTTCTTCTCCCTGGCCTTCTAGTCAGAGCGGAGCATGACACCTGACTATTCCCTGTGTTTTTTATTTATCTGTTGTAATTTATTGTCTTTTATTGTGATTGTAGTAATGTGTTTTGATTACATGTACCACTTTGGCTCGACCAAAAATCGCTTTTAAATGTGCTTTATAAATAAAACTTAATAAACTTGAAACTTGATAATACACTACCACAGGCCAAAGGTATTTTCTGAAGAGGCACTCACCAATCCCGATGAAGACTGCCTTGAATCCTTCCTCTTTCAGGGAAGTCAAAGTCATTCCATCAACACCCAGACCCTTCTCACAAATCACCTGTTGGATAAAAACACACATTTATCAAGACTGTGTAAGGATTCAAATCATCAGAAAGGTCTTATCATTTCAATTAACGTCATTATTTGATCTCTGTCCATTTTCTGTCCAATATGTGGAATGCTCTCTGTCATACATTTGAATTGTTTGGCCTCATATTTCAGTACACATTTAGATGATCATAAACAAAATAAAGAAAGATGACAGAATACATAATACTTAATAGCTAAACAATTATTATAGTGAGGACAATTGGTGCATTTAAAACACATGTGTGAGTAGGAAAGGAGTTTCTGTGAGTCATACCTTTACTCCTAAGTCCTTCATCAGGTCTATTTCAAACTGCACAACCTCATAGGGAAGCCGGAACTGAGGGATCTCTGCTGTGCTGCAGGGAATCAAACATATGTGTTGAATGTGACATTCCTTTATTCCCCTTTACTTTGTCTTTTTCATATCTCTCTTCATTTTCAACACTACAAGTACGTTTAAGAGGTTTTTCAAAGTCATTCTAATGGACAACATGAATCTTTCTTCCTCTCTGATTTGGGTTTGGGTTATTTCAAACAGGTATGAATTTAGTTTTTGTCAAAGAGACTTTAATCCAACCCTTCTTCATAAAGGCCATCAATTTCCAAATTATAGAGGGACAAAATAATCAGATTTCGCTAAATGAATGCGACTAGTTTGTTTGTATTTATGTTTTATTTTGTAATGTTTCCTAGCATCTGCTGCATCTTAGGCCTTGCTTTGTATAATACAGTATGTGCTAAGTAGTTTGGTAACTCTATTTTAAAGTTCCTACAATGAATTTTGACAAAATCATTTTTCATCAAATATCTTAATTGATACAATAGAATGACATACATAATTTGATATAATATCTTACTTTGATATGCTGTACTGTACAGATGTATGAGGATGATGTGTTACCTCAGGCCTCCAATCCACTTCTGTTTCTCAAATATGGTAATATTATCATATCCAAGGCGGGCCAGGAAGGAGCCGCAGCTGATTGACGCAGGGCCACAACCAATCAGAGCTATGGGGGCATGGTAAATCTCTGGCATCTCATTGGCTGGTGGCAGTTCAGGATTCCTGATCTGAGGGATGCCCATCTTACTAAACACCTTAGAAGAAACACACAAACATATATTTGAAACAACCCACTTTTAACAGACTGCATTCAGACAATAACACTGATACATTTTCTACACAACATTGCTTTAAGTCACCCTACGTAACCATGAAGAACAGTTACCACTGTGGACACAATAATGAGATGATGATTCATTTTATAAGTATCACTTGTTCAAGCAGGAAATAGTGTTGTTCATTGCAAACTTCAAGATTCCTCCACAAAGAATAATGTTTTGAATGGGTGTTTCAGTTGCATGCATGAAATAATGTCTGTGTTTAACGAATTAAAGAGATTTTCACATTTTGTTCTACAAGATAAATCACTGAATTAGGAACATTTAAGCATCTAAAACAAGATGGTTGCTAAGTGGCTAAATGAGACTACTAGTCATCATGGCGAACACCAGAAAATGAATCTATAAAATAGTGGTTATGTTGTGCGAATGGTGTAGTTTGTTTAAAGTTTTTAGCTTTTTACTTGTGGCAATTAATTCACACTTCAAAAATCAAGTGGTGAAAATTGCTAAAGATAATTTTGAATAGATGACATGATTACAACTGCTTAGACTCAATACAGCTCATTTAAAGGGGACCTATCATGCTATATTTAAATAATATATAAGGTATATATATATATATATATATAAGGTATATTAATACGTTTTAATTTTCAAAATACGAAACAGATCATGCATTTTAGCCATGCCTCATTTTGCCTCACTCCAGCTCTGTCTTTGCAAGGTCTGATTCAGCTGACCACGCCCCCATGCGGAAGAGGGGGGCGTGACACGGCCCCGGCACGAGCGTCATGTTATCATGCTTGCTGTGATTACGAGTGGAGAGTCAACATGGCCCAACCTCTCATTCCCCTGATTGGTGGAGAGTTGACCAATCAGGCGGAGTGCACCTACATTACGTCAAAAAGGTGCAAATAAAAAATCCACCCGTATCAAATCCGTTGCAGCCCCGTTTTTAGAGATTTGGGTATGGAGGAAAAGAGAGAGGGTTGTGTTTTCTGACACTTTGTGAGTTCCCTGGAACACCGGGGACACATATGTATGTATAAAAGACATCACAAAGTGCATTTTGCATGATAGGTCCCCTTTAAGTATTCTGTGCTCGTGAACTGTACCTCGGTAGCAAACTGCTGCAGCCCTCCGATATTAATGGGTCCCTCCTCAGAAGCAAACAAGTTGCAGCCCCCCACACACAGCTCTGATGTGGGACACACCATTCCACAGGTCAGGCCCAGCGGGTTGTCAGAAAGGATGGCCCGTGCTGACCCATAGTAGTTCTAGTATACACACACACATAGATACACACAAATATCACTGCTAAATACCACTTTTCTATAATTGTTTGTTTTTCTTCTGAGACATGTTTCAGGACATTGAACTGACATTTAGAAGTCCCTGTGTGCAGGACTGTATTTGTTTGTGTATATTTGCAGTACCTTATTAGAGATGCTTGTAATAAATGACTTGATGTCCAGGTTAGTAGGGCAGCTCTTCTGACAGGGGGCATCCACGCATTTAAGACACCTAAACACAGATTAGACTTTTACTTACATTTTAAAACTCCCTGCCTATGTTTTTTTGTAAAACGTTTTAACTTTATTGAACAATTATATCAGTACATTATAACAAGGCATATAAACATCAAGGTTCATTACTAAACTTAAAACATGGAGGGCATTATGAACAGGTAATTAAAGTGTTTAGGGTGTAAGTGTCCTATTGTTCAAAATGTATTTTATTGCCTCAAATAAAAAGCTTTTCAAATCCACCCAGAAAAAAAATTATAAAAATTAAATGTCAAGCCGTCTTGTCCTAGTGCCTTTCCTACTGCTATCCTCTTAACCGCCTCATCTAATTCTGTCATTCTGATCTCAGATTCACACATTTACCTAAAAGCTAAGTCTAATTTGGGGATATATGGCCCAGATTGAAGGCAAGCCATTCATAATGATTATTATTAAAGTAATAACATTCAAAAATCAAACAGCCCAGTTTTATCTGTTAGCGGTGCTTTGAGCTAACCGCTAACATCAGCGTGCTAACATGGCAACCCAGTCTCTCGGCATTTCGTGTTATAGTCACGACATTTAATCTATTGATTTGTGTTCACCAACACGATTTTCCCCTTTTTTTCGTGTCACACAGAACGATTTTAAAAGCAATGTATTTCTATTGGTAGTATGCAGGGTCGGCTCTAGAACAAATCGAATGGGGGAGCAATCATTTACCACGGGGGGGCACACACTGCCGTCAACAACCCGGGAAGATTTCTTTTTAAATATTGAAGTTAAAAGCATCAATCTGGTGCACTTTGAGAGCAACATTAAGAGATCTATGGATACATCTCTCAAAACCCATATGAAACAGAACTGTAAGCAGATTTACTTTTTCTTTATGCATATTTTACAAATCACTACCCTTTTAAACTGTATTTTTGTTTTCTGTCATATAGCCAAGTATTTCATACCTGTTTTTCATTTATTCTCTTATTTTTTAATAACTATAATGATCATGTAAAGGTGTTCCTCGGAAATACTTGTTTACATAAATGGTAACCAAACCGTTTGAGACCCACTGCGATAACTTAAGTTAACTATCTAAACACTCTGAGTCCTGACCTTACCTCACTGAGCTGTAGTCATCTGAGCCTCTCAGTGTGACAGGAGAGGACTCTCCTCCACAGTTGTTGTAGAAACAGCTCTTTATAACCGTTAGCATAGCTAGCTAACCAGATGCTAACAACAACAAAAATCTTTTTTTCCTTCTAATTTGTTATTCTTTTTCAAAATAAAACACTGTTATTTACTCAACAATAACACACAATTATCCTTGTTTTTATATATTTGTTCAATTCTAGAATCTCTGGCTTTTTTGCCGTCCGTCAGGAACTGAATTTCAAAATAAGATAACCGGAAACAGATACACACCCACTAGAGCGCCGGGTCATGTTATGACCGTCTTTTCTATGTTGCTGTGGGGTTTTTCCATTGGTATGGGTTTTAAAATATAAAAACAGTAATAAGTAATAAGCCTTATCAGCCATAACTATCAACAGAATTGCGTTGCCAGGCAACAGCTTGGGGTGAAAACAGTATTTCCGGTCTCAAAGTTTTCATAATAAAACCGGAAGTATTCCCCTCACTGTCAAATTATTTTACAGTGATATCTGCAGTACTCATCAACTAAAAACATCAGATTATCCTTGTTAATTACACAACATTGATTGGTTTAAATTGTGTACAATGCTTTTGTGTTTTTCCCCTTCGATTCGGAGAAACAAATAGTTTTTTCGGAGTTTAGGATGGCCGAAGACACTACACTACCCATAATCCTCAGCTATCGTTTGGGACTACACCAGTCCCTTTGGTCCCCGTGATTAGTCTTCAAGCTCTGTGATTGGATGTTGGAGTGGCAGTGCGCCAAGGTTACGCCGAGCGTCAAACAGCTCTTTGAAATGGAATGAAGCCACGGCAGACTATCCAAAATAGGATTCGAATGAGTCCACCCCCCCCTAGAACTACACATGCTGGCCAGAGCCCTGATGCTCGCTATTTGTGTGTTTCGCAACATTTTATATGGCACGTCTCGACTGGGAATTGTAGTTTTAAAAAACGTTTTCGTATTTCCCACAATTAGAAGTTGCCAGTATTAAACTGTGTACATCCCTGGAGGTTTAGGGGATACGAAACACTTTGGTGTTATCAAATGTAAAACTTATAATTAATACATGGGTGAAAATTGCTTGTGTCCATAATGGGCAGCATTAATACCCACATGATAGCTAAGGTCAGAAGAGATTTATTTAATAGCTGGTCTTATGTCTGTGACCCCTCCTGTTGTTCATTGATAAGCCTGAAACATGCACTTGTCAACGTTCAGAGGCACATTTTGCAAATATGGCAGTAGCCATCGATCATCTTAAGATAAGATATACTTTATTGATCCCAAGTAATACACAGCAGAATGTAAAACATGCAATTTATTGTTACTTTGTAATTCTACTCCACTACAATTCAGAGGTTAACCTGGTATTTTTACTCCACTACATTTATTTTAGTTACATGGCAGATTCTGATTAATGATGTGAAATATAAACAACCCTTAAAGTAGACTTTAGTCACACCTGAGTAAAATTCAGGGAAGGTGATTGTCAAGTGCCAACAATCAGGAGAGATATTTGATAGTTGGTGCTTGAGAAGACTAAACATTTATCTGCAGATCCCTATAAAGTATATTCATTACTCGTTATTCTCTACTAATAGTTAATTAAAGACTGTATATAATGGCTATTTTGCACATCCCTTTCAAGATTTCAAGATTTCAAAGGTTTATTGACATATCATATACACAACTACGGTGTAGTTATGCAATGAATGAAAAACTTGGGTCGCAGGTTCCTCAACAGTGCATTACAGGACATCTATCAATATGTGTGTATACCTCCACCATTAAACTGTCATATTCTGCACATTTCTTATACTATCGACATACATAAGAGTATAATTCATATGTATAATATCAGTTAAAATAAGTGCTTCAACATAGTTAACATTGCAGGAAAGTTGATTGTCAAGTACCAAAACAAATTATGCAATATATTTGACACTAAGTACTTTGTCAGGCTTAATATTTATCTGTAGATACCCCCAAAGCTTTTTGCTTACATGTATTTAAAAGAAGACCTTAACCTAAAGTATTCTTTAATGTTTTAATAAAGCCTAATTAGTTTTTCTGTTTTGCACATCCTCCTATTAATATCTTTGTACATCCGGCACTAAACTGTTTTATTGTAGAGATCACTTACAGTATCTTCTTGATTTTTTATATTCTATATTTCTATCATTGACCTTCTACTTTCCCCCTATGAAAGTATGTACTCTTAATATTTTTTCATCAAATATAACATTCAACACAAAAATTCAATAACGTGCTTTAACCACTAGGCGGTGCGGGTTAAAAAACTGTCAAGTTTAAAGTGTTAACACAATAAATTATACTTTCCAGGATAAGTTTCCAGTTTAGTTCATGACGGATGTATTTTGTTATCCACACATATATTTTTTTGATATTTGTAACACTAAACCGACAGAAAAGATGGTCTTAACATGACCCAGTGGTCTAGTTCAGTGTTTCTCAAACTTTTTCATACCAAGGACCACTTAACCAATAAAAAAACACTCGCGGACCACCCAACTCCACAAATATCCAAAAACAAAAAGGCCTGCTTACCACTCCAACAGTATATAACAAATTACAGCCTAATAATGACGGCTTAACCTTCTCTGCTGTATATCGCCTCGTTCACACATTAAATCAACAATACAAATACAACTACAGATTCTACAAGTATTTCGTTCAAATGAGATTTAAAATGCTCAGGTTTTACACCTCTTATGAAATGTAGACTACATTTATTACGGAGTTTATGTCCGAGCCAACAGACTCACAGATCGTTGGCTACTGAGAGAAATGCTAAATACACCGCATGTAGTACGACACAAACCTTTTCAAAACAAAACACAGTAAAACTATGGTCGCAGGCCCAAGTTTAACTCTCTGAGGTCTAACCCCTAGATTCCACCGCGTTACGGCCGCGCCGCGGCGTTCACAGTGATCGCGGCCACTCTAGTCAATGGGTGCTATTCCACCAGACGCACCGCGTTACGGCTTGAAGCGTCCCAGAAGCGTCCCAGAAGCGTCTCGGCACTGGGCTCCGCTACAAATAGGATGCAAGTCTATTTTCGACGCGACGCGAGGCGTTGCATAGCGCCGGGCAGGAAGTGGACCGGTCAGAGCATCCAGTCAATCCCCAAAATAAACCAATTTTGCAGACCCTATCCCTCCGTAGTCTTTCAAGTAGGAGGAGAAATGCCAGCATTCTCTTCCGGTTTACAGGCACTGTGTAAATTATATATAGAATAATTAGATGATGAATGCATTTTTTTACCACTAAAATACAGCAACACATCTTTGATTCATGTCGTTTATAACTGGAATATTACAATTATTATTAACTTTGTCTGCACAAAGTAGCCTGTCCAGGAAATATGCCCAAATCAACAAAAACTGCGAGCCGGCACGCAAGACCCTCCGCTTCTGAAACGGTTCTGAAACGCGCCCGGTGGGTTATGACGCTGACGCCGCGCAGACGGACCCGGTGGAATCAAGGGGTAAGCCCTTTCTTCACATGTTAGGCTCGCCTGGGCTTTTTTTGTAAAAATGCTATTAAAACATGAACCTTGGTGACCATCGGGCTGGCCTGCATGGTCTGCCTACAAAACAAAAATAAAAAAACGTTTTTGCAGCCCCAACAACAGCCTCTGATCATCAACAGACTTCATGCAATGCTTCATTGGATGCATATATATTAGATAATAATCTCTATCTTACTCCTAAAAAATCTAAATCTACTTCCAGCATGGATAAATGTTCATAAAATACATCCATTGTTTGTTTTATACGCTTCTTGAAATCAAAAGAAAAAAAAGAAAAAAAAAGGGTACAAACAACTGTCAACATGTGTGACGAAGGTGTTGCGCTGGGCTATATCATGCAATCGAAAGTGAAACTTAAGTTCGCTCCATTGCGGAGATATTTCCGCGAGAGTGCGGAAAACTTAAATTTATTTATTTATTTCAAATGTGAAATGTTACCAATATACTCACGGACCACTAGGGGGCGGTCACTTTGAGAAGCACTGGAAAACATAATAATATCAAACATAATATTACTATTAACTTTATTGTGAAATTAAAACAGAACGGTAAAGAAAAATACAGTTTCCGGTGTCCGTGTGAGGCCCAATCTCTCTCGATTTGAAGCTTATGCATTGTACCATGAACCTACACCTGTAACAGTCAAAGACAGGCAACTGTTGAGGAGTTGGAAAGGTAGTTTCTGAAGATGTTACAAATAACACACAGCATACAATGCCATAATATCTTTTTATTATTAGTGTAGGACACTTGTGTATGTATAACATCTGAAGATGTTTAGTTTATTCATGTTTTCACATAATTTTACAGGATATTGCTATATTATTTCACATGTTTTACTTCTACACATTAATATCTGATTTGTAAACATCACAGACAGAAAGGTATATCTGTCATTTAATGGTAAGCTATGGAAATTCTGAATCCATAGATGTGTCTCCCATCACCCAAAACCCCTGACTATTCTCTCAACTCAGTATTTACATTCTTATATTCAAAGAAAATCAGTAATATCTTTAAAAACTACAAGTCCTTTTCTATCAGCTGTGCACCGTTATTGTGTAAATATAACCTATCTACCAATTGGATCAAATATAAAAGTCAGCCGAATTAGTGTTGATACTGCAAGGAGACGTATTGTGTGAAGAGAAATGGAAGATGTTGTTCAATTGCTGATATATTTATGATCCACGTCACGTATTCAGTTTCGGTGGAGTTCTTCCAGTTTGTCTAGAAGTCTTCTAATCAGGGCTCTATAAATAAAGATCTACGGCAGATGTGTAATATTTAATGCAGCCGAACCGTGTATTACAATGCCGTTATGTGATGACTTCCAAAGAGAAAAGCAAGCACACTCTGATTAAAGTATTATTTTCTTTTTTCTTAAAAATGTTTTCGGATTTCATATCGCATAAACACCATATCCCAACGTGCATTGCGGCTAAAACATCCAATCACCGAGCTTCAACCATAGCTGAGGATCTTGGGTAATCAGTTCAGTGGGTGTATCGCAATGACGCTCGAAATGTCCCATATATAGGCCTACTTCTGTTTCCGGTATTGTTTATGACGGATGTATTTTGTACGGTGGCCCTGAAGTGCAAGTCAAAACAACATTTCAGAAAACACCACAGCATTTCAGAAAACACCACAGCATTTCAGAAAACACCACAGCATTTCAGAAAACACCACAGCATTTCAGAAAACACCACAGCATTTCAGAAAACACTACAGCATTTCAGAAAACACCACAGCATTTCACAAAATGCTACAGCATTTCAGAAAACACCACAGCATTTCAGAAAACACCACAGCATTTCAGAAAACACCACAGCATTTCAGAAAACACTTCAACATTTCACAAAATGCTACAGCATTTCAGAAAACACCACAGCATTTCACAAAATGCTACAGCATTTCAGAAAACACCACAGCATTTCAGAAAACACCACAGCATTTCAGAAAACACCACAGCATTTCAGAAAACACCACAGCATTTCAGAAAACACCACAGCATTTCAGAAAACACTACAGCATTTCAGAAAACACTACAGCATTTCAGAAAACACTACAGCATTTCAGAAAACACTACAGCATTTCAGAAAACACTACAGCATTTCAGAAAACACTACAGCATTTCAGAAAACACTACAGCATTTCAGAAAACACTACAGCATTTCAGAAAACACTACAGCATTTCAGAAAACACTTCAACATTTCAGAAAACACCACAGCATTTCACAAAATGCTACAGCATTTCAGAAAACACCACAGCATTTCACAAAGCACTTCTACATTTCAACTTTCACGGAAAGGGTATTCCTTTAGGGAGAAGACTTCTTGTTTGTGATTGGACAGAGCCAGCCAGCGAAGCACTGCTGTGATTGGTTGTTTTTGCTGCCAATCAGGAAATGACGCTTCGTGATTGGTCAGCACCCGACAGCTCAACATGTCCCAAAACATCAGCCGTTAGCTGTTAGCACACACTCAGAGCTCACAGCTCCTCATATCTGTTCAGAAACTGGACAAAAGTTAAACATGAACAAAACACAGACTGTCTATGTCATGGCGAATATAGTCGCTGCTTTATTTCTGTCTGTATGACGTTGTTGTGAGTGTGGACGGAGCAGCTACAGGTTAGTTTAGCCCAGCGTTTCACTGGTGGGACGCAGAGATGTGATAGGTGGGTCGCGAATGGATGCGATGAACGGGAGATTATTATTATTTTTTTTAATAAACTTGGGTCCTCGCGGGTGGTAGTGGACTGTTACAGCCGGAGACTTGCAACGGTGGTGGACTTTCACAGCGCCGCTGCGCCGGAGCCTCGCAACGGCGGGTGTTTGCGGCGGCGGATGTGGTACCGGCGCAGCGGCGCTGTGAAAGTCCACGGTCCACCTATGCCAGAGCCAGCGGCCCACCGGGAAAAGTCCCAAATCTGCCGATGGCCAATCCGAGCCTGCTCACACACACAACTGAAACCATTGGGCAGAGAGCTGTGCACATTCTTCTTCCCTTCGCCACATCTTATCTCTGTGAAATGGGCTTTCCAGCTGTTGCAACACTGAAAACAAAATACAGATCTAAGCTCAACATTGAGCAGGACTTGAGAGTGGCATTATCAAGCCTGCAACTGCGTTTTGAAAAGATGTGTAGTGCAAAACAGGCTCATTGCAGTCACTAATAATCCAGTGATGAGACTCATGCATTCAATTGGTCATTTGCATTGCTGAATGTATTTCCTGAATGTATGAATGTATTGATTTGTTATTGATTTTCTCTATTTCTGAACTGATGTTATTTGTTATTGATGTTATTTGTTATTGACTTTTGTTATTTGTTATTGATTTTATTTGTTATTATTGACTGATGTTATTTGTTATTGATTTTATTTGTTATTATTGACTGATGTTATTTGTTATAAGATGTAGAACTTGACGTTATTTAAATACATTTGACAATTTTAAGCTTGGCCTACCATTGATAACACAATTGCATAGTAGGCCCTTTTTCTATATTTTTGGAACTCAGCCCATTTGAGGCAAGGATTGACACCATTGCACTTTTATTTTCTCTTTTTCTGAACTGTTATTTGTTATTGATTTTCTCTGTTTTTGAACTGGTGTTATTTGTTATAGATATATTGTTATATTGTTATAGAAAGATACATTTGACAATTTTAAGCTTGGCCTACCATTTTATTGGAGCGATGAGGGACAGGTGGGGCTTGGAAAGGCCCACCTGTTCAAAGTGGGGAATGACAGAAAATGTTTGAGAACCACTGGTTTAGCCTGATCGATCCAATCTCCATTCAGAAAACACGCATTTTAAAGGGTTTTTCGTCTGCCGTCTGTCTGCACACTTGTCAAAGCATTAATTCATGTTTTTTACTAACCGGTATCAGTATGTAGTTACTTCGGCATCATTTAGAAATGTGTTTTACAATTAAATTACGGTAAAATATGTTAATTTCGTTGTAGTTGATATCTATCATAGTATTTGCATGTATATAATCCCCGCCCCCTCTCCAGCGCGTCTTGTTTGAATGACAGGAGTAAACACAGCTGAAAGCCGCGGTGAAACTCGAGCGATTAGAGCGATGCGAATATTCGGGGCTTATCTCCATGTAAATACTATGGTAGAATACAAAAAAATGAACATATTTTACCGTGATTTAATTGTAATACACATTTCTAAATGATGCCGAAGTAACTACATACTGATACCGGTTACTTTGACAAGTGTGCAGACAAGACGGCAGGCGAAAAACCTTTTAAAATGCGTGTTTTCTGAATGGAGATCGGATCGATCAGGCTAAACTAACCTGTAGCTGCTCCGCCCACACTCACAACAACGTCCTAAAGACAGAAATAAAGCTGCGACTGTAGTCTCCATGACACAGACAGTCTGTGTTTTGTTCATGTCTAACTTTGGTTCAGTTTCTGAACAGATATGAGGAGCTGTGAGCTCTGTGTGCAAACAGCTAACGGCTGATGTTTTGGGACATGTTGAGCTGTCCGGTGCTGACCAATCACGAAGCGTCATTTCTTGATTGGCAGCAAAAACAACCAATCACAGCAGTGCTTCTCTGGCTGGCTCTGTCCAATCACAAACAAGAAGTCTTCTCCCTAAAAGAATACCCTTTCCGTAAAAATTGAATTGATGAAGTGTTTTCTGAATGCTGTAGTGTTTTCTGAATTGCTGTGGCATTTTCTGAAATGTTGTTTTGACTTGCACTTCAGGGCCACCGTAATTTTGTTATACACACATTCCTTCATATTTTTATTTTAATTTACATTAAAGTATTTCGTGAGGCATTCTAAAATGTTTTTAAACATAACTAGGGTTCTAGTTGAAGAGTTTATAAATGAACATGAACCCAAGCTGTTGTCTGGCAACGCAATTCTGTTGATAGTTATGGCTGATAAAGCTTATCACTTATTGGCTTATTACTTATTACTGTTTTGATATTTTAAACCCCAAACCGATGCAAAAACCCCACAGCAACATAGAAAAGACGGTCATAACATGACCCTGCGCTCTAGTTAATAGACAAAATAATTTCATACATAATATTATTAATGACTTTATTTTTAAATGTAGTTCCTGACGGACGGCAAAAAGCCAGACATTATAGAATTAAACAAATAAATAAAAACAAGGATAATTGTGTGTTATTGTTGAGTAAATAACAGTGTGTTATTTAGAAAAGAATAACAAATTAGAAGGAAATTAAAAAAATACAGATTTCAGTATTCTGAGGCTCTGAGCCCCATTTCTTTTCCTCGCGGACGGCAAAAAAGGTCCGACATTATACAATTTAAAATAAAAACAATAATCGTGGCTTGATATTGAGTAAGAACATGTTTAGTGTTTTTATGAACCACACAGCTTCCGGTCTTCCAAGACCCGACCGGACAAAAAGACGTGGTGCAGGCACGAAACACACTACCAATAGAAATACATTGCTTTTAAAATGGTTTTGTGTGACACGAAAAAAAGAGGAAAATCGTGTTGGTGAACACGAATCAATAGATTACATTTCGTGACTATAACACGGAATGCCGTGAGACTGGGTTGGGTAAATACAAGCTGAAGAGATTTTCATGTTTTGTTCTACAAAATAAAATGTGTCAGTAAATACCCCAAAGGTGAATGTCTGAAGCTTCTATGGGTCATAAAAACAGCTAACAAGTTAATAAATGAGACAACTTAATGTTATCATGCTGAACATTAGCCGCCTTTAGCTTAGCGGTGGTGATGCGCAGCCATGTCTGTGATGTACAATAGCTTTTTACTTCCTGAAATTGTGTTTACGCTTCAAAAATCCTAATAGTGGTGTTCATATGTGGAGATTTTCTTGCTGACCAGAATGTGTTACTATCATAAACCTTATACACTTTTGCAAAAGATCTTATTTTCTGTAATTTTCAGATCACATTGCTTTCTGTCAAAAAAATCGTCCTCACTGCACCACTCTAGGACCATAGACTGGAATGTAAAGGTGGACATGGTCCCCATGACCTCACCGATTAGTTTGTGAACTATGGTTTGAAGTCTATTTTAATAAACTTCAATTAACTGAAAACACACTGAAAAGAGTTCTAAGAGAAAGAACATGAGGAGCAACCAGACGAACACCTCCGTGGTAAGAAGGCTGAAAAGTGCTTTTCCCTTTTTTGCAGTTGAGTGAGATCGCAAGAATTGAAGTTTAACAACTCAGTATGGTACTTGGTGGTAATGGGTACTTTTCATTAAAAACGGAACAAAGTAATTAATTCTCACCTGAGTGCTTCTCGTAGAGCTCCACGCTCACTCAGCGTTGTGTGTTTGATATCATCAAAGTTGTTTTCTAAGTCCACACAAGACTGAAGAGTGGAGAACATAGAACAATTAAAAAAAAGATTAATGAAAACAGGGACAAAAAAGAAGGGATTAGTGGACAAACATGGAGAAAGAACATTTTAAACAAATGCTAACGACTAAACCGCACAACCAAAGCCAGGCTGTGTGTGTGTGAGAGAGTGTCGTATACTTACATCACAGCTCTTTTCATGGTTTCTCTTCCAGTGTGTCTTTTCTTTCTTCTTGTTGGCCGTGGACATAATCTGAGCATGAGTCTTCACCCTGGGATTCAGAGCCAGGATGCTCTGTAGGAAAAGGGGAAAATACATCACACATCCAGAACAACTGTGGCAGAAGTCCAATCCTGTGCAAAAATACTGTTTTTGATTTATTAGGGTGTTTGAGTTTCATAAACTGTATTCTTTTGTTAACCCAAAGGTTTACAAGTGTGGATTATAAATGCTGGATTTTGCTTTCCACCTGTTACTCATGAACTACTACTGATATCGGTTTTTAACACACACACACACACACACACACACACACACACACACACACACACACACACACACACACACACACACACACACACACACACACACACACACACACACACACACACACACACACACACACACACACACACACACACACACACACACACACACACACACACACACAGGAAAATTCTAGGAAGTGAACTTGTTTGCTTAGATCAGGTTCAAGGGGATAAGATAATGACGGGCAGCCAGGTCAATGTGCTGGCGTTATGTGACATGTGGTATATAATACAAAATAAATAAATACAATCAATGATGTCTCATATTGACACCATGTTACAAACAGAAAATAAATCAAATAATGAAATAAATAAATAGGCTCATGATCTACTCTACTGAAGGCCTTTCCAAATAACAGATACACCAGACAAATCCCAAAAGTCATCATCTGTTTGCTTCCAAAATTAAAAGGAAATGTTTTCATACCCAATTTAACAATAGTTTAATACTGGTTTTCATTAAACTTTTAACATATGTACTGTAGCAGTTATTATATTATCATCTGCTTCACCCAAACTGAATTTCAGTTTTAAAACCAAAGAGTTGAATGCAGATCTTTTGGACATCCGTTAAAACTATTGCACCATCTCTTCACGTCCACAGTACACCCATCCATCGACTCTGACCATACATCACTTATCTACAGATTTCATAACGTCACACGCCGATTGTTGCATAAGACCACAAGGTCATGAGCGAGACTATATAACATGGTCTTTTATCCCCTTAATCCTGCTGTGACATAATGTGGCAGAATGTATTTTGGACTAAAAACATTTAAAAAACAATATTTTGCTTCAAAGGATCACAACCCACCTTTACCTAAGCTGAAAGACAAAAATGTGCTGTAGGAAATATGATTAAATAGTTTAATTTAATTTGAAATGCACTTCAATTCATGTCAACAAGGACTCTCCTTTACTCAGATCCAGAGATGTAATTAATGAGGTTCTCCAGAATGTGTAAATACTCATAAAATGTTTATGAAATGATACTGGCCACGATTGCAGCCGCTGAGCCAGTGACTCCTGACCTTTATTCCTTAAAAACAGGACCATGCATTTACCATAACGCGACTTTTATAGTGTTACCATAAGACCCTTTCTGCCTTGTAGATGTCCCACATCATATTTATAACAGCCTTTCTGTTATAAGTAACACGTTTCCATTCCAAATACCACCGTAGCATGAAGAATACATACTTTTGGGAAATACTACTCATAACATAACATTGTGCCTTGACCCTTTTGCTCATATAGACCCTGTCCAAAGATTGTGAGTCATAAAGCCAGAAAAGCATGGAGCATTTTACATGCTGCAAAATGTGACAAATGCCGATCATCCTGCTATTTTTGGGAATAAAATATTTTACATACAATGTATTGGGCCATACTACATTTTTTTCTGGCATACTAAATAGTAAATTGAAGGCACCCTGTGTACTGTATATAATGAGCTGAACTTTGAACATAATACTGATGCTGAAAATTCTCTTTTAAATTATTTCTGTCCATTAGTACCTAGTGACCAAACTGTAGCGTTTCTGCAGAGAATGTAAGGCGTTTAAAGTCTCTATTCACATTAGCCCATTGTGAGACCTCAGATTAGTGTTCTGGAGGATAATCCCTAAACTAAACAAGAATAATCCAATGTATACTCATACAAATTATGTTCAGGACTTTAAGAGTGAAAAGGTTATTTGAGTTTTATTTCAAGCAACTTTGTTCTACTCTGATATACAGGTTCAAAGAAGATTTGTTCTGGTACCTTCACAAGATCACAACCAACAATATCAGAAAAGTATTATCATTCAAAAAAAGTATGATTTCACACTATGTATCATGATTCGTCAATTCTGTCAACATTATTAGTGGACTCCAGCTGTAGATGCACAGTGAATTACTGCAGCTATAACAGATACACAGGCCATCATTTACCTCAATGTCTGGCAGATCTTTGCTCAACATGATGCTGCTTCCGTCTAGTTTGGGGTCTAAATGCTCTCTGAAGATCTCCTGGAGATTGTCGCTGCTCTCTGGATTAGAGGTCCGAAGCACTGTCTGGGACTGCTCTGCTCCCAAGTGGAACTCTCCGGAAGTGTACTGTCCTTAAGAGGCCCACTCCTCTAACTCACAGTTAGACAACATGTTGACTGGTTAAAGCAAATGAATGTTGTCTTACCCGGACTAATCTGTGGATAAGGCAGGCTGACCGGCAGAGATGATATGCGGGGTTGAAGTTCAGCAAATGGTAAGCATGTTACTGGGTGCATTGCTCATGAGCTCTGGATCATCAAACATTCACCAAAGCCAACCGTCAGGTTCAAACTCCATCCTGGGTACTTATTTCTTTTTCTTTCTTAACTCCTTCCTTTCTGTCTCATGATGAGAGTGAGAGTAATCACATGAGAGTAACAAATGCGTCACTTCCAGGCAAAAAGTACGGCTCCGCCCACTTTTGGGGGAAAACAACGCTGTCATTTGAATGGCGGTCAATACAAATTCTGAAGTTTTTGCCAATCCGATCAGAAATTTAAGAAAACCGTGGATTTTTGGATCTTCAAAGAGCCCGATTACAATGGCCAGTCAGGCAAACAATTACATTAAGCCATTGGAAATCGACGATCGGGCTCGATATATGGTTAAATATAGCAGTAGTAGGCTATCGATTTTCATAGATGAGAGTAACATCTACGTCACTTTATGGCCCCGCCCACTTTTGGGGGAAACAACGCTGTCATAATGGCGATCGAGCCTGAAGCCACAGAGCTCTTCTTTTACTGTCCTTTGTTCTTAGAGAAAGTACAGAAAAACGTAACTCTGGATTTATTTTAATGTTTGAGGTGCAATAAACGACACAGCAGCTTTTTGGCATGATAAAACTATTATTTTCCGCCTCGCTCATGAGAGTAACAGCTGGAGAAATTACAGCCTCGCCTACTGATTTTAATTTAACCATATATCGAGACCGATTGTCGATTTCAAATGATTGAATGTAATTGTTTGCCTGACTGGCCATAGTAATCGGGCTCTTTGAAGATCTAAAAATCCACGGTTTTCAAAAAATTCTGATCGGATTGGCAAAAACTTCAGAATTTGTATTGACCGCCATTCAAATGACAGCGTTGTTTCCCCAAAAAGTGGGCGGGGCCGTAATTTTCGCCCGCAAGTGACGTAGGTGTTACTCTCATCTATGATAAGTCTGCTTGTATGTGTATGGGCTAGAGCCGAGGCAGATCTCAAAACTTTGGCAAAAGTTTAAATTTGTTCCCTTTTTGGTTTCTTATACATTGGATCCATGGTATACCCCCGCACATTGAACAACAAAGAAACAATTTATATATGTATATACATATATATAAATATATGTATATACATATACATAAATATATGTATATATACCACTTTATTATTATTATTATTATTACAGGTTGCTATTCAACTTCTATAATAAATCTGTCAATACATATTTTTACTTTCACTGTTACCTGGCTGCATCACAATACACTGTTAATGGTACTTTTTGTTTGCCACCTGGATGTTTATTTTTGTAAATTGTAATTTATGTAATTTAAAATGTTATCTGTAATATTTTATGCATTCCCCTTAATAACATGTTGTTATTTTTGGCTCTATGGTTCCACAAGAACCCTCTCTGGGGTTTCTAACCAGTACCTTCCCTCGTTCTAAGGGTGCTAATAAGAACCCTGTTCTACAGAGAACCCGTTATATTGTTCGGGGCTCATCTAGAATCTAATGAAGGGGCCGTAAAAGGCTTTTAAGTGTAGCTATTGATAACCTTTAACCCTTTGTCTTCTTAAGGTTCTATCATAACAGTATTGTATTTTACAGATAATACCGACATGAATTGAAAACCCCACCCCCCTTTTTCATTCAATTCCAGTGGCGAGCCGTCAGGGCCCTCTAGGTCCTCTCTGAGGGCCTAAAATATTCTAAAAAATTATATTTGAAAACATTAATATGTTCTCTCAACGAGAGAGTAATGTCAAATGACAGTACAATTGACCAATCATATCTTCCCTCTAATGGCGCATTTCCACTACAGCGCAGAGCGCGGTTTAAGCGTGCCGTGCCCGTGCCCGGCCCGTTTTTGGTTGCGTTTCCACTAGGCGTAGTTCCGGCTAGTGGGAACTTTTTCATAGTTTTTCTGGCTCTCCAAAATCGAGGTTCTTTCAGGTCCAACAACCGGGCTGAATATGCTAAACTAGTGAGAGAATCGCTGGCTACAACAAAATGAACATATTTTACTTGTAATACACGTTCCAAAATGATGCCGAAGTAACAACATACTGATACCGGTTAGTAAAAACCATGAATTAATGCTTTGACAAGTCTGCAGACAGACGGCAGGCGAAAAAACTTTTAAAATGCGTGTTTTCTGAATGGAGATCGGCTAAGCTAATGCAGTATATGCTCCGACCGTCCACACTCACAACAACGGCCTACAGACATAAATAAAGCAGCGACTGTATTCGCCATGACACAGACAGTCTGTGGTTTGTACTTGTTTAACTTTTGTCTAGTTTCTGAACAGATATGAGGAGCTGTGAGCTCTGAGGGCTAACAGCTAACGGCTGATGTTGGTTTTGTGTTTCGCATTGAAGATGACGTCACGGCTCCGCCTACACTGCGTTACTATAGATCAGGGGTACTCAAACTTTTTTATTAAAGGTCCACTTGTGAATTGTATACAAGGTCACTGGTCCGGATCAATGCCAGTAAAGTTCCCCCCCCCCCCGGAGCGGAGAAACGAAACTGAAATTAAGAAGCAGTTTCTTACGGCGCGCTATGCATGAGGGGGTGTCCCGACATGTCGTTGCAGTAAATTAAAGGGTGTTTCATGTTGTCGTTGTTGTGGACCTTCTTAATCTTCTATCTTTGGGGGCCCCCTTCTGGTCCAAGCACTTGCCTGCCTTGCCTGTCGGCAAACGGCGCCCCTGTATACACACACATTCAATACATACATAGCCTACAGTATGGTGGCTTGAACTACTGGGAGAAATTGCACTGTTTGTCTGTAGTCAATGCCTTGAACCTTGGCAAAAAAGGCATTAGCCTCTTAAGCCCTGAAGCCCCCACAAAAGGGGGCCTCCCAACGTTTTTTTTTGAGACTGTGTCTCAGGGCTTCTTAACATTTATGAAACTATTAATGTTCCATACCCTTTTAACGGGAAGAAATCCAATAACTGATAATATGAACCATTTTTAGCTAAAAAAACAAGAGTAATACCAAGCCTTTGAATTAGCCTTGAGCGAAAAAATGCTAACTAATGCTAACGGACTTAGCACAGAACTCACGGTAGAAATGCCCTTTTTACTTATCTTAACTGCACAAACAAGATATCGACTAAGTAGCTGAGATTCCACAGATTCCATACATGTAATGTCATCACTGTACGACCCCGAATTCGCGGAGCTCTCAGCCAGAAAAGAGAAAAAAAACAACATCCGGTTTCAAAACCATAACAATAATTAAGCCTTACCTTTTTTATTTGTGATCAAAAGTTGTGTACAACGGAATAAAAACGCCGCTCAAGGTTAATCCAATGTCTCTGTGTCAGGTATAATTTTTTACTGATAATCCATCATCATATTTATGGCAATATAGTTGGTATAAAGTTTTACAGTCCAAGGCTGTACTTTCAGATATGCTTCGTTTGTATCTCTATTATGTCCGCAGATGTAATGTTTACGTGGATTTGGGAACTGCCCATCGATTCTATTGGATCTAACGGTTAAGAAAAAGGTGTAAATCACCCAAATCGACCAATGGGTTCCAGAGATATGGTCCTGCGTAAAGTATAAAGAATGCCAGCCAGCGTCAGCACATTACGCAGCAGACTCTACGCAGTGTTTACTACGTAAGGAAGCAGGAATTGCAGCAGGACCCAGAGTGCACGGAGCACAGAGCGGACAGCAGATAACAGAGCAGGTTACAAGATTTGCATTTAGGACTTTTTCTATACTTTGACTTTTGTCAAATAATGGCTCGCAGGAAAGAGACTTTTAATACTTTACAGGCAGTGGAAATTCTGACTAAAATATTGTAACATTGTAAATGTTTGAAATAAATCTGCTCCAGTTGGAGTCCAACTTCATTTTGTATGTTTTTTTTAAAACATTTTTTTTTTTTTACAACAGTTGTATTTGGATGGAATGAATACCTATAGTGATAATTCAAAGTAATAAAATGATTTTTACAGTGAAAAAGGTCAAATGGAACTGATGGTTCCCAAATTATTCAGAGGTGAGTCCGCCTGGACTTTATTTTTCTAAACCGCTCTAAAAAGGTCAAATTTCACTTGTTTTGCATCAATCTTGATACAGGGTACTTATCATATGTTATAGTTTGGATTCCTAAAGCTTTTAGTCTGCTAACCCATCATTCAAGGGTGGTTTTCACTATAAGTAATGGGGTTTTTTTAGGCGGAGATTAGAATTTACATGTTTTTACTATGTTCCATCTGAATTTACTTTAAAATAAAAACATCTATATTGATTCTGACACTTCTACATCAAACTCACAGATGTAACCTTGCTTTGAGAAAAAAGATTATTAATTTACCCCTTTTAGAAGTGAAGATATATCATTTGTTGTGTTAGTGGCATTTTCGAGCCTGAAACCTGAAAAACAGGCTCAGGGTTGAAGAGGTTAGAAGCATTAGAAAGTCAAGGTAAACTTGCGGTCTGCAATGCATGTCACGCTTGCGCACACAAGTAAATATATATGCACGTTCATTCTCACAACGCGTCAGACACAAGAAAATATACATTAATTTACATCAGAATCAGAAAGTTTTTATTTTTTTATTTTGTATAATTTGTATTTTTTATAATGGGACACAGGGTTCGGTCCGGATTGATTTTATTAGTTCGGTCCGGAGTTTGAGAAGCCCTGCTATAGATACTGCCCCAGTTCCTAAACTGTAATGGAAACGCAGCATAAAGTGAGCCTGGCCTACCAAGGCCTAACTATACCGTACTAAGCCGTGCGAGGCCCTGCAGTGGAAAAGCGCCATAAATGGGTGGGCTTTATTTTCGCAGACAAGTTCCGCCCGCTGTGAAGTTTATGCATGCGAATAGAGTGGTGCAGTGACGCGTCCTAAAACCCGGAAGTAAGCTGCTGGTTCCCTCGACAAAAAAGCAATGGGATTTCTCCATAGGGTTTTGGAAAATAGCTCGAAATAAGGTCTGTGGAAAACGAACCTGTTAGATAAATGCACGTTTTGTTCAGCCGGATAATATACACATGTCTACCCTACTTTTATAATTTTCGAATCATAAATCTAATCGATAGATTAAGATTTATGATCGATAGATTTCTGATTAGCATAAGTTCGTTCATGATGGCTCATGTCAGTGATGACATCGTTTCGAAATTATTAACCGAGTCATTTTCAAGATTGAGTTACAATGATAAACTGGAGTGGCAAAGGATCAGCTGCATGACCCGCCATCAAGTGCTTCATCCAAAAGGACAGGAGGATGGACTTTGTGTTTAAGTGATTTGATCATCAAAGGTAGGCCTAAGTCATGTTCAATGTGGGCCGCCGTGCCGACTTTATTCATTTCTAATTGTTACTTGGCTGTGGGTGCCCTGTCATGATAGGTGTTTATATAAATGGTGTTGTTTTGTGTGGTAGAGGGTCGCTGTCATTGATGCGTTTTGCATCCCGGGCCGTTGTTTTGATATTCCGCTGAAGTATACGCTGAGACGTAATAACTCTCCTTTTTTTTTGAGGGAAGGGGGGCGGGCAGAGGGCCTAGGTATAATACCTCATCCTATGACCACATATTAAAGGCTTTGTGCAGTATATCTAGGACTTTTTCTCTCTTCTTGTTGCCCTGGACTCCAAAAACACCTTTGTTATTTACATGTACCTCCACTAAAGTGTTTATGCCTTTGGCCTGATCAGGGCGGCTTGGACTGGGAGCCGTAGGGTCGCCGGTTGAAGTCCCCGAACAGACCTAAATATGGAGTGTGGACTGCTACTTGGAGAGGTCCCAGTTCACCTCCTGGGCCCTGCTGTGGTGCCCTTGAGCAAGGCACCGGACACCCCCTCACTCCCATTGCTCCCCGGGCGCTGTACAATAGCTGCCCACTGCTCCTAGTATTATGGGTTAAAAGCAGAGAATAAATGTCACTGTGTGTTCTGTGTGCTCTGCATGTGTGACCATTAAAGAGGGTTTCATCCCTCCAATTCCAATTCTATTAATAACTATGGGCACGAATTTGCATGAAAGCTAGTGACATGGCGTAGCATTGGCCAAGAAAGAACCCATAACATTGTGAAGCAGATCCAAATGTCCAAATCTACTGAGGGCTGCACAATTCATTTTAAAGGGCCCATGTCATGGCCATTTCTACCAGTGACGTGCGGTGAGGTTCATGGCTAGTGAGGCACTGACTCTTTCAGAGTCAGATTTACAAATATTATATTTTGACCTTAGTCGAAATATTCGGATATTTTCAAAAGCTTTTTTAGTCTGATGCTTCGATTCATTTTAAACAGACCGTTCAACAAAAGGATACCCAAAATCTAAATATTGGATTGTTCTTTCTTAGTAAGATCCAGGGGCGGACTGGCCATTGGGAATACCGGGAGTTTTCCCGGTGGGCCGGTGCTGTGCGTGGGCCGGAGGGCCAAAAAATAAAAATAAAAATGTCTTCTTTTTTTTGGCTAAATCCTACCGGCCCACATTTGTAAGTGTTCCGGCCACTCCCTGGAGGGGTGTGGCCCCAGGGCCGTCCCTGGCCTACTTGGGGCCCCAAGCGACATTGTGAGATGAGGACCCTCCCCCAACCAACAGGAGTGAAAAAACAAAAATGAAACAAAGTACTCTGCAAATATAATTCCTGTTTATTATTATTATCAACACAGTTACTTTTTTTATACAGTGAGGTAAATGGTAAATTTCGCCGACATCTCTTCACCTGCACTAGTGGCCGTATCAAAGCCGTGATTGATCAGATGTTGATTCATTGCAACGGTGTCGGGTTACAGACGTGCTCCCCTTGTCACCTCTCACTCTTGCGTGTCAGCGGGGGGAACTGCGCTGAGAACTGCGCACAAGCCGAGCTCATAAGCCGAGGCCCCCTGCGCGAGGCCCCCTCCGCAATGTGAGGCCCCATGCAGCCAACATGATCGGCCTGTAGGGAGGGACGGCCCTGTGTGGCCCACACCCCACTGGGCTGGGCTGGCCCGTTTTGATAGGCTACCTATGTTCTATCTATCAGATAGTTTCACTTTCACACATCAGGTCCGTAGCAGCTATCACTGCGCAGTGAACGATCAGGAGTGAGTGACTGAGAGACCTAGCTGGCAGTTGCTTACAGATGGATAAACAAGCTCCAAGGCGTAAAGGCGTTTTTGTATAGTTTGTGTATACAGTATACAGTATTGTAGCGAGCCCTGGGTTCAGAGGGAGGGGTTTGCATAGGGGAGGGGGGGGGTTGGCAGGGAAACGGGGTTCAGGGGGAGTGGCTGTACCCGTAGGATAGAAAAGGGGGAAGTGACGTCTGACTCAGAGGTCGCGCGGCTGTGGAGAAGAACGTGTTGCCCACATTCTGTTACTGAGTTTAGGCTAGTTAGCTAGCAGGTTTATTGTTTTGGGTGCAGTCACTTTTGCCTCCACTTGCTGTTCAAATAAATATTGAAAGAAAAAGTAAATCTGTTTACAGTTCTGTTTCATATGGGTGTTGAGAGATGTATCCATAGATTTAGTCCCTAATTTTGCTCTTAAAGTGCACCAGATTGATGCATTTAACTTCAACATTTAAAAACAAATCTTCCCGGGGGAGCATGGCCCCGGACCCCCTAGAGGAGGTGAGGTGTGTCAAGTCAGGCAAATTGGGTCCAAATGTTATTGCATCAATGATCTGTTAACATTAAAATCACTAAATATATGCTGTAACTATTTTGCTGTAGGCAACTCAAGGGCTCAGGTAATGTGATTACTATATGAATAATGGTCCAAAATAACATTAAATGCATAGGGTTTTTTGTTAAGTAATATACTTTCGTCGCCGGCCGGCCGATACATGCCGCGCATTAAGTGGGCATGTCTGTCAATTAATCCCCGGGCCACTTTTTCCCCCCAGTCCGCCCCTGGTAAGATCCCATTTTCATTACAATTGTGGTCTCACCTTGACTTGAAGATGAAGTCCATACCTATCCTTCTGGACAACAATCTCTATTACTTTTTTGTAAAAGTCCTCCTTATCTTCCTCTAGTTTCAAAAGTCTAGTTTGTTGTTTGCGTTTACCGTCTCTGCGTAGAATAACAGTAGCAACAAGAACCTATGGGCTCACGTGCGCCCCCTTCAGTGCGGCAGAGGTTATGGCTGCCTCCCCTGGAGCTTTTTCAGTGCCGCTGTATGATGAGACCAGCGAGCCTAAATATCATATATACGTGAAATAAGTTCTTTAGAGACTATGGATGGCGAGGATAAATGTAATAAAGGGATCTACAAACATTACATTGGTGACATACAGTGAGATGGTAACAGGCATGCGCTTAGGGCCCGCGCTCCAGCCAGTTTCTGTGGGGTGACGCATTCTGAGGTGAGGCAGATCTCGTCTGTGCCTCACCTTACCACACAGTAATGGCGCGTTTCCACTACAGCGCGGAGCCCGGCCTCGCTCGGCCTCGCTCGGCCTCGTTCGGCCTTGTTAGGACCAGCTCACTTGATGGCGCGTTTCCATTACAGTTTAGGAACTGGGGCAGTAACTATAGTAACGCAGTGTAGGCGGAGCGATCGGCTTTTTGGTGGGCGGAGTCACGCTGCTTAAAACTGCCGTGACGACTTATTTGTTAGAAGTGAGCTTTAGAACAGATAGGGACACAACGCTTTCAAGCAAATAACAGAGCGTTAGAAAAAACGTACCATGCAGAGACTCCAGTAACGCCGTTGCAGAGTCCAGGCCTCCATCCCTCCCAACGCTAGCCGTTCTATGGCCGTAAATGGTGTCCATTAGCTCAAACCACTTCCAGTTTTTCCTACTGGCACCACTCGTGTTGTTATTATCTTTGACCAAGCGATATTCACTCTTCATCTTTTTGAGTTTTTCCCTACACTGCACGACAGTCCTCGAGTAGCCGCTTGTGGACATCTGTGTAGAGACCTCCTAAAATACTTTAATATTGCGAGTTGTCCCGTCAAGCTCCCGCTGGATCTTATCATCTGCAATGTAATGTAGGAACGTCGTCACTTCCTCGACCAACCACGGCGTGCTTTTCTTTGCCATTTTAGCTCCTCTGTTGACAAAAATGCTGTTTATAAAAATGCTGCAAGCTTCGCTATATATATATGCGACGCTAGGGATTATCTCGCGCGCCGATTGTGACCATT
>CM062276.1:30903614-30984075 GCA_031216635.1 Dissostichus eleginoides | reverse complement strand
ATGTAGAACTTATTATTTAATAAATTTGACAATTTTAAGCTTGGCCTACCATTGATAACACAATTGCATAGTAGGCCCTTTTTCTATATTTTTGGAACTCAGCCCATTTGAGGCAAGGATTGACACCATTGCACTTTTATTTTCTCTTTTTCTGAACTGTTATTTGTTATTGATTTTCTCTGTTTTTGAACTGGTGTTATTTGTTATAGATATATTGTTATATTGTTATAGAAAGATACATTTGACAATTTTAAGCTTGGCCTACCATTTTATTGGAGCGATGAGGGACAGGTGGGGCTTGAAAAGGCCCACCTGTTCAAAGTGGGGAATGACAGAAAAAGTTTGAGAACCACTGGTTTAGCCTGATCGATCCAATCTCCATTCAGAAAACACGCATTTTAAAGGGTTTTTCGTCTGCCGTCTGTCTGCACACTTGTCAAAGCATTAATTCATGTTTTTTACTAACCGGTATCAGTATGTAGTTACTTCGGCATCATTTAGAAATGTGTTTTACAATTAAATTACGGTAAAATATGTTAATTTCGTTGTAGTTGATATCTATCATAGTATTTGCATGTATATAATCCCCGCCCCCTCTCCAGCGCGTCTTGTTTGAATGACAGGAGTAAACACAGCTGAAAGCCGCGGTGAAACTCGAGCGATTAGAGCGATGCGAATATTCGGGGCTTATCTCCATGTAAATACTATGGTAGAATACAAAAAAATGAACATATTTTACCGTGATTTAATTGTAATACACATTTCTAAATGATGCCGAAGTAACTACATACTGATACCGGTTACTTTGACAAGTGTGCAGACAAGACGGCAGGCGAAAAACCTTTTAAAATGCGTGTTTTCTGAATGGAGATCGGATCGATCAGGCTAAACTAACCTGTAGCTGCTCCGCCCACACTCACAACAACGTCCTAAAGACAGAAATAAAGCTGCGACTGTAGTCTCCATGACACAGACAGTCTGTGTTTTGTTCATGTCTAACTTTGGTTCAGTTTCTGAACAGATATGAGGAGCTGTGAGCTCTGTGTGCAAACAGCTAACGGCTGATGTTTTGGGACATGTTGAGCTGTCCGGTGCTGACCAATCACGAAGCGTCATTTCTTGATTGGCAGCAAAAACAACCAATCACAGCAGTGCTTCTCTGGCTGGCTCTGTCCAATCACAAACAAGAAGTCTTCTCCCTAAAAGAATACCCTTTCCGTAAAAATTGAATTGATGAAGTGTTTTGAATGCTGTAGTGTTTTCTGAATTGCTGTGGCATTTTCTGAAATGTTGTTTTGACTTGCACTTCAGGGCCACCGTAATTTTGTTATACACACATTCCTTCATATTTTTATTTTAATTTACATTAAAGTATTTCGTGAGGCATTCTAAAATGTTTTTAAACATAACTAGGGTTCTAGTTGAAGAGTTTATAAATGAGCATGAACCCAAGCTGTTGTCTGGCAACGCAATTCTGTTGATAGTTATGGCTGATAAAGCTTATCACTTATTGGCTTATTACTTATTACTGTTTTGATATTTTAAACCCCAAACCGATGCAAAAACCCCACAGCAACATAGAAAAGACGGTCATAACATGACCCTGCGCTCTAGTTAATAGACAAAATAATTTCATACATAATATTATTAATGACTTTATTTTTAAATGTAGTTCCTGACGGACGGCAAAAAGCCAGACATTATAGAATTAAACAAATAAATAAAAACAAGGATAATTGTGTGTTATTGTTGAGTAAATAACAGTGTGTTATTTAGAAAAGAATAACAAATTAGAAGGAAATTAAAAAAATACAGATTTCAGTATTCTGAGGCTCTGAGCCCCATTTCTTTTCCTCGCGGACGGCAAAAAAGGTCCGACATTATACAATTTAAAATAAAAACAATAATCGTGGCTTGATATTGAGTAAGAACATGTTTAGTGTTTTTATGAACCACACAGCTTCCGGTCTTCCAAGACCCGACCGGACAAAAAGACGTGGTGCAGGCACGAAACACACTACCAATAGAAATACATTGCTTTTAAAATGGTTTTGTGTGACACGAAAAAAAGAGGAAAATCGTGTTGGTGAACACGAATCAATAGATTACATTTCGTGACTATAACACGGAATGCCGTGAGACTGGGTTGGGTAAATACAAGCTGAAGAGATTTTCATGTTTTGTTCTACAAAATAAAATGTGTCAGTAAATACCCCAAAGGTGAATGTCTGAAGCTTCTATGGGTCATAAAAACAGCTAACAAGTTAATAAATGAGACAACTTAATGTTATCATGCTGAACATTAGCCGCCTTTAGCTTAGCGGTGGTGATGCGCAGCCATGTCTGTGATGTACAATAGCTTTTTACTTCCTGAAATTGTGTTTACGCTTCAAAAATCCTAATAGTGGTGTTCATATGTGGAGATTTTCTTGCTGACCAGAATGTGTTACTATCATAAACCTTATACACTTTTGCAAAAGATCTTATTTTCTGTAATTTTCAGATCACATTGCTTTCTGTCAAAAAAATCGTCCTCACTGCACCACTCTAGGACCATAGACTGGAATGTAAAGGTGGACATGGTCCCCATGACCTCACCGATTAGTTTGTGAACTATGGTTTGAAGTCTATTTTAATAAACTTCAATTAACTGAAAACACACTGAAAAGAGTTCTAAGAGAAAGAACATGAGGAGCAACCAGACGAACACCTCCGTGGTAAGAAGGCTGAAAAGTGCTTTTCCCTTTTTTGCAGTTGAGTGAGATCGCAAGAATTGAAGTTTAACAACTCAGTATGGTACTTGGTGGTAATGGGTACTTTTCATTAAAAACGGAACAAAGTAATTAATTCTCACCTGAGTGCTTCTCGTAGAGCTCCACGCTCACTCAGCGTTGTGTGTTTGATATCATCAAAGTTGTTTTCTAAGTCCACACAAGACTGAAGAGTGGAGAACATAGAACAATTAAAAAAAAGATTAATGAAAACAGGGACAAAAAAGAAGGGATTAGTGGACAAACATGGAGAAAGAACATTTTAAACAAATGCTAACGACTAAACCGCACAACCAAAGCCAGGCTGTGTGTGTGTGAGAGAGTGTCGTATACTTACATCACAGCTCTTTTCATGGTTTCTCTTCCAGTGTGTCTTTTCTTTCTTCTTGTTGGCCGTGGACATAATCTGAGCATGAGTCTTCACCCTGGGATTCAGAGCCAGGATGCTCTGTAGGAAAAGGGGAAAATACATCACACATCCAGAACAACTGTGGCAGAAGTCCAATCCTGTGCAAAAATACTGTTTTTGATTTATTAGGGTGTTTGAGTTTCATAAACTGTATTCTTTTGTTAACCCAAAGGTTTACAAGTGTGGATTATAAATGCTGGATTTTGCTTTCCACCTGTTACTCATGAACTACTACTGATATCGGTTTTTAACACACACACACACACACACACACACACACACACACACACACACACACACACACACACACACACACCACACACACACAACACACACACAACACACACACACCACACACACACCACACACACACACACACCACACACACACACACACACCACACACACACACACACACACACACACACACACACACAGGAAAATTCTAGGAAGTGAACTTGTTTGCTTAGATCAGGTTCAAGGGGATAAGATAATGACGGGCAGCCAGGTCAATGTGCTGGCGTTATGTGACATGTGGTATATAATACAAAATAAATAAATACAATCAATGATGTCTCATATTGACACCATGTTACAAACAGAAAATAAATCAAATAATGAAATAAATAAATAGGCTCATGATCTACTCTACTGAAGGCCTTTCCAAATAACAGATACACCAGACAAATCCCAAAAGTCATCATCTGTTTGCTTCCAAAATTAAAAGGAAATGTTTTCATACCCAATTTAACAATAGTTTAATACTGGTTTTCATTAAACTTTTAACATATGTACTGTAGCAGTTATTATATTATCATCTGCTTCACCCAAACTGAATTTCAGTTTTAAAACCAAAGAGTTGAATGCAGATCTTTTGGACATCCGTTAAAACTATTGCACCATCTCTTCACGTCCACAGTACACCCATCCATCGACTCTGACCATACATCACTTATCTACAGATTTCATAACGTCACACGCCGATTGTTGCATAAGACCACAAGGTCATGAGCGAGACTATATAACATGGTCTTTTATCCCCTTAATCCTGCTGTGACATAATGTGGCAGAATGTATTTTGGACTAAAAACATTTAAAAAACAATATTTTGCTTCAAAGGATCACAACCCACCTTTACCTAAGCTGAAAGACAAAAATGTGCTGTAGGAAATATGATTAAATAGTTTAATTTAATTTGAAATGCACTTCAATTCATGTCAACAAGGACTCTCCTTTACTCAGATCCAGAGATGTAATTAATGAGGTTCTCCAGAATGTGTAAATACTCATAAAATGTTTATGAAATGATACTGGCCACGATTGCAGCCGCTGAGCCAGTGACTCCTGACCTTTATTCCTTAAAAACAGGACCATGCATTTACCATAACGCGACTTTTATAGTGTTACCATAAGACCCTTTCTGCCTTGTAGATGTCCCACATCATATTTATAACAGCCTTTCTGTTATAAGTAACACGTTTCCATTCCAAATACCACCGTAGCATGAAGAATACATACTTTTGGGAAATACTACTCATAACATAACATTGTGCCTTGACCCTTTTGCTCATATAGACCCTGTCCAAAGATTGTGAGTCATAAAGCCAGAAAAGCATGGAGCATTTTACATGCTGCAAAATGTGACAAATGCCGATCATCCTGCTATTTTTGGGAATAAAATATTTTACATACAATGTATTGGGCCATACTACATTTTTTTCTGGCATACTAAATAGTAAATTGAAGGCACCCTGTGTACTGTATATAATGAGCTGAACTTTGAACATAATACTGATGCTGAAAATTCTCTTTTAAATTATTTGTCCATTAGTACCTAGTGACCAAACTGTAGCGTTTCTGCAGAGAATGTAAGGCGTTTAAAGTCTCTATTCACATTAGCCCATTGTGAGACCTCAGATTAGTGTTCTGGAGGATAATCCCTAAACTAAACAAGAATAATCCAATGTATACTCATACAAATTATGTTCAGGACTTTAAGAGTGAAAAGGTTATTTGAGTTTTATTTCAAGCAACTTTGTTCTACTCTGATATACAGGTTCAAAGAAGATTTGTTCTGGTACCTTCACAAGATCACAACCAACAATATCAGAAAAGTATTATCATTCAAAAAAAGTATGATTTCACACTATGTATCATGATTCGTCAATTCTGTCAACATTATTAGTGGACTCCAGCTGTAGATGCACAGTGAATTACTGCAGCTATAACAGATACACAGGCCATCATTTACCTCAATGTCTGGCAGATCTTTGCTCAACATGATGCTGCTTCCGTCTAGTTTGGGGTCTAAATGCTCTCTGAAGATCTCCTGGAGATTGTCGCTGCTCTCTGGATTAGAGGTCCGAAGCACTGTCCGGGACTGCTCTGCTCCCAAGTGGAACTCTCCGGAAGTGTACTGTCCTTAAGAGGCCCACTCCTCTAACTCACAGTTAGACAACATGTTGACTGGTTAAAGCAAATGAATGTTGTCTTACCCGGACTAATCTGTGGATAAGGCAGGCTGACCGGCAGAGATGATATGCGGGGTTGAAGTTCAGCAAATGGTAAGCATGTTACTGGGTGCATTGCTCATGAGCTCTGGATCATCAAACATTCACCAAAGCCAACCGTCAGGTTCAAACTCCATCCTGGGTACTTATTTCTTTTTCTTTCTTAACTCCTTCCTTTCTGTCTCATGATGAGAGTGAGAGTAATCACATGAGAGTAACAAATGCGTCACTTCCAGGCAAAAAGTACGGCTCCGCCCACTTTTGGGGGAAAACAACGCTGTCATTTGAATGGCGGTCAATACAAATTCTGAAGTTTTTGCCAATCCGATCAGAAATTTAAGAAAACCGTGGATTTTTGGATCTTCAAAGAGCCCGATTACAATGGCCAGTCAGGCAAACAATTACATTAAGCCATTGGAAATCGACGATCGGGCTCGATATATGGTTAAATATAGCAGTAGTAGGCTATCGATTTTCATAGATGAGAGTAACATCTACGTCACTTTATGGCCCCGCCCACTTTTGGGGGAAACAACGCTGTCATAATGGCGATCGAGCCTGAAGCCACAGAGCTCTTCTTTTACTGTCCTTTGTTCTTAGAGAAAGTACAGAAAAACGTAACTCTGGATTTATTTTAATGTTTGAGGTGCAATAAACGACACAGCAGCTTTTTGGCATGATAAAACTATTATTTTCCGCCTCGCTCATGAGAGTAACAGCTGGAGAAATTACAGCCTCGCCTACTGATTTTAATTTAACCATATATCGAGACCGATTGTCGATTTCAAATGATTGAATGTAATTGTTTGCCTGACTGGCCATAGTAATCGGGCTCTTTGAAGATCTAAAAATCCACGGTTTTCAAAAAATTCTGATCGGATTGGCAAAAACTTCAGAATTTGTATTGACCGCCATTCAAATGACAGCGTTGTTTCCCCAAAAAGTGGGCGGGGCCGTAATTTTCGCCCGCAAGTGACGTAGGTGTTACTCTCATCTATGATAAGTCTGCTTGTATGTGTATGGGCTAGAGCCGAGGCAGATCTCAAAACTTTGGCAAAAGTTTAAATTTGTTCCCTTTTTGGTTTCTTATACATTGGATCCATGGTATACCCCCGCACATTGAACAACAAAGAAACAATTTATATATGTATATACATATATATAAATATATGTATATACATATACATAAATATATGTATATATACCACTTTATTATTATTATTATTACAGGTTGCTATTCAACTTCTATAATAAATCTGTCAATACATATTTTTACTTTCACTGTTACCTGGCTGCATCACAATACACTGTTAATGGTACTTTTTGTTTGCCACCTGGATGTTTATTTTTGTAAATTGTAATTTATGTAATTTAAAATGTTATCTGTAATATTTTATGCATTCCCCTTAATAACATGTTGTTATTTTTGGCTCTATGGTTCCACAAGAACCCTCTCTGGGGTTTCTAACCAGTACCTTCCCTCGTTCTAAGGGTGCTAATAAGAACCCTGTTCTACAGAGAACCCGTTATATTGTTCGGGGCTCATCTAGAATCTAATGAAGGGGCCGTAAAAGGCTTTTAAGTGTAGCTATTGATAACCTTTAACCCTTTGTCTTCTTAAGGTTCTATCATAACAGTATTGTATTTTACAGATAATACCGACATGAATTGAAAACCCCACCCCCCTTTTTCATTCAATTCCAGTGGCGAGCCGTCAGGGCCCTCTAGGTCCTCTCTGAGGGCCTAAAATATTCTAAAAAATTATATTTGAAAACATTAATATGTTCTCTCAACGAGAGAGTAATGTCAAATGACAGTACAATTGACCAATCATATCTTCCCTCTAATGGCGCATTTCCACTACAGCGCAGAGCGCGGTTTAAGCGTGCCGTGCCCGTGCCCGGCCCGTTTTTGGTTGCGTTTCCACTAGGCGTAGTTCCGGCTAGTGGGAACTTTTTCATAGTTTTTCTGGCTCTCCAAAATCGAGGTTCTTTCAGGTCCAACAACCGGGCTGAATATGCTAAACTAGTGAGAGAATCGCTGGCTACAACAAAATGAACATATTTTACTTGTAATACACGTTCCAAAATGATGCCGAAGTAACAACATACTGATACCGGTTAGTAAAAACCATGAATTAATGCTTTGACAAGTCTGCAGACAGACGGCAGGCGAAAAAACTTTTAAAATGCGTGTTTTCTGAATGGAGATCGGCTAAGCTAATGCAGTATATGCTCCGACCGTCCACACTCACAACAACGGCCTACAGACATAAATAAAGCAGCGACTGTATTCGCCATGACACAGACAGTCTGTGGTTTGTACTTGTTTAACTTTTGTCTAGTTTCTGAACAGATATGAGGAGCTGTGAGCTCTGAGGGCTAACAGCTAACGGCTGATGTTGGTTTTGTGTTTCGCATTGAAGATGACGTC
Organism: Dissostichus eleginoides; assembly: GCA_031216635.1. Classification (NCBI taxonomy): domain Eukaryota; kingdom Metazoa; phylum Chordata; class Actinopteri; order Perciformes; family Nototheniidae; genus Dissostichus; species Dissostichus eleginoides. Next base: position 30,975,953 of record CM062276.1, on the reverse strand, counting down.
ACGGCTCCGCCTACACTGCGTTACTATAGATCAGGGGTACTCAAACTTTTTTATTAAAGGTCCACTTGTGAATTGTATACAAGGTCACTGGTCCGGATCAATGCCAGTAAAGTTCCCCCCCCCCCCGGAGCGGAGAAACGAAACTGAAATTAAGAAGCAGTTTCTTACGGCGCGCTATGCATGAGGGGGTGTCCCGACATGTCGTTGCAGTAAATTAAAGGGTGTTTCATGTTGTCGTTGTTGTGGACCTTCTTAATCTTCTATCTTTGGGGGCCCCCTTCTGGTCCAAGCACTTGCCTGCCTTGCCTGTCGGCAAACGGCGCCCCTGTATACACACACATTCAATACATACATAGCCTACAGTATGGTGGCTTGAACTACTGGGAGAAATTGCACTGTTTGTCTGTAGTCAATGCCTTGAACCTTGGCAAAAAAGGCATTAGCCTCTTAAGCCCTGAAGCCCCCACAAAAGGGGGCCTCCCAACGTTTTTTTTTGAGACTGTGTCTCAGGGCTTCTTAACATTTATGAAACTATTAATGTTCCATACCCTTTTAACGGGAAGAAATTCCAATAACTGATAATATGAACCATTTTTAGCTAAAAAAATACAAGAGTAATACCAAGCCTTTGAATTAGCCTTGAGCGAAAAAATGCTAACTAATGCTAACGGACTTAGCACAGAACTCACGGTAGAAATGCCCTTTTTACTTATCTTAACTGCACAAACAAGATATCGACTAAGTAGCTGAGATTCCACAGATTCCATACATGTAATGTCATCACTGTACGACCCCGAATTCGCGGAGCTCTCAGCCAGAAAAGAGAAAAAAAACAACATCCGGTTTCAAAACCATAACAATAATTAAGCCTTACCTTTTTTATTTGTGATCAAAAGTTGTGTACAACGGAATAAAAACGCCGCTCAAGGTTAATCCAATGTCTCTGTGTCAGGTATAATTTTTTACTGATAATCCATCATCATATTTATGGCAATATAGTTGGTATAAAGTTTTACAGTCCAAGGCTGTACTTTCAGATATGCTTCGTTTGTATCTCTATTATGTCCGCAGATGTAATGTTTACGTGGATTTGGGAACTGCCCATCGATTCTATTGGATCTAACGGTTAAGAAAAAGGTGTAAATCACCCAAATCGACCAATGGGTTCCAGAGATATGGTCCTGCGTAAAGTATAAAGAATGCCAGCCAGCGTCAGCACATTACGCAGCAGACTCTACGCAGTGTTTACTACGTAAGGAAGCAGGAATTGCAGCAGGACCCAGAGCACGGAGCACAGAGCGGACAGCAGATAACAGAGCAGGTTACAAGATTTGCATTTAGGACTTTTTCTATACTTTGACTTTTGTCAAATAATGGCTCGCAGGAAAGAGACTTTTAATACTTTACAGGCAGTGGAAATTCTGACTAAAATATTGTAACATTGTAAATGTTTGAAATAAATCTGCTCCAGTTGGAGTCAAACTTCATTTTGTATGTTAAAATTTTTTTTTTTTTACAACAGTTGTATTTGGATGGAATGAATACCTATAGTGATAATTCAAAGTAATAAAATGATTTTTACAGTGAAAAAGGTCAAATGGAACTGATGGTTCGCAAATTATTCAGAGGTGAGTCCGCCTGGACTTTATTTTTCTAAACCGCTCTAAAAAGGTCAAATTTCACTTGTTTTGCATCAATCTTGATACAGGGTACTTATCATATGTTATAGTTTGGATTCCTAAAGCTTTTAGTCTGCTAACCCATCATTCAAGGGTGGTTTTCACTATAAGTAATGGGGTTTTTTTAGGCGGAGATTAGAATTTACATGTTTTTACTATGTTCCATCTGAATTTACTTTAAAATAAAAACATCTATATTGATTCTGACACTTCTACATCAAACTCACAGATGTTACCTTGCTTTGAGAAAAAAGATTATTAATTTACCCCTTTTAGAAGTGAAGATATATCATTTGTTGTGTTAGTGGCATTTTCGAGCCTGAAACCTGAAAAACAGGCTCAGGGTTGAAGAGGTTAGAAGCATTAGAAAGTCAAGGTAAACTTGCGGTCTGCAATGCATGTCACGCTTGCGCACACAAGTAAATATATATGCACGTTCATTCTCACAACGCGTCAGACACAAGAAAATATACATTAATTTACATCAGAATCAGAAAGTTTTTATTTTTTTATTTTGTATAATTTGTATTTTTTATAATGGGACACAGGGTTCGGTCCGGATTGATTTTATTAGTTCGGTCCGGAGTTTGAGAAGCCCTGCTATAGATACTGCCCCAGTTCCTAAACTGTAATGGAAACGCAGCATAAAGTGAGCCTGGCCTACCAAGGCCTAACTATACCGTACTAAGCCGTGCGAGGCCCTGCAGTGGAAAAGCGCCATAAATGGGTGGGCTTTATTTTCGCAGACAAGTTCCGCCCGCTGTGAAGTTTATGCATGCGAATAGAGTGGTGCAGTGACGCGTCCTAAAACCCGGAAGTAAGCTGCTGGTTCCCTCGACAAAAAAGCAATGGGATTTCTCCATAGGGTTTTGGAAAATAGCTCGAAATAAGGTCTGTGGAAAACGAACCTGTTAGATAAATGCACGTTTTGTTCAGCCGGATAATATACACATGTCTACCCTACTTTTATAATTTTCGAATCATAAATCTAATCGATAGATTAAGATTTATGATCGATAGATTTCTGATTAGCATAAGTTCGTTCATGATGGCTCATGTCAGTGATGACATCGTTTCGAAATTATTAACCGAGTCATTTTCAAGATTGAGTTACAATGATAAACTGGAGTGGCAAAGGATCAGCTGCATGACCCGCCATCAAGTGCTTCATCCAAAAGGACAGGAGGATGGACTTTGTGTTTAAGTGATTTGATCATCAAAGGTAGGCCTAAGTCATGTTCAATGTGGGCCGCCGTGCCGACTTTATTCATTTCTAATTGTTACTTGGCTGTGGGTGCCCTGTCATGATAGGTGTTTATATAAATGGTGTTGTTTTGTGTGGTAGAGGGTCGCTGTCATTGATGCGTTTTGCATCCCGGGCCGTTGTTTTGATATTCCGCTGAAGTATACGCTGAGACGTAATAACTCTCCTTTTTTTTTGAGGGAAGGGGGGCGGGCAGAGGGCCTAGGTATAATACCTCATCCTATGACCACATATTAAAGGCTTTGTGCAGTATATCTAGGACTTTTTCTCTCTTCTTGTTGCCCTGGACTCCAAAAACACCTTTGTTATTTACATGTACCTCCACTAAAGTGTTTATGCCTTTGGCCTGATCAGGGCGGCTTGGACTGGGAGCCGTAGGGTCGCCGGTTGAAGTCCCCGAACAGACCTAAATATGGAGTGTGGACTGCTACTTGGAGAGGTCCCAGTTCACCTCCTGGGCCCTGCTGTGGTGCCCTTGAGCAAGGCACCGGACACCCCCTCACTCCCATTGCTCCCCGGGCGCTGTACAATAGCTGCCCACTGCTCCTAGTATTATGGGTTAAAAGCAGAGAATAAATGTCACTGTGTGTTCTGTGTGCTCTGCATGTGTGACCATTAAAGAGGGTTTCATCCCTCCAATTCCAATTCTATTAATAACTATGGGCACGAATTTGCATGAAAGCTAGTGACATGGCGTAGCATTGGCCAAGAAAGAACCCATAACATTGTGAAGCAGATCCAAATGTCCAAATCTACTGAGGGCTGCACAATTCATTTTAAAGGGCCCATGTCATGGCCATTTCTACCAGTGACGTGCGGTGAGGTTCATGGCTAGTGAGGCACTGACTCTTTCAGAGTCAGATTTACAAATATTATATTTTGACCTTAGTCGAAATATTCGGATATTTTCAAAAGCTTTTTTAGTCTGATGCTTCGATTCATTTTAAACAGACCGTTCAACAAAAGGATACCCAAAATCTAAATATTGGATTGTTCTTTCTTAGTAAGATCCAGGGGCGGACTGGCCATTGGGAATACCGGGAGTTTTCCCGGTGGGCCGGTGCTGTGCGTGGGCCGGAGGGCCAAAAAATAAAAATAAAAATGTCTTCTTTTTTTTGGCTAAATCCTACCGGCCCACATTTGTAAGTGTTCCGGCCACTCCCTGGAGGGGTGTGGCCCCAGGGCCGTCCCTGGCCTACTTGGGGCCCCAAGCGACATTGTGAGATGAGGACCCTCCCCCAACCAACAGGAGTGAAAAAACAAAAATGAAACAAAGTACTCTGCAAATATAATTCCTGTTTATTATTATTATCAACACAGTTACTTTTTTATACAGTGAGGTAAATGGTAAATTTCGCCGACATCTCTTCACCTGCACTAGTGGCCGTATCAAAGCCGTGATTGATCAGATGTTGATTCATTGCAACGGTGTCGGGTTACAGACGTGCTCCCCTTGTCACCTCTCACTCTTGCGTGTCAGCGGGGGGAACTGCGCTGAGAACTGCGCACAAGCCGAGCTCATAAGCCGAGGCCCCCTGCGCGAGGCCCCCTCCGCAATGTGAGGCCCCATGCAGCCAACATGATCGGCCTGTAGGGAGGGACGGCCCTGTGTGGCCCACACCCCACTGGGCTGGGCTGGCCCGTTTTGATAGGCTACCTATGTTCTATCTATCAGATAGTTTCACTTTCACACATCAGGTCCGTAGCAGCTATCACTGCGCAGTGAACGATCAGGAGTGAGTGACTGAGAGACCTAGCTGGCAGTTGCTTACAGATGGATAAACAAGCTCCAAGGCGTAAAGGCGTTTTTGTATAGTTTGTGTATACAGTATACAGTATTGTAGCGAGCCCTGGGTTCAGAGGGAGGGGTTTGCATAGGGGAGGGGGGGGTTGGCAGGGAAACGGGGTTCAGGGGGAGTGGCTGTACCCGTAGGATAGAAAAGGGGGAAGTGACGTCTGACTCAGAGGTCGCGCGGCTGTGGAGAAGAACGTGTTGCCCACATTCTGTTACTGAGTTTAGGCTAGTTAGCTAGCAGGTTTATTGTTTTGGGTGCAGTCACTTTTGCCTCCACTTGCTGTTCAAATAAATATTGAAAGAAAAAGTAAATCTGTTTACAGTTCTGTTTCATATGGGTGTTGAGAGATGTATCCATAGATTTAGTCCCTAATTTTGCTCTTAAAGTGCACCAGATTGATGCATTTAACTTCAACATTTAAAAACAAATCTTCCCGGGGGAGCATGGCCCCAGGACCCCCTAGAGGAGGTGAGGTGTGTCAAGTCAGGCAAATTGGGTCCAAATGTTATTGCATCAATGATCTGTTAACATTAAAATCACTAAATATATGCTGTAACTATTTTGCTGTAGGCAACTCAAGGGCTCAGGTAATGTGATTACTATATGAATAATGGTCCAAAATAACATTAAATGCATAGGGTTTTTTGTTAAGTAATATACTTTCGTCGCCGGCCGGCCGATACATGCCGCGCATTAAGTGGGCATGTCTGTCAATTAATCCCCGGGCCACTTTTTCCCCCCAGTCCGCCCCTGGTAAGATCCCATTTTCATTACAATTGTGGTCTCACCTTGACTTGAAGATGAAGTCCATACCTATCCTTCTGGACAACAATCTCTATTACTTTTTTGTAAAAGTCCTCCTTATCTTCCTCTAGTTTCAAAAGTCTAGTTTGTTGTTTGCGTTTACCGTCTCTGCGTAGAATAACAGTAGCAACAAGAACCTATGGGCTCACGTGCGCCCCCTTCAGTGCGGCAGAGGTTATGGCTGCCTCCCCTGGAGCTTTTTCAGTGCCGCTGTATGATGAGACCAGCGAGCCTAAATATCATATATACGTGAAATAAGTTCTTTAGAGACTATGGATGGCGAGGATAAATGTAATAAAGGGATCTACAAACATTACATTGGTGACATACAGTGAGATGGTAACAGGCATGCGCTTAGGGCCCGCGCTCCAGCCAGTTTCTGTGGGGTGACGCATTCTGAGGTGAGGCAGATCTCGTCTGTGCCTCACCTTACCACACAGTAATGGCGCGTTTCCACTACAGCGCGGAGCCCGGCCTCGCTCGGCCTCGCTCGGCCTCGTTCGGCCTTGTTAGGACCAGCTCACTTGATGGCGCGTTTCCATTACAGTTTAGGAACTGGGGCAGTAACTATAGTAACGCAGTGTAGGCGGAGCGATCGGCTTTTTGGTGGGCGGAGTCACGCTGCTTAAAACTGCCGTGACGACTTATTTGTTAGAAGTGAGCTTTAGAACAGATAGGGACACAACGCTTTCAAGCAAATAACAGAGCGTTAGAAAAAACGTACCATGCAGAGACTCCAGTAACGCCGTTGCAGAGTCCAGGCCTCCATCCCTCCCAACGCTAGCCGTTCTATGGCCGTAAATGGTGTCCATTAGCTCAAACCACTTCCAGTTTTTCCTACTGGCACCACTCGTGTTGTTATTATCTTTGACCAAGCGATATTCACTCTTCATCTTTTTGAGTTTTTCCCTACACTGCACGACAGTCCTCGAGTAGCCGCTTGTGGACATCTGTGTAGAGACCTCCTAAAATACTTTAATATTGCGAGTTGTCCCGTCAAGCTCCCGCTGGATCTTATCATCTGCAATGTAATGTAGGAACGTCGTCACTTCCTCGACCAACCACGGCGTGCTTTTCTTTGCCATTTTAGCTCCTCTGTTGACAAAAATGCTGTTTATAAAAATGCTGCAAGCTTCGCTATATATATATGCGACGCTAGGGATTATCTCGCGCGCCGATTGTGACCATTCTCTCTGACCAATCAGCAGTCGAGAGTGTTGACGTCACAACTCAGCCTGGTTGTTCCTGGCCCTAGAACCACGATTTTATGAGGCCAGAAAAACTGTGAATTAGGACCCGCCGGCCGGTACTAGGCCAAGTGGAAACGCAACCAAAGTCGGGCCGCTGACGTCACAGCCCTCTTAAACCAGGCTCCGCGCTGTAGTGGAAACGCGCCATAACTGGCTTGAGCGCTCTCACAAAATTAGTGCCCGCGCTCCAGCCAGTTACTGTGGGCTTACGAGAGGCAGTGCACGTCCCTGCCTCACTTCTCATCGCTCCCCGTAGTTGTAGCGGAGCTCGGCAAATTAGCTGATTTTGACTATAAAAAGCGATTGGAATCATACAGAAATCACACTTACAACACAGATCAGTGGAGACATTTTATTATTATTACTATTTAGTCTTTAGTTGTTTTTCCGTTACATTGGAGTATGACAGGTGACGCTCTGCCTCCCCTGCCTCCCCTGACTGCACGTCGCTGATTTCTACTGATCATAATTCCAATGTTGAGGTATACTAAAATAGATTTATACTGAGCAATTTTCCAAACTCACATTGGTTTCTCATACAGCATCTCTGTAAAGTATGTGTATTCACCGGTATTCACTCTCTGTCCTAAACGGCTTGTTGGAGCTCCTGCCCCACCCTCCCTGTGAGCCCAGTGTGCTCTGATTGGTCTGGAAGTTGCGAGGCTCGTTGCTGCGATCTGCTGCGAGGAGCGGACAGGCTTCCGGGTCGGCGATACAGCGAGAACAAGCGAAACTCATCCTGAGCACACAAACACTCACAGCCGAAGTAAAAACAATAAGTGTGGCTTGATATTGAGTAAGAAAAAGGTTTATAACGCTGTGAGCATGGGTCTGCGGAGAGCATTTCTCCGCGATCCCAACTTAGCAGCCCGAAAAACGTTTACCCATTTAAACAGTCGTGGTAGATACCTTGTTTGTTTTAAAGATCATAAATACACAAACAATGAATACTTACAGGTTGTGTACCTGAATCTCCCGCTGGTCCAAACAAAGTAGGAACAGCATCGTTCTTCAGTGCCCTACGCTGTACATATCCGGCATGAATCGTTGAAAGGTTTGTGAAGCTTTGTTTCGTGAAATGCTGGCAGAGGGTGCGGCCTCTGGGTATTCACACGTCACAGTACCCAGGAAGTAAACAATGGAAAATGAGAAATCTCCAACGAGGCGTTTTGGGGCAGCATAGACTGTGTTAGAGTTTTACTCGCTACAGGGTGTACTTTGAGGGTTTGTGAATCTGCAGACTGTTTACATGCATAAAAACCTTCATAACACACAAGGGGACGGGTAATAACCGGAAAAGCATGACATGGGCCCTTTAAATAGAACAATCATATCATCACCTTATAATGTAGCCATGGCCATTATAATGTGTTTGCAAACAGTGGCACATTATTCAGCAAAGCAATATAGTTCTAGTTTAGTCTTCACAACTGTTTGGTTCCAGGTTGTTAAAACACTCGACGGAGCTAAGGAGAACAGAAAGGTTGGTAATAATTCTCTGTTGTTTTTTCCCAACGAGTTACCCCTTTCTCACTACACATGATCATTTAAAACATCAATCCAGTATTTTAACTGCATTACTACATTTTCTGATTTAAAAAAACCTTTCTGGAAATGTTAAAACAAACACTTTATTATGTTTCTGAGCATGTTTGAATTAGACGTCATTGAGATAGAGCATCGAGGCAGCAGTGGCAAGTAGGGCGACAGCAGTAGCCATGGCAACACCTGAAATACAGAGAAGATTCAGGACAGATCTCGCAACTCATTATACATTTTAAAAGTGGTGAATGTGGCTGGTGTTATTTATATGAATGACAAATTATATACAGCTTTTTGACAAAATCCACTGAAAAAACTGAACCGTTGACTTTAACCAAATGTCAACAGATTTCACATAACTGTATTAGGTTAGTTGAAAGCTATAATATTAAGTTGAACCTAATATGTTGTATTTAAACTTAATATTATTGCTTTCAACTAACCTAATACAGTTATGTGAAATTTGTGTACATAATACATTCAATTTAACGTTTTCAGTGCAGGATCTTACACCCTTACAGACAAACACAGGCTGACTGGTGCTCAACAGGAACTGTATAAGAAAGGGTCCTGACTGGTATATACTGTGAGATGAGAAACCTGACCAACTTAATCTAACAAGTGTTCAATTCTGCTAACATCAATGAAGAAAGCAATTCCCTTTACAGTGCATGAAAGGAGTGGTAAATAACAACACGTGTGCTGTGTGCTTGTGAAACCAACACAGTCTCACTCCCTGAACGTCCAGGAGCGACGCTTGGTCAGGGTCCTATGGCGTGCAGTTGTGACGCGCCGAGTCTCCTTCAGCTTCATAAACGGACGCAAAGAGCTTTCAACTGATTGCAATGTATTCCCATCGGCGCGGTATTTGACGCTCAGGGACAGAGGCGCGGGAAGGTAATTTGGGTGGGGGTGCTGAGGTGCTGTCCGATGTGCTAATTACGCACCAACGGGGGGGGGGGGGGGGCAAAACCACACACACACAGCATAACAATGGACTCCAGTGAACACTATTACAGGCATTATACAGGGCTGCACATAACTGGTGCGCATGCGGATCCCCCGCCAAAAAAGAGCACCGGATCATTTGAAAAAAGGCGCATTTGCGCACCAACATTGAGAGAGTAAGAGAGAGAGAGAGAGAGAGAGAGAGAGAGAGAGAGAGAGAGAGAGAGAGAGAGAGAGAGAGAGAGAGAGAGAGAGAGAGAGAGAGAGAGAAGAGAAAAGAGAAAAGAGAGATGAGAGAGAGAAAAGAGAGAAGAGAGAGATAGAAAAGAGAGAGAGAGAGATATTTGCGAGTTGCATAAGAACTGGTAAGATAGCAGGGTTTCCCACACATAGACTTTACTTGGGCGGGCCGCCCAGGTATATTAACGGCCACCAAAGTATAATTCGCGAGCTATTTAGGTTTAATTTTTTTAATCCGTCCGCGAGCATCTGCGATCCCTCGCTCTACCCCTCGCTATCGCGTGAAGGGTCTGCTTTATGCACTCCGCACAGTCACCCTGCTGCGAGGCTTCATGAGCGTGCTCACTAACCCCCCCCCCCCCCGTTCATAAAGTCAAGTACCCCTCAAAAGGTCCGGTTTATTTAATTTTAAGGATGCGCACCAAGCAACATCTCCAGGTGCTCCTTTGAGAACCAGGGCAAAAAAGTTATGTGCACCCCTGACTATAGAGCACGCACAAAAGCATTAGCACACACACTACAAAGATGTAAAATATTATTGTACCAACAATGTGGAATTTATTGGCTACATATTACACAGATTATGCACAGCTGCAGCAGCAATAACCATAAAATAATAATTAAAATACCACAAACATGATATTGACCAGTATACAGATTATGCACATGATTTTGCAGATTTAGCGTTTTTAGAGAGAAAAAATTCCGAGATACGTTTTTGCGCCATGTCAGTTACTTGTGTTGTTGTGCGTCACGTTAAAAGTAGCCGACTAAAAACTAACAAAAAACTTTTTTTCCACATCTTTTAAATTTTTCTTCCCTGAAGCAAAATTATTTATTATATAGTTTTAAATCATCATTTGAATAATAACATATAAAACATAATCTCAGGCACAATGAAATTAAATACATATATATAAAATAAAAATAAAATAAATTTCCTGACAGGGGAGCGCCTGCCTGCCGCTAGGGGGTGCTGCAGCGCCCTCAGCACCCCCTTCCCGCGCCCCTGCTCAGGGAAGCACCGCATCGGTCCATGTAGGCGGCACTTAAAAGGCAATGTGAGCGTCCATTCCCATTGGATAACGGAGGATTTTACACCCGGAAGTAAGTATTCTCTTTACTGTCGATTGATTTTACAGTGATATCTGCACTACTCATCAACTCAGAAACACCAGATTATCCTTGTTAATTACACAACATTGATTGGTTTAAATTGTGTACAATGCTTTTGTATTTTTCCCCTTCGATTCGGAGAAACACATTTTTTTTGGAGTTTAGGATGGCAGAAGACACTACACTACCCAGAATCCTCAGCTATCGTTTGGGACAACAACATGTGCTTTGCTTCATAAACCCCGTGATAAGTCCTCAAGCTCTGTGATTGGTTGACCCCCAACTGCAATCCATATGAAAAAAAACGTTTCGTAAAAGATAAAATCATACTTTATTCAGCAGTGCTTGCTTTACTCTTTGAAAGTCATCACATGAATCAGGGTTCCCACGCTTGCCTTGACATTTTTTTCCATGCTACATCCTGATTTTCCAGGTACCATATTAAGTGATGATCTATAGGCCCCTGAAGCTTTCCGCCCCCATCTGCGCCCCCCTCCCCTCACACACACAACCCCCTAGGACACCTGACTACTTACTTGATTTAAAAGATGTGCCAGTCAAGTCTACATTGTAAATGCTTAGATATTATGTCTTATTGATAATATCAATGCATGAAATAATGCAACAAGCTGTAGATGAACAACAATTTATTGAACTGGAACTTTGAAACACATGAGCACTGGGATTGATATATGTTCTCTCTTCCACTCCTCTCCTATCTCATCCTGTCCTCTTCTCTCCACACCTCCCCTCTTGTGTCCGCTCCTGTCTTCTCTTCCTACTCTTCTCAACTCCTCTCCACTCTTCTCCCTTTTCCTCTGTCATCCTCTACTCTCTTATCCTCTTCTTCTTCTCCTCTTTCATCTTCGCCCCTCTTCTCTTCCTCCTCCCTCTTTCCTTCTGTGCCCTCCTGGCTCCTCCCCCTCTCCACTCCTCTTCCTCCTCCTCTCTACAGTCTGAAGATCTGAAACAGAATGTTATTTTGAGTTAAAATTGGTCATCTCCATAAGCTAAAATGGTGTTATATTTGTCTTGAGGAGGGTGACCAATAAATATTACAATCTTTGATACATCCATAAAGGCTATTGCGCATACCTCATTGCTTTAACTTATTGACAGACTCTTGCAGCTCTTTCAGGGCTTTGTCTCGAGCTGCCACCTCTTCCTTTTTATCAGCAACCCCTTTCCGATAGGCATTTGATTTTGACAGCAGTGTAAAATCGTGCTTCTTCTCTGCCATGACTGCCATTTCATGTGCTTCTTTCTCCATTGTTTCAGCGCTAGTCATTACTTTTTGCCGCTTTGTTTTCACTTTCTGGATTTCCTGGGAGAGCTCCTTTCTTTTCTTCTCTTTAGTGGTTTGCTCTCTCAACTTCTTCTGGTCTTCCAGATACATCTCATATCTTGTCCTTGCTCCTCTGCAGTGTTGCTTGAGGTCTTTTGGAAGAGCTCCATCTGTGTGCCCAGCCATTGCATCGTGGACCAAGCGCATTGCTATAAGCGTCTTCTCCTGTAGGTTTTCAACAAGCATATCCTTGTTAACAGAGTACCCCCTTTCTACTGCAGCTTGTCCATGAGACAGCGTGAAGAGACATTGCATGATGTTCCACAGTTCTGCATACTCTTCTTTGCCACTGAGATATCTTCCGAAGAATTCATCAAGTCTGCAGCTGTAAACAAATTCTTGGAACTCTGCTTTGTGGTTTGTGTTGACATCGAGTGAGAATGCTTTATACTGAGAAAGGACTTTGTCACACTCTGTGGCAGGGCACCATCCAGCATTGAGGAGAACCTGAAGGAGTTTCTCAAACATTGCTGTTGTACTTTCGGTTTCTGTCACAATCATCACAGGGTCAAGGGACCTCATATGCCGCACAGCTGGATACATGAGAGGACTTCTCTCCATAATTTTCTTGCAGGTCATTGCGAGTAAGGAGACACATTCTTTTTTGAACTCCACGATTTTCACTGGATTTTCCTGGAGCTTCTCAGATGCCTTCTGCAAAGCCTGCTTGGTTGAAAATCCTATGTCCAGGTGTTTGAGTGGGACATGGATTTGCTTCTCTTGGGGGTCCAGTTTAGTGAGCTGGAGAGGTGTCTTGATCTTTGCCAGCTCTTCTCTCTTGATAAAGCATGACAGCAGGCCTGTCAGGGTGCTTTGGAGCTCCTTTGCCAAGAATGGCACCATTGGGGCATCTGTCTGAAATACCTCCAAAAAAGGCTTCAGCTGTCTTGCAACAAAAGCGAAAAACTCAAGTTTAGCCAGGAAAAGAGGGTCTTCGGTTGCCTTCTTGACTGTCAAGTAGGACGCAGATGTTGGCACTTTACTCTTCGGAAGTTTCTTGTGGCTGTGGATGTACGCCATCACAGCTGGCCACACTTCGATTGCCCGCTCAGCAACTTGCAAGTCTTCAACCCATCGAGTGGCACAGAACTTCAGAGGAAATCTTGCCGTTTTAGTCAGCTCACTGAAATCCTCTCGCCTTGCTGGCGAGTCATGGAACACCTGCCAAAGCGCTCTCAGCGCATCTCCGATTTTCCAACCTGTTTCCCTCTCTCCGGTCTGGAAACTTCCATGCACAACATGCAGACCACAACTTCCCAGGTTGATGAGCTTTGGTGCATCTGGGTCCTCTTTGCTCTTGTCCTCTTGGAATATTCTTAAGAACTTCCAATTCACTGTAGGGCCGTCCATCGATATTTGCAGGAGCTTCTTGGGGTCCAGAGGTGACAGGGATCTGTTGATACTCTCCAAGAGCTTCTCTGCCTGAGTGTGTCCTAGGAACTCTGAAGTGAAGTAACGCACAGCTACTTTCCCTTCGCGTTCACTCCAGTAGCGCAGAATGATATCCATCTGTTCTGTTTGTGTCACTTTGTTAAGGCATTCGTCAAAAGACACTACATGACACTTTGCTTTTCTTACGTCTTCGATCAGCTGCTCTTTAAAATGAGGATACAAGCCAAAACATATAAGGTAAGCCGATTTTGTTGCGCCACATGTAAATTGTTTGGCAATTTCGCTGTCTGGGAACATCTGAGCAAAAGTGTTTGAAATGTCAGAGTTGGAGTTGAACGAGAAGTGTGACCTGACCATCTTCATGACCCAGCGAATCTCTGCTTCAAATACAGCTTGGCTTGAAAAAAATGTTTTCCCCTGAGCTCCAGAGCCTTTTTCCGTAGGCTGTTCACTGCTGGTACTGGGCACCTGACTGTCACTTTCGATATCCTGGCTTGTTGGGCCGCTTCTTCCCTCTCCTGTTTTTGTAGTCAAGAAATCTGTCATTCTTCTTTCATTATTTAGCTGTCCAGCTAACTTGGTGTGGGTTTGTCCTTTTGAATGGCTCTTGAGGGAAGCGACCCCCATATTGCTGATGTCAAATGACTTGCGGCAAAACTTGCAATAAGCCTTGTGGACATCTCCTGGTACCTCTCCAATCCAGTCCTTGTATTGAGAGTCATCTTTCCAATGTGACTTGAATCTGCCGCGTGTCATTGTCACTCACTCCTGTAATGCATCACACATTTGAGATTATGAGTCTTACGTAGAAGGGGTAGTATGCCTACTCTTACTCTGTAAAAGCTTTTGTAAATCAAACTAATGAACCTAAAAGGGAAAACATAAGGCTGGTTCCCCTGTGGTTCCTCAGTACAGCAACCCCACTAGTAAGCTTAGCTTAACAGTATAGATGTATAGAATCAGTCTAGGCATGATCAATGATTTTTCAAAAATGTCTCACCCCAAATGTTCCTATTTAGTAGTATCATTTTTTTTTAAGAAAAAAATGAAAAATCACAAAATAGCTAAAAGTAGATATAAGAATGAATGTTACAAAATTGATCAAGACTAGACTATTCATGTCAACTAGTATAGAAGTAATGTCACAGCCTAATGTGAAAATGTATTGGTAGTTAGCTAGCAATGCAAGCTAGCCAACACTAGCTAGTTAGTTAGCAAACTGAATGTTGGCTAGCAAGATTGCACTCCATGTGCTTGCTAACCATCATTAACAAATCCAAATTCAAAACAAACTCAAACTCAAGTTGCTAGCTAGTTAGCAAGATTGCACTGCTTACTAACTAACGTTGATAAACCCAAGTTTACCACAGTTAAAACACAACTACTTACATTTGAGGATAAACTTGCATAAGAAGTTTCACTGTAGATGTCAAGGCTCCCGTGTTGGCTGGGAAATGCATGTATTTGACCCTTCTATTGAGATCGCGAGTAACGTTATTATTCCTGAAGTCCACCAATCCGAAACTATACTTTTAAAGTCCATATTACCAAGTTGCCTGCATCAAATTCCAACATCCAATATACCATATAGGATGCCAAGAGCATGCTCTACAACATGGGATCATCCATTTCTATCTACAGTAAAAGCTGTTCACATGTAAAGGGTTTTTATAAACTCATCTTAATTCTGTGCTCAATAGTTTCATTTTATTACTATTTTACATCTCATCCAATAAAAATTTCCAGGACAACTGTTTCTATTTCCATGTAAGTGTTCACTTTTGCTCAGTTTCCATGACTTTTCCATACCTGGAAAATGAAAAAATTAATTCCATGTTTTCCAGGTACCGTGGGAACCCTGATGAATGCATTGTAATAAATGGTTCGGCTGCATTAAATATTACACATCAGTCGTAGTTCTTTATTTATCTACAGAGATCGGGCCTCAGAATAGACCGGAAACTATTCTTTTACCGTTCTGTTTGAATTTCACAATAAAGTTAGTAGTAATATTTTGTTTTGATATTATTGTTTTTTATTAACTACTAGACCGCTGGGTCATGTTAAGACCATCTTTTCTGTGTTGCTGTGGGTTTTTTCATCGCTTTTGTGTTACAAATATCAAAACAATAACAAAATATATCCGTCGTAAACTAAACCGGAAACAGCAGTATATTTTATTTTGTTAACACTGTAAACTTGACAGCTTTTTAACCCAAACCACCTACTGGTTAAAGCACGTTATTACACGTTTAGAGTCATTGCAATGCAGGTAGATTGTGTTGCTTTTTAATGACTGTTTAAAATGCCTTTTTCTTAATGTCTTTCATTTTTGTAAAGCACTTTTGAATGTGTTATATTTTATGAAAACATTTGAATATTAAGAGTACATACAAAATAGGAGGAAAGTAGAAGGTCAATGTTAGAAATATAGAATAGAAAATATCAAGAAGATACTGTAAATGATATCTAGAATAAAACAGTTTAGTCCCGGATGTACAAAGATATTAATAGGAGGATGTGCAAAACAGACAAACTAATTAACCTTTATTTAAACATTAAATAATACTTTAGGTTAAGGTCTTCTTTTAAATACATGTAAGCAAAAAGCTTTGGGGGTATCTGATAAATATTAAGCCTGACAAAGTACTTAACGTTTAATATATTGCATGGTTTGTTTTGGGACTTGACAATCAACATTCCTGCAATGTTAACGATGTTGAAGCACTTATTTTAACCGATATTATACATATTTATTATACTCTTATAAGATGTATGTAGATAGAATAAGAAATGTGCAGAATATGACAGTTTAATGGTGGAGGTACACACATATTGATAGATGTCTTGTTGAGGAACCTATGACCCAAGTTTGTCATCGTTGCATAACTACACCGTAGTTGTGTATAAAACCACCAGACTCAGGGACAGCTTCCCACAGGCCATAAGACTATTAAAACACCTGAACTTTGAGACAACATCCATAACATTCATCTGGCTGCTACTTAGAAATTATTTGTCAAATATATCATATTCCAATCACTTGTATATAGACTCTTATTGCACTATTTCACTTTTTTTATTTACTTGCACTATTTTTGCTGTGTATCTGTTTTATTGTGTTGCACTGTTGGAGGAGCCTGTGACCTAAGGGGGGGGGGTTCGATTCCTGTTTTGGTTAGTGGGCCGTCGATGGAATTCATTCCATTTCAAAGTGCTGTTTGACGCTCCGTGTAAACTTTGCGCACTGCCACTCCAACATCCAATCACAGAGCTTGATGACTAATCACGGGGTTTGTGAAGCAAAGCACATGTTGTAGTCCCAAACGAAAGCTGAGGATTCTGGGAATACATTGCAATCAGTTGAAAGCTCTTTGCGTCCGTTTATGAAGCTGAAGGAGACTCGGCGCGTCATAACTGCACGCCATAGGACCCTGACCAAGCGTCGCTCCTGGACGTTCAGGGAGTGAGACTGTGTTGGTGAAACCAATGATAATATCTAAGAGGCATTTATCAGCTGGAACAAAAGCATAGCCTAAGCATACAGTCGTAATGTCCTGTGACTAACACAAGTTAGCTATGTTATATAACTATTCAGTTGCACTTTGGTAAATGTAGGGTCCAGTATTTAAGGAATAAAGGTCTCTGGCCAGTGTTATTATTGTTTGTGATGTAATGAGTGTTAGTGAGCCTGAAGGTGTTGCAGTACACAGTGTTTTACCAATAAAGCTGTTCCTCTTTGGCTGAAGTGCTACAACCGTCTCCACAGTGGGCTCTGGAAGACACAACACATCATTTCATCAACTCGTTTATAATAATACAATGTCTCAGTGAAACCTGGGTATTTGAACGCATCAGGTAAAGATGGTATTCAGAGAAGTCCTTTACATGGACTGAAATTACTGGATTTCAGCCAACAATTATAAACAGCTGGGACAGGTTGGTAATCAGAGAGAGCACAGACTTTATTTACTGTGGGCCTGTGTTTTATAAATAACATACTGCATAGCTGTAGGAATGACTTCATTTGAGTTTTGGATTGGATTGAATCATTATGGATAAATGTGTCCAAGGCTCCCTGGGTAATGGTGTATCTTTTCATGGCCTCACATGATATGTGCTTGTAAGAATAAAATAAGAATAAAGTGGCAGTAAAATTCACTTAAACACTCATTTAAATTTGGTTATCACATGTTTTAAGTTCTAATATTATTCAAGTTTATACATATATTTTGAATAGTGTAATATAGGTCAAGAATTCTACAGTCTGGGGATGTCTTTAACCTAAACTCTGATCATCATGTAATCAATAATGTGATAAGAGAAAGGGAATGAAAACTGATACTTTTATGTGCTGTAAATTAAACTAATGTTGGTGTTAAAGTCCTACTCTACGAACTGTATTCATTCTTACCTGCTCCAACCTCCCTCTCAGTGATCTCCCCCGGCGCCTCCTGGCTGCTATCCAAGTCTTCCTCGGCTGCGTCGATGTCCAGCATCTCCTTCAGCCGCTCGGTCACCTCACACACACTCTCGTCACTGAACTGGTAGTCACACACACACAGTGGCCCGCTCGCCTTCAGCGGGTAGAAGACACGATGAGGGAGACAGAAGAGCTCTGAAATACAGAAGGAGTCCGAGGCACAGTGGGGAGAAAGGTTGAGAGGGAATGTTGGTGTCCAATAAGACTGTAATTATCAATAAAGACTCTAAAGTGATTTTATGTAAATGAATTAAACACCAGCCACAGCTACCACAAGTAGCACTAGCATGATTGTGGCACATGTTCCTTCATTTCCCAACAGCTCTTTAGTTAGTTGCTTTGAAGCCATCATTATAAGCATCATCGGGTGACTTGACTGAAGGTGCATTCACACAGACATTTGTTAACAGTTCATTTAAATAAGTAAAGGAGCAATATTTATTTTTCAAAGCTTGTTTGAACATTTTAAAGTGAATAAATGAAGAACATTATAAATATATAAAAAGGAAAGATCCCAAATAAAACAACAGTGAGTCAAAACAGCTTTACATAAACATCACTACAGTTGGCAGTGGTCTGATCCAATAAGCCGACACGGTCAGTGTATGTTTGGGGTTTCTTTTACCAATAAGCCAATCAGACATCTTGCACCATCATAGTTAAAGGTAGGGTATGTAAGAATGGAGAAACCAGCTCGAGTGCGCTAGAATTTGAAAATACCCAGCCGGAAAAAATCTGCCACTTCCTTCAGACTTCCTTACAGAGCCCCTCCTCCAACACACACGAACGCGCACATGACCAATGAGGGCACGAGATAAGTTTGTGCACAGATGGAAGGCTGACAGGCAGGTAGGCCATCCAGTTATTTTAGCCGGGCCGGCTCAGATGATTGGTCGTGCTTTTTACAGCGCCACGGCTTCCACAGATGACATTTTTTTTTTTAATGTATTTATTGTCAAAGCACTTAAGATATTCATTGCTATCGGGATGTTAAGAGCATTCCATGGAATATAACAAAAAGTGTATCTGAAGTGAATTACCTACCCTACCTTTAGTTAAATGACCCAGGCTTCTCTTTATTAGTCTGTTTACCCACAATACTATATTTTTCCCTTTTCTTATATATATATATATATATATATATATATATATATATATATATATATATATATATATATATATATACAGTACCAGTCAAAAGTTTGGACACTCATTCAATGAGATTCTACTGTAGATGAATACTGAAGACATCAAAACTATGAAAGAACACATGTGGAATTATCTAGTAAACAAAAAAGTGTTAAAAAAATCAAGAATATGATTGTCATTTTAGAGTCTTCAAAGTAGCCCCCTTTGCCTTGATGACAGCTTTGCACACTCTTGGCTTCTCTCAGTCAGCTTCATGAGGTCGTCACCTGGAATGGTTTTCAATTAACACGTGTGCCTTGTCAAGACTCAATTTGTGGAATGACTTGCCTTCTTAATGTGTTTGAGACCATCAGTTGTGTTGTGCAGAGGTAGGGTTAGTGCACAGTGGAAAGCCCTATTTGACTACTGTTGTAATCCATATTATGGCAAGAACCACTCAACTCAGTGAAGAGAAACGACCGTCCATCATCACTTTAAGAAATGAAGGCCAGTCGATCCGGAAAATGTCAAGAACTTTGAATTTATCCTCAAGTGCAGTCGCAAAATCATCGAACCCCCCCCCCCCCGGGAAAGGAAGAGCAAGAGTCACCTCTGCTCAGAGGATAAATACACAAGAGTTACCAGCCTCAGAAACAACAAATGAAAGCACCTCAGATTAGAGTCCACATGAATGATCACAGAGCTCAAGTAGCAGACAAATCTCAGCATCCACTGTTCAGAGGAGACTGCGTGAATCAGGCCTTCATGGTCCAATCGCTGCAAAGATCCACTACTGAGGATGAACAACAAGAAGAAGAGAATTGTTTGGGCCAAGAAACACAAGGATTGGACATTAGATCAGTGGAAACTGTACTTTGGTCTGATGAGTCCAAAGTTGAGATTTTTGGTTCCAGCCGCCGTGTCTTTGTGAGACGCAGAGAAGGTGAGCGGAGTGGTTCCCACCGTGAAGCATGGAGGAGGAAGTGTGGTGGTGGGGGCGGGGGCTATGCTGGTGTCACTGTTGGTGATTTATTCAAAATTCAAGGCACACTTAACCAGCATGGCTACCACAGCATTCTGCAGCGCCATGCCATCCCATCTGGATTGCTCTTACTGGGAGCATCACTTGTTTTTCAACACACAATGACCCCAAACACACCTCCAGGCTATGTGAGGGCTATTTGACTAAGAAGGAAAGTGATGGAGAGCTGCGTCAGATGAGCTGGCCTCCCCATCACCCGACCTCAACCCAATTGAGATGGTTTGGGATCAGTTGGACCGCAGAGTGAAGGAAAAGCAGACAACAAGTGCTCAGCACCTCTGGGAAGTCCTTCAAGACGGTTGGAAAACCATTCCAGGTGACGACCTCATGAAGCTGACAGAGAAGCCAAGAGTGTGCAAAGCTGTCATCAAGGCAAAAGGGGGCTACTTTGAAGAATATAAAATACAAATCATATTCTGGATTGTTTAAAACTTTTTTGTTTACTACATAATTCCATATGTGTTCCAAACCTTCGAATGAGAAGGTGTGTCCAAACCTTCGACTGGTACTGTATATAATATATAGGGCTGATTCTGTCACTTTTTACCACGGTTTTACCAAGTACCAAATTAGCAATATTAAAAAAACAAAAATTGACAACATTTTCCATCACTTTTTTTTTGGGGGGAAATATTTTGTCAATTTTAGTTTTTTTTAATATTACTAATTTGGTACTTGGTAAGACCGTGAGACAGCTGGGTTGGGTAAGATGTGTACTTATTCTCTTGTTTTTTTGACGATCATTAAATGTTTGACCTTTGACGTGCTGAAACTCAGTGTAACAGTAGCTAATGTTAGAAAATGAATAAAAGAGTCATTACGTCAGTGAACAACTCTGTAGTGTTAGATAAAACAGCAGTATTTATCTTAAGTTAGTCACTATCATCTGAACAGAGCAACAAGCTTGTTTGCATCAACAACCATGATAGGACTATTAAGAAAAGGGAGATAAGCAGTCGGATAATGATTACAGCATTACAGCAAATAAGTGTGCAACGAGATGATGTCATTTAAAAGAGCATTCAGACCTCAAATGATACAAAAATAAATAATAAAAAACATATAAAAAGGATGGCAATATGATATTTATGTTTCATATGTGAGGAAGGTAACATTTATTCACTAACTCTTTACACCACTTTGCTAGAAATCAAGTTTTAGTCAGGTAATCATTTGCCCACAGTTGAGCAGACATCTTCCTATCAGCATTCTAATCCTTTCTCTTCACTGTGATTGGTTGACCCTAAACCCGCCCACCTCAGCCTTAACCTTGACCACCTACAGCCAAACAAGCTCATAACTCGTGAATCATACACTGTGTGTGTTTGTGTGTGTGTGTGTGTGTGTGTGTGTGAGTGTGTGTACCTCTCTTTTGTTTGCTGCTGCTCTTGTTCTCGTCTTCAGACGTCAGCAGCTCCTCCAGCAGCATCTGAACCCGTGTGGTTACCGTAGAGACGGCGTCCCTCTTCAGCAGCTGTCCACAGATTCATGACAACACGACGATCGTTCACTTGTAATTCTTATGAACTACAGCATTAGACTGTTCAACTCCTGAGCTATGTGCCTTCACAACATCATACCATTCTGAGCATATGACAATAAAGCTGTAGTGACGAACACTTCCATTAAATGATGTCGCTTTAGAAGCACTCGTTCCAATTAAGCAGTCCGTAATGAGGTTAAGTTTCACAATGTTTAATAAAGAAAGTAAAAGAACACAATAGTAGAAGTAGAACCCACTTTCTCTTTCCACACAATCCCAGCACAGCACAGGTGGACTAAATATCTTAAATCACACCCAGGGGACAATTGTCAGAGTGACTAATTTTGGTGTAAACACATGATGATATGATGACCAAATAAGAGTTTTGGCTCCTACAAAAGCTGTTAAACTCGAACTTTGAACATTACCTTCTGCGCCAGCCTGGCCTTTGGTTTGTTGCTGTGCAGGTACGCCCTGCTGTGGACGGCTCCTCTGATGGACACGCTGCCTCCACACCGCTGCTCCACATCGGCTAACCTCTGCTCGCTCTAACACAACAAACTAGGTTCTTTACAAACAGCATGTACAAGTGTCCCACTGAGTTCGAAGCTTCATTCGTTAGAAGCTTCACTCGTTAACTTTTTACCTCTGATGACAGCATTTACTCTTCAAAAACTATAAAAGTGCTGTTAATATGTAGAGATTATCCAGCCGTATCATAAACGTGTGTTTGCCACATATCTCATTTTCTGCAACATTCCAAAATCCAATGGAACTTCCCATTGCTTTTTATCGAGGGAATCCTTATGATGATAACTTCCGGGTTGGCCTACAAAATATGTCATCACTGCACCGCTCTATTGAGGGATTGGCAATACATATATAGTATATATATATATATATATATATACGTATGTATATATACACATATATTATAAAAAGGGCTTATACAGTACAATTTGCAACACAAATCGATTTATTTTATTAAGAAAAGCATGACTGACAAATGATGGTCAAAAATATTTTCTACAGAAGTGGTGAACAACAAGAGTAAACTTTTTTTTTTTATTATTGAGTTATGACAGATGTGTGTATGTGTGTGTGTGTGTGTGTGTGTATTTATGTCCCTTACCGGTGTGACGAGTATCTGAGCTGTGTACGTCTGTCTCACGTTCCTCTTCTGTAGAGACATATCACACACAGTGGGTTAGAATAATACTGCAGTTTTTCAATCCAGAGAATCCGTTAGATTTAGCTCTGCATTCAGGCTTTAAGAAACAAAAAAAGTGCAACAGGGATGAGACCTATTGGCAGTCTGCAGGGCCTTATGCATTCACACCACATTCACTGCCAAAATGCTGTTGAGCAAGGGTGCAGCAATGTTTTTTCTTTAGGTCAAGTCTGATTTTATAGATTTATTTGGTTTTTCTTAGTCAGATATGTACAACCTGTCCTCCGGGGAGCTCTGCGTCCTCTGCCAGCTTTCTCCCATCCATCAGACACACTCCGCTCTCCAGCCGCTGTGCCCACCCTCTCAGCTCCTCCTGAAACAAAGAGCTTTCTACTGAAGTTCCTGCAAATGAAAGTGTGAAAGTGTGTGCTGTATGTGTGTGTGTGTGGTGTTTGGCACTAACCTTAAGACATTTATCCATGTTTTCTGGATCCGTCTTGTTGTCTGGTAGCGGCACCAACATGTCCACATGTAGACAGCAGGACACCATGCTCCAGGAGGAGCACACCCCCGCCTGGTACCTCCAGTCTGCAGGCTTGGCCGTGCTCTGGAACAGATCATCACATTAACATTATCATTATTGGAACTACACAATGCTACCGACATTTGTGAGTCACAAGCTTCAACCTTCAGACCCTGATCCCAATGATTCCCGGTCAACAAATATGCCGCTGCTTTTTATTAAAATAATAACTACTCACATCTTAAGCTGCACTGGAACTTTAATTCTGGTATTTATAACAAACATATTCTATTTGATCTTTTAGCTAACAGTGTTTTATTATTTGTCCCTATATATATATATATATATTGCTGTAAAAATGTAAATTTCCCCTCATTGGGACGAATGTTTTTAAATACTACTTAAACATAATGTTATAATACAGTATAATATCTTAATGCTTTTAGGGTTTTATGCAAAGCACTTTGAATTGCCTTATGTTAAAATGCCTTTGAAGCGATGCTTCAGGAGAACAAATGAATGGAATTGATGGAGTGGCTTGAGTATTCTATAAGTGTTGAGACAGCAGATTGAAGCGATGGTTCTGTGAGAGAAAGTTAAACACACCTTGGGATCTTTGACGTCAAAGGTTCTGCAGAAGGTTCTGATATGTGGGGTTAAAGAATATCCACACAGTATCTGCTGGCTGACTGAAACAATGAGCAGGCGGAGTGGAAAGGATACTTCCTGGTCTTGCGGTTGACGTGCAGTGCGACACAGTCTGAGACGTCATCCTCTGCAGGGCTCCACAGCTGCTCCGAGGAGACCAGGCTCTCCATCGCGAAGACCAACTGAACACAGAGTACACACACATCAGAGGATTAAAACACACTCACAGGTACATGCACATGAGCCATGGAAATGTGATGTGGAAATCACTTCCAGAGCTTAGCAGAGCATCACAAACACAGAGTGCTTCTTTTATAAAGCGAGAGTATATATACAGACAGTAAATATGAGACTGAAAATGGATGCTGATGTTTAGTTAAGGGAGACATCACAAGTCAAATAGACAGAACAGAAAATAAGTGAATACATTGGGTGACACGTCAGGATCGCCGCAACACAAAACAACAAACAAAGCAACAAATCAAATGTTAAGGTTCATAGTGGGAGTTTTTGTATTAGCGGGCAGGGCAATCTTCTGTGTGAGGTTCTTGTGTGTGTGTGTGTGGTGTGTGTGTGTGTGTGTGTGTGTGTGTGTGTGTGTGTGGGGTGTGTGTGTGTGGGGGTGTGGGGGTGTGTGGGGGGGGGTGTGAATTGTTGGTTGGTAGTTCCTCGCTCCAAGATTTAGACAGAAATTCATTTGATTCAACTCTCCCTTGTGACCTAAAATCTGTGAACACCTTTAAAAAGCACTTCAAGATGAATCTGTTTAGACTTTGTGTGATTCGGCTCTAGTGGTGTTGCACTTTGTATCTGAACTTTGAGGGCCTGAACAATGCTTTCAAATGCTATTTTCTTCAGCACAAAATTCTAAAATGGTGAAAAAGTATTAAGAATAAGCGTATTGTTATGTGCGGGCAACATGGCTCAACAGCATCACCTAGATTGCAGCCCCATCATGTGCCATTTGCCTTTATGTATGGAATTCAGAAGGTATATGTCACAAATGGAAACAAAAAAAGGGCTATTGGAGGAATACCATCATTTATTTATCTGTACTTTCTTTTCACTTGCCTTAAGTGACATTGTGAAACCCATTGTGGAATCCTGTTCCTCTAAGGCAGTGCTTCTCAAACCTTTTTCAGTAATGTACCCCCTTTGAAACATTTTCTCAGCCAAGTAACCCCTGACCGACCCCGAACATTTGTGATAGAAAAAGCCTATATAAATAATAACAATATAGTGATGTTCCATCAGAGTGTGATTTAGTAACTCCTTCATGCATGAATTACAACAAACTAAGGATATTTTCAATTGAAGTTTAACAAACCAATGAACAAAATGATATATTATGAAAAACTATAAAATACAATACACACATTTGACATGTTTATATGAGGTGGTTCTAGGAATATTTTATATGAAATTGTGTTTTCTATTTAACTTATTGTACTAAGATTATTTTTGTAATCATGCATGGTATTTTACCTCACGTACCCCCTGCAGTACCCCAACGTACCCCTAGGGGTCCGCGTACCCCCATTTGAGAATCACTGCTCTAAGGTACTGCATCAGTAAACGTAGGTCCTAACAAGTCACAACAACTTTATAATCAAAGGTAATCTGTCATATATTGTAATGTTTGTTCGCCCCCTAGTGGCCAGAAATGGATTGCTGCAGCTTTCATTGTGCGTACATCATGTACATGTACGCCGTGTTTGTATGAATTGTACCTGTCGGAGTGTGGTTAGTGTGTCCTTTGCCTCAGTATCAGTGATGATAAATACTCCCAGTATAGAGAGGCCTCCAGGTAGCATCCGAGACACCTGGAAACAGATCAAACCAGGAGATAATGAACAGTTTCAAATCCTGCAGGCAAAGCAAAAACACATTACATCTTAAAGTGTGATTGCTAGAAAGAGAGAAAAAAGTTTAAGTTTGTTTTTTGTTTTGTTTGTTCTTGGCTAAAGAACAAATAGCTTCTACAAAATCATTACATGCTATTGTGACGGCCCCTAGGCCTTAGACTCAGGTCCCTGGTTAGCCACTGCCCAAATCAGGAGAGATTGCTGACACCTGATTTTGGTTGACTGCTCAGCTACAAGTATGGGTGCCTGAGCAGTCAGTCTCTCTCTCTCTCCTCTTGGGTTCCTTAGCTCTACTGGACCGTGGTTTGTTTGTTTTTGCTTTATATACTGATGCATGTTCACACACCCACACACTACACACATTACTGATTAACTGACTTCATAGTTAACTTAGTTTCTTTAAATAAATGCACTTTAAATTGGATATGAATGAATCATGTGTGGTCTCCTTCTTTTGTCCGTCCTTGAGTCAGGGCGTGACATGGGGGCTCGTCCGGACGAGCCCCCATGTCACGCCCTGGCATGAGGAGAGAGAGACTGACTGCTCAGGCACCCATACTTGTAGCTGAGCAGTCAACCAAAATCAGGTGTCAGCAATCTCTCCTGATTTGGGGAGTGGCTAACCAGGGACCTGAGTCTAAAGCCTAGGGGCCGTCACACTATAGATACATTTTAAAAGGTATTCAACCAAGTGGAATTCTATTTTTCTTATATACTATTTAATGAGTGTGTTCTCTAAACCCCTACACACTCTGAACTTTTGTAGTTCATTTTATACACACTTATTATCTAATAAAGCACGCACCGAGGGATATACTACCTTGAATCAGCCAAAAGGAACAACCAAACTGATTGGACAGCCACATTAAAGGTGGTTCATTTTCCTTTTGAGTTCTCAGACCACCGGAGTATTAGCACAGAGCGTACCTGTCGAGCGTGTTCGCTCACCCACTCCTTGTCCACAGGGTTTCCTGCAGGGGTCTCCTCCCTAGGAGGCGTCCGAGTTGCCATTACGACAAAGTCCCTTTGGGGTGAGCTCTGAAATGTTAGTCATTAATATTGATTACTGTCTAATCAATTCACGTACGATAAATACTCTTTCATTTAATATTATGTGACCCAACAATCCAATACATTCAACAAACTGAGACACTAACTGCACAATTAATCAAAGTTTAAGCAAAATCGCAATATGGACTAGGGCGATATTTAAGAAACGGGAGGCACAGTTTTTGTTACAGACAAATGATGTGTAAATATTATTCTGAATGAAGGATGGAGTAGCTCCATAGAGGACCCAGCATACAAATCATATTCTACAGGCTTAAAAAAATATCTTTGTTAGATACAAAAATCACACCATGATCATTATAACTTTTGATGATAATGAGAATAATCACGCAAACATGATCAATCGCTCCAGTATTGTAAATCATAGTGCAATTGCAATATCAGTTAAATAGTTAACATTTATCAATTGTGCAGGCCTACTGCACACTTGATGACAGATAGATCAACAAAAGAGAAAACAGAAATGTGTCTAAAACTTGAGTTTTGTGCAAGTGATTATTTTCTAGTTTGTCTTGCAGTTTGGATAGCAAACTGTTACTCCGAGGCAGAAGTCCACCAGTTAACAGGACAGGATTACTGAGCAAAAGTTTAACTCCACATAGATGTTTCTGTATCACCTCACCTGTCCAAGTAGCAGACCTGTGACTGAACCTGCTTTCTGTTCACACAGTTTAGAGAGACATCCCTCCACAGCATCTTCTACGATATAACTGCGACCCATACTGCCTGAGGAAAGAGAGAGGGGGGGAGGCAACATCAGTTATAGACAATGTTTGTCTTTATAAACATGTCTGCAATGAGAAAGTGCTGGGAAATGTGGAAGAACACTGCAAATACTTTGTATACGCTTGCGATATAAAACTAAAGTAAACAATACAAAGTACAACTTAGGCTCAACGTTAAGTCCTATCCTTAAGTGTTGTATGCTCTAACTTTAGCCTACTGGTTTTATTGACTTCATTGAGCTAATGTTAGATGGTGAGTTCCAATTTAAACGAGTTTTTACAGCTTGAATTTGATGTTTTTCGGAGAAATTACCTGACAGAAGCAAGACAGTGGCTCAAATATGAGCCAGAAGGCAGGATACTTGCTATTAATTCTGACAGCAGGCAATGGTTCGTCAGGATTCGTAAGCAGTGCAGAAAAACTCTAGTTACCACTATGCTTTGCGCAATGACGTATTTCCGTCGCACGACTCTGTCGTAGGGGTCAAGTTACACAAGAAAACGGAACATTGTAATTTTCTTCCAAAATAAAACTTCCAATAGTAATCCAAACACAAAAACGAGTTGTCAGCATCAGACTCTCAATGCGTTACTTCGGTTTGAATCCATCTATTGAGGTACTTTAATTACGACTTTTAAATGTCAAAGGGCAGTTACAGTTAGGCTTAACTAAAGTAAAACACATTGCAATATATTGTTACTGTTATCATCATTGAAAATAGCAATGTTTTCCTTCTGTTTTTTTTAATATAAAATTGAATTTTGTTCCACATAAAAAACTGTTTTTTTTTACTCCACCAGTCATTTTAAATCATAGGTGCAAATCCTAGGCTAGGTGTCTTCCTGGTTAAGTCACAGCGGGCTTGGTTGTCAATGAGTACTTTATTTTGAAACTTGTCAACGCTTCCCGCTTATGAGTGTGCCTTGAAACCTGCTTGAAACTCGGTTAGTTCAGCGGGTTTGTGGACAGTGCGATAATCATTTTACCAGCGTTTTTGCAATTTACTGTCAATATTCAGGGGGACCGGGATAGGTGGAGATGGCGGCCGTCCTGCTGCAGGTTCTGGAGCGGACAGAATTGAATAAACTCCCGAAAGGAGCCCAGAACAAGCTGGAGAAGTGTGTTACGGAGCTGCAGAATGCTAACGAGGCGCTCAGGACGCAGCATGAGCGCTTCAAAGCAGACAGCGGTAGGTAGCAACACTTTAGTAGAAAGTAATAAGCTCGTTAGTATGTATAAAGTGATTAAAAACCTCATGCCAAACTCCAGTATGATGTGAAGCTGTCTTCTGGTAATTCGGCAAAAGGCAAATACATGTGTGTCCTCCTCAATGCCTAAATCTGCCAGCTAACGTTAGCTTCAGGGGCTAACTTTAGCAGACGACGCTGAAGTTAGCTTCCGATTCGGCAGTTTAGGGACATTTAATTTACAGCGCTGAGCGAACAATCCTCCGTGTTTGAACCTCTTAAATCGCTGCATAGCCGATTTATTTTGACTAGATTATCCCAGAGAGTCTAAACATTCTTTATAACACAGTTTTAGATTTGTGAAACCTCTATTCTATTTGTGAAAATACAAAAAGGGGAGATTTCAGTGCTACATTATACCAGGTCCTGATCTAAAACCACTATACCTAGACTCATCAAATCTGGACTAGATTATCCCAGATAGGCTAAACATTCTTTATACCACAGTTTTAGATTTGTGAAACCTTTATTCTAATTGTGAAAATGCAACTGAGGGAAATTAGATTTTTCAACATTTGTATTGAGAAAGTAGTTTAAAGCAAAAGTTGTTATTTAATAAAGTCAACAAAAGTCAAAAAGCATTTAACAGAGTTAATCTATTTCAGCTGAAAGGACAGAGTCTTGCACCAAGAAATTCGTACAAGATCTGACAACATACAACAGAAAATACAAACATTGTATACACTACAGAAGGAGGGAAGGGGATGGTCCTCAGCAAGCGAATTGACATTACAAGAAGTGTTGACCAGGCGGTTGAAACCTACCAGCTATGCAATATATATTACAGGAAAACCTTTGGCCAGACGGTTTAACTCACATGTTAATTACAAACCAATGGTTGTAGAGACAGACTTTTGTCTGTTCTATGGAAGTGGAAATTAGAGGCTAGCTGTGAATTCAAACCGTGGGAAATAAACAGATAATTAAGTTACAGTAATACTTATGATTAAATTATACTTAATGATACATTTCTACAACACTAACCGTCAGCATACAAAGTAATAACCACATTAATGCTTCAGTAATTATTATCAAAGCATTATTCTAAAATGGGCCAATCTACATAATGAGTACTTCTACTTTTCGTACTATATTTTAGGTAGTATATATTGAAGTTAATACTTGTGTAGTTTCACTTGTAACCGAGGATTCCTACACTCTGGTATTTCTACTTTTACTTAGGTACAAGATCTGAGTACTTGTTCCACCTCTGCTTTTTGATTTAACGTTACTAAAAACAGCTCAGAGAAAATATGCTGCTCATTCATGTTCGAAACCTGCAGCCTTTCTATGATTTCTAAATATTATGTGTATATATACTTTTTTATTATATATGTGTCTTGGTATGTATTTGTACGTCCTGTGGCACACGAATAAACCATTTGCTAGAGAGTTCTGAGGTCTGATATGTGCTCTCATGTATTCCTGTTGATGTCCTCCTCCCCTACAGAACAGCAGTACTTTGACCTTGAGAAGAGACTGGCTGAGAGTCAGGAGCTGATCCTGTCTACCACCAGAGACCTGCAGACACTCCTGGAGGAAAAGAAGAAACTCAGTGAGTTTTCACATATGCTATTGACACACACACATTCTTTTCTTACAGTTTTTTGGGCACCCGTGCTTTAAGTTAACAGTTACCACTTTGATCGTCAGTGTTAACTGTGTCTTTTTGTCTTTGTGCAGAGGAAGAGCTGAGCACTCTGAAGGGAATTGAGGCAGAGACCCCTGAAGATAAACTACCACAACAGGTATGCTCCTTATGAATATCCATTCAAGTGTTTATAATGTTCTGATATTGTTTGGTTATGATGGGTAAGTTTACGTTGTTATTTGTCTTCAGTCACTTTTATAAACAAAACAAGTAGGCCTACAGTTTTTTCGTTGTTTAAACTTTTTATTTAACGATGCATTTGAATAAATGTAATTTTCGTTTTAGAAGGTAAGTGACATAGAAGAAGCTTATATTAATGAATTTCACAATGTTGTTTTTAGATTTTGTTGAGTAAAAAATGCATTTGCATGGTGTTAGTGGCATTGGTTATTTAAATCTTAACTGATATTTCATGTGTTTTTATGTCTTATTAGTGAACAGCAAAATTGGACTTTGTTTCCCACTAAATCACGTATAAATAGATGTTCACCTCTTAAATGTGTTAACTCCTCTTAACTGAGGAATTCTACATGTTTCTCAAATATAATGACTGCATGATTGCTATCATTAAAAGCTAATTGAGGCTATTGAAAACTCAAACTTATTCAATATATATTATTCCAAATATTTAACATTTTCTAAAAGTATGGGCAGTTTTAAATTCCTTTTTATGTTATGTGTGTGTACAGCAAACCAAGGCCAAGTATGAGATTGAGGCGGAGAAGAGAGAGCTGGCGAGGCTGCTGGAGAAGAGAACACAGGAGGTGGAAAACCTCTCTGGTGAGATATCAGCTTTAACAAACTATCCTGGAAGCACTGCTTGTTAATACTGCATTATCTGTTTTCATAAGAAGATATGCAATCTGAAGCAGAGACTACATCTTGTATACGTAGGCGCTTGATTCAGATGAGTTTTGAGTGTTTCAGTTTTGTGTGTTTGCAGAGGATGTGAAGCGTCTGAATGAGAAGCTGACAGAGACCAGTAAGGTGAAGATGGAGCTGCAGCTAAAACTGGACAATATACAGTCATCTGAAGCTTCTGTACAGGTACACACTTCATTCAAAGAACAACATCTCAATATAACAACTCATGTCTAAGCATTAAGCTGCAGTCTTACAAATGACCACTAGAGGCTCACTTCAAGAAAACTCTTGGTTCTGTAATAAGAACAAGTTAAAAACAACAAAAACACACAAATCTTCTCAAATACAAAGTAAGTTGTGTGTTTCTAACTGATCCATTGATCACTAATCCTCAGTACATAAATGAGGTTTCTGGATAATAGTAGATAGATACAGTGCTAACCACAAAGCTCAGATTGTTCATTTGCTATTTGGGTTTGTATGATTTAGCACCGAGAGACGCGTATGGAGCAGGAGAAAGAGTTGCACGAGAAGAACATCTCGTGGTTAACAGAACAGCTGAAGACCAAAACTGAAGAGCTGCTGAACACCAACAGAGAGAAAGGCAAAGAGATACTGGAACAGCAGGGAGGTCTGAAGAACACCAAGGAGCAGGTAACAGTCTAAACACAAACTCAGCACAGTTTGGGATATATGCAGCTAGTAATACCACTGACTTTGGAATGTAAAACACATGTAAATGTGACCGTGTGTGTGCTGTTCTCCTCTCTGTGAACATAGCCTTCTGGATGGAATATGAGACTGTCAGTTGGCTACTTTATGTTCATTCTTCAGGGCTTTTAAAATGAGTCTTTTGAGCCAGACCAGCTACATTGTAGAACGTAGAATCCAAATGATTTATTCTAGTAGGTTTTAACATACATAGAGCTCGCTTTGGTGTATTATTGTATATCAATTAAAAGTCAAAGTATTGCAAAAATCAAGAAGCATAAATATATATAAAACAAGTGAATACAATAAAATATAAACAATAATGCCTTAAAAATACTAAAGACATAATGTAGAATTGAATGAAAACACAATACAATTATGAAAGAGAAGTTGTGCAAGTTTGAAAACGTGTTGTGCAGAAATGGGCAACCATTGTCCGAGGAATATGTAAATGTTCACAGAACGAAAGTATACTCCCTAAATCTAAGGGACGTAACACAAATCTGATCTTTCTGCCCTCTGATGTCACGTTTCATTGAAATGACTCATTACAAAGAAAGACATTGTGAAGCATGGCATCCTATCAGACTTTTGAAATCTGTTTTCTGTTCTGCAGGTGACCCGACTGGAAAGACAGCTGACCTCTCTGAAGCAAACCAGTGAAAGCCAGAGTAAAAGAGCTGACGATCTGAACAACAAACTGAAGCAGGTAATACAAACACACGCTGGGGTCTCAGCCATAAGCTTCATTCAGAGTATGTACAGCAGGAGAGCTGACGGTCCTCGCACCATTGTTAGGACCCTCAGGTCTTTAAAGCAAGCTCTGAGGCATGTCCAGCTAAAAATACATATTTGA
Source organism: Dissostichus eleginoides (assembly GCA_031216635.1). Taxonomy (NCBI): domain Eukaryota; kingdom Metazoa; phylum Chordata; class Actinopteri; order Perciformes; family Nototheniidae; genus Dissostichus; species Dissostichus eleginoides. The sequence goes on along the minus strand of CM062276.1, from coordinate 30,943,108 downwards.
AAGAACCATAACGAGTGCTATAGAGACTTAAATATAACTATTTTCTTTCAGTATTGATTTTTCACTCTTAACTTAAAATGTACAAGAAAAGATTAAATGTTATCATGAGCAAAAAACACAAGTACAAATTAGACTAGTAAGGGCAGCTTAGAAATATGTAGAAACACATGTAGTGTTGTTAATTGTTTATGATGTGAATGTCCCTCCAGTCTAAAGACGAGCAGAGTGCCATGGAGCAGAAATACCGCAGTGAACTCAACGCTCACATGAAGCTGTCTTCTCTTTACAAGGTAAGAATCACTTCAGGGCACTTGACATGATATATATACTATTCTAAATATATTCTATTCTTTCAGTTTTGTACTGTCATGTTTTTCCACGTGTGTATTAAAGCGATGTGTGTGTTCTCCCTGTAGGGGTCAGCGGCAGACACGGAGACAAAGAATCAGGAACTGAGCAGAGCCGTGGAGGAGCTCAGCAAGCTGGTCAAAGACAGCGGGGAAGGTAGACAAGTTTAGAAAAAGTCTTTTACACCTGCACATGTCTGCCACAGTTAATCCATCTTATTCATTTCTGAATAGCTTCTCTTTTGTGAAACTATTTACCATCATGACAATTCTCAGCCTTACAGGCAAGAAGCAATTTCAGGCTTCTAACCAAAAACTTAAAAAAAAATCTTGTTTCTGAGACGAGGGAACCTGATCCACCCACTTACACTCATGTCTCACTGACAATTGTTTATAATGAACTAAAGAGTGTGTCAAGCATAGAAGTATTCATATGTGATTGATCTCACTGTCTCTCTGCAGCCAATAAGGCTCTAGAGAAGAAGGTGTCTGAGGGAGAAGAAGTGAAGACGCGGCTTGAGGCAGAGCTCAGTGAGAAGCTCAAGAAAATGGAGAAAGAGCTGGAAAACGCCACGATGAAGGCCGCTGGCAAACACTGCTGTAAGAACACACGCATTTCTATCAAACTTTTATACCTTCATGAGCAGTATGTGCATTAGGTGTTAGTACAAGTGTATGAACTGTGTTGTTGTCCAGGTGTGCCCTCTCTGACTGACGAGCAGCTGGACGCCATGTGTCCGTCAGCTGCCAACATCGCTGCCATCGTCAAGCCCGGCATGAAGTTCTTTGATGTGAGTTAATGAGACATATAGGGGCTGGATGATATTTTTTTGAACTGCTATCAGTAGCGAATGTATGCATAACCTATTCCTACCATACATGTTCATCATCAGTTCAGCTCTATGCTACTACAGTTATATAAGCTGGTGGTTATCTAAATCTAACCAATGGAATCGGGTTGTGTATTGGCTCGTGTAACACTGCTTCACACCCAAAATGAAACCGAAATTAAAATATGACTTCACCCACAAAATGATACTCACCCTGTGTTACCTATCACTATTAGGAACACTTTTGTTTTGCATGCCACAGTAAACCGAGAATCCAAAAACTGAGAGAAGTATTGATTAATTGAAATAAATGGGGTCACTTTTAACAACAGCAGAACTGCCACCAAGAGTAACTTTATATACAAAAAGTGATTTTGTGTTTTCAAGAACTGGCCGTGTATTTAAGGTTGATTGGTCAAAGGCTGAACAGTTAATTGAGATAGTCAGCATTACTGTGACACTATGTTTTTGTAATGAGAAACATCCTTCATTCATTGTTCTCTGTGCTGTGTGTAGCTGTATAATGCGTATGCAGAGTGTCAGACACACCTCCAGCTGGAGAAGCAGGAGACCCGCAGAGTGGGCAGAGTTCTGGACGAGATCGTCATGGAGGTGGAGTCCAAGGCTCCAGTCCTGAAGCGTCAGAGGGAGGAGTACGAGAGCATGCAGAGGTCCATGTCTTCACTGTGCAACAAGCTGGAGCAGGCCCGGACGGTTAGCAAGGATTCACATTCATTCTGTTTGTCACATGTTATACATGTATTCTATCTACATGTATTATCAAGAAGTAACTATTCCCCTTTTCTCATCTAGAAAACGACATATTAAGTTTAACATGACGTGCTTTGTCTTTGTCATCAGGAGATCTACAGTTTGCAGAAAGAGAAAGAGGAGGCCAAGCAGCGCTGTGATTCCATAGAGCGAGAAAAACAGAGGATAGATAGGCAGCTAGAGGATACATCTACACAGGTACACACTTCAAAGAAATCCAAATCCAGTTGAATTCATCTGATAAGATCCACATTACTATTTTGCCAATAAGGTCATTCAGTATAGGCTGTCCAAAGAGCCAACAGGAACTAAACACAGGAGAAACACTGACATACAAATTGTGGGTTCCACTACTTGTGCGTGCGTTTGAACATTTACTCCTTAAAACACACAATCTGAACCACTTCCCTTATTATAAAGTAGTGTATGTGCAGGCTCCCACCTCTGTCAGTGCCAAAACGTGTGCATAGGTCAAAGCAATAAGGTGTTTTAATGACTTACTAATCATGTAAATAGGGAATTAAATAATATATTTTCTTAAAGTAATCATGATTAAAATGCTAAACTAGAAGGTTGAGCGCCACCCCCTCAATGGAAACCGTCCTCCATGTTTCTGTCCCCGCCACTTTCTGTTTGCAACGGACTTTCAAAATAATATGAATAATACTTTAATGCGAGATCAAATAATTGTCGGCCTTAATTAATTAATGCGTTAACGCGTTATTATCGCACTAACTTGCCCAGCCCTAGTTTTAATATATATAAATAAATATATTCATAGATAGAAATAAGCTTAAAAATGACTTAACACTTCTCACAAACAGATGAACTAACTAAATGTAAAACACAAGATGAGACTTTATTCATCCCGAAGGAAATTCTTGTGCGAGAATTACAAAAGATACAATAAACATAATAATAGTAACAATAATATGAATAATAACAATGAACACTAACAATGCAGTAAAAAGAACAAAGACAAACGGTACACTGAGGAGCAGTACTGTAACGGTACAAAAGAAAAGCTGGCAGATATGATGTGGCACATGTTATCATTGCTCATGATATAAAGCAGAGAGTGTTGCCCCTACTTATCGTCGGTAACGAAAGGACATCTCTGCTGATTGGTGCAGAGGAGTTCATTAATAACTGTGTCTCTCTTCCAGGTGTGTACTCTTCTGGTGCAGCTGGAGGAAGCTAGGGGTAACAAAGTGACCAAGGACGACGGCAGCTCCTCTAACATCTCCAGCACCTCGGAAGTCACCAGTCCACTGTCCTTCCGCAGCGTGGAGGAGCTGCAGAAGCAGAACCAAAGCCTGCTGGGAAGGCTGAGGGAGCTGGAGGAGGAGAAGGACCTCCAGAAGAGCCAAGCCACATCAGCGCGGTAAGAAGTGCTGTTATGCAACAACAACTGACCTACTAGTGGCAAAGTGTTTGCCTAAGGTGACTTGCAGGTAACATAAAGTAAGACGCGTGATTTAGATATACAAATGCAAATTTAAGTATTTTATGTTTTTATCGGGATAGTGCGCAAGAAAAGAGTGGCTGAGTTGATGCTGTATGAGGAGGAAGCTCTTTATTTGAGGAATTAAACAACATAAAGTAGTAATAAAATCATAGATATTATCTGTATAATCTCTTGATGAACTTAATTTGCTAATACAAGAGTTTAAAAAAAAAAAGAGCCAAAAAACGGACATTACCTACAATAACCAGCGACAAATCAGCAGAATAAAATAAATGAGAAGTGAGCAAACTTCATAAAGGAAGACATGCACTGATATACAGAAACTAAATATTCTATTTGATTATAGAGCAAATTCTTATATTTTTCAATATAGCTAGATTCTGTGTAATTTTGTATTCTTCTGTACAAATGCATTCAAATGCTGTCATCGTTTACACATGAATGAAAGCCACCAATGCACATGTGTTCATGTTGAGCTGTGTATTCCTGCCATACAGTAGATCAGGTGAAATGCAGCATTGGTGAGCAGTAAAGCTATTTCCTTTTTAAACTGAGCTCTGTCTCTGTGGCGCCCTCTAGTGTGTCCGAGTTGGAGGCGAGTGTGGATAAGCTTCAGAAGGAGGTGGAGCAGCTGAGGGAGCAGAGGAACCAGCAGAAACAGCTGGCTGACTCCAACGCCCGGCAGAGGGACATGTACAAGGCCCTGCTGACTCAGAGCACCGGCTTCAGCCTGCCCCCCCAAGGTCACAGGAGATGCTAACACTTCTTGTCTCTTTCTCATCTCAACGTGTCACTGTGTTTTTACAATGAGATCATGTGTGTCTGCAGGTGTGGATTCTCCTTCTCAACCTGCACCTGTTAGGCCGTCAGTTCCTGCTACTCGCTCTACTCCTCAGAGAGTTGCTGCTGCTGAGTCAGCACAGACTGCTCAGACTAAAGCTGCCTTAAAACAGGTATGCACACCTGCACACACACAACTTCACACACACACACACACACACACACACACACCACACACACACACACACACACACACACAGACACACACCTACACACACACACACACACACACACCTACACACACCTACACACACACACCTACACACACACACCTACACACACACACACACCTACACACACACACACCCACACACACACACACACCTACACACACACCTACACACACACACACACACCTACACACACACACCCACACACCACACACACACACCTACACACACACACACACACACCACACACACACACACACCTACACACACACACACTACACACACAACACCTACACACACACACACACACCTACACACACACACACACACCTACACACACACCCCACACACACACACACCTACACACACACACCTACACACACACACACACACACCCACACACACACACACACCTACACACACACACCTACACACACACACCTACACACACACACCTGCACACACACACAACTTCATACACACACACCTACACACACACACACCTACACACACACACACACACACCTACACACACACACCTACACACACACACCTGCACACACACACACACCTACACACACACACACCTACACTGACACCTACACACACACACACACACACACACCTGCACACACACACCTACACACACACCTGCACACACCTACACACACACACACACCTACACACACACACACACCTGCACACACACAACTTCACACACACACACACACACACACACACACACACACATACATAAAGCAACATTTCTCTTCACATTACTTGTGGATTTGACCTCTGCATTATTTGTGATTACTTGCGTCAATCAAAGTAGATAAAGATAATGAGATAAGATTTTCTTCTTTGATCCCAATCAAAAATAATAATAAATAATGTGACATTTTAAGAATAGAAAATAAACACAAACTATAATCATCTCAAAATAAAACGGTACTAAAGAGTAAAATATATACATGTAGACAGTGAAAGATAAGAATCTGAAGAATAGCGCAATAATAAATCCAATGAAGGGCCAAATTACAAAACAAAATGTGAAAGTAGTGTGCAAGGAATATCATATTTAATGAAATATAAATGTAAAATGTACAGTGTGAAGAAAAGTCTGGTTATCCAAAGAAAAAGGATGGAGCTGTGAGTTCTCTGCTAGCCAGAGGCGAGTTGTTAGACAGTGTAATCTGTCCTTGTGACAGATGCACAGAGGAGGTGGGGCCTATCTCCATGTACATACTTAGTTACCAAAAACAAACTCTTCTCGTTAGAACATCATCTGGAGGAACAAACTGCTCAAAAGAACTGTACTAACTGTCTCTAACACATCACAACTTGGCGAATACATCTTGTTTGCTAAAGTGATATGAAGCCAAAACATATTTTGCTAAGATTGTTTTGCATTAAATGTATGAAAAGACTGTGTGAAAAAACCACATAGTGATAGCAATTAGTGAAAAGCGATTTTGCGTCTATCCATGTCTTTGCATTGACTGCATTTGTCAGGGTTCTTACGGTCATTAAAAACCTGGAAAGTCATGGACATTCTAAATGCTAATTCCAGGCCCTGGAACATTTATGGAAAACAATATTTTTCCCAAAGTTTTGGAAAAGTCATGGAAATGTAACTAAAGTTGCATCAAATATAATTTATATTTTATCTAATCGCCGAAATAGTAATACTATAATGATAATAAATACTGTATCGTATAGTAATGAAACGTAAAATGGCATTTAACTGTCGAGGTATTTTGCTGGTGAGAGATTTGAGTCTCTTTAGCCTGTAGAAGCTAGTAAGCCTACTATTTGATTTGTTTTAGATAGGCACAACATGTTTCATATGCAGACCTTATTTTCCTGTTCCATGTTAAAATAAACCATTTTCAGTGGTACCGCTGAGACAGAGTCATTTTTTTGGTCATGGAAAATTAGGTAAAGGTCATGGAAAAGTCATTGAAAATCATTGGTGAAAAAGTGTATGAACCCTGATTTGTAATCGGGCCGCACCAAGAAAGTTGGTTTGCATCCGATGGGAATACCTGAAAAGTGTTCTGACCGGATGTGTTTGCTTCTCCAGCTGAATGACGCCTTCACTCTGTATAAGAAGGAGAAGGCAGAGAACGACAGGTTGCTGAATGAAACCAACGACCGGCTGCAGAAGCTGCTCACTGATCTCCGCTCCAGCCACGCCAAACTCACCTCTCAACTTGAGTTCAGCAGCAAGAGGTTTGCCAAGTCCATGCTACTGCGGCCCCTGCCTCATATTTCAGCCCTTGCAGGTGTTTTTGATGCACTTTGATGTGTTTGTTCTGTTTGTCTCTTTGTATGTCAGGTACGAGATGCTCCAGGACACTGTGTCAGCCCAACGCAGAGAGATCTCCGCTCTACAGGACAGGAACCAAAAGATGGCTGCCACTGCCCAACGGCACGAGCAAATCATCCACACCATGAGCCAGGACCTGCGGCAGGGTAACGAGAAACTGGCGCTGGAAGAGGTGAGCAAGAGGAGAAGCTTCATTATCTTAAAGATAATTAGAACATCTGGCTTTTTTTCTTCAACTGGAAAATACACGATTAGAATTTATTCCCCCCAAAACACATTTAGCATTTGTCACTTTATTTATCAGATCCAGCTGCAATGGAAGTGATAGAAACATGACACGCTCATTTTCGGCACTTTATGTCACACGCTTAATCAAAGTGACTATACAATAGATCACATGTAGCAGGGATTTGGACCATTTTAACAATTTATTGATGAGCCAAACATAAATAATTTACATGAATACGCACTGCTCTAAGACAAATAAAATGTCATTTGACTTTGCTGATTATCATAAAGTAAACAAAGTCAAACCCATCTAAAAGGTTATTTAGTATTCTTTCCACTGTTCCAACTATCACCATTTGAAAGTAACATCATCAGCACAGCCCTGGCGTTAAACGTGACTCACCAGGAAAACATGCTTTTCAAGTTTCTACAGTTATATGGAAATAATGGATCCTTTGCCATTATTGTGAAGTTTGAATAAAAAGTTTGAACTGCTAAATAAATCAGTTTGGCATGTACATACCCCCTGTAGTGAGAACCCCCCGCCCAAACTGATTATATTTCCCCACCTAATGAACAACCAGCGTGCAAAATCTAGTTCAGATTCAATCATTACCACCAGTTCCCTGAATTTAGTGACTACCAAAAAACTCAAGTGTTACCATCTTAAACATTGTGCCCCTGCCACCTTTCTGTCTCCCAGTACTAACCGGATGACTTTATTCCCCCTCTGTGTCTGCAGGTGCGCGTCGAGAACTTGACGAAAGAGAAAGACATGTTGAGACAAGCAGAGAGTCGACTCAATAGAGAGAAGGAATCCATTCTGGTGGAGCAACGCAACCAGAACCTGCTGCTGACCAACCTGAAGACCATACAGGTACCAGAACAGGGGACGCTTGGTATTCTCAGAGGACCCTTCAGACCTTTCACCTCTTCTTATTTCTTTATCGCAATAAGCCTTCATTTATGATGTAAAGCAATGACTTAGTAGTGGTATAATGAAATGTTACTGTTTCATGGCAGAAGGTCATGAAGTTGCTTTGACACTATAAAACAATCATTTGTTACCTGGTGCAAACATTCAAGTTATTCTAACAATTTCTCCTTTTCCCCTCCTCCTCTCTCAAACGGTTGTAGTTGACGATGGAGCGTACAGAGACAGAGACTCGCCAGAGACTGAACAACAAGGTGGAGCATTTGGAGGCAGAACTGGCTGCAATGAAGACCAAGCAGGACCAGGAAGTAGCACAGAGACACGCCCTGGGGCGCACCATGGACGTATGTAGAACATTAACATTTAGTGAATTTGTGTTTGTTTGTATACATAACTGTGTAAAAATTGGGAATCTGCTGCCACCAAGCTATATTAGGTCCAGTCAGATGTCTAAGAGGACAATTCTTTCTTTCTTTTTAGTGGGCGTTCACGCTTTTAGGTTGTAGAACAAGCTACTTTAAAACACTGTGCAATAGTTCAACCAGACTGATGCTGTAAAGGGCAGCAAGAGAAGGACCCTCTGACCACTGTTAAATAATAATAGAAACAAATCAGCAGTCATTGATTAAAGAAGCTTAGCATCATAGATAAGCATATTAACAGAGGTTGAGTGAAGTGAGGTTGTATAAGGTACTATGATCAGTGTGAAGCAGCAGTCAGGAACAAAGCTAATATACATCTGGGCTCTTTTTAAAGCCACCAAACTCTATTGAGAAAAACTGTTATTTTAAACATGGAGGTTGCTGGTTTATTGATACCTCAATGTCTTCATTTGTTATTTGTTGATGTGCAGCTTCAGCGTTTTTAAAGTCACCAAAGTCACAGAACTAACCTATCGAGGCAGCGGTAGACCAGAAACAATTGTGTTATGCGAAGTGAAATGATGTTTATATTAGGAACAGGAAAAGCTTTTTGCTTCAGTGTCGGGTGCACAATAATCCCTAACACATCTGGAATGAAGGTAATTGGTTGCTTTAGCAAAGCACTTCTTCAAACTTCCAAATAGAAATAGATTTAGTCTACGGTTAGCATCATTAGATTTTGATCGTCTGGAAAATCAGTTTAATCCTCTTCAACCTCAACAGTGAATCCGCTGCTTGGGGCCCAAAGGAAAAAAAGGCTTCCCTTAATATTCATAGCATAATTGTACCTTTGTGCTTTAATAATGGTTGAAGTTTACTCAGTTTTTCTAGATTAAAAACATGTTAAAAATCCAAGTTCGAAACGTCTTCTCCTGCAGAACTGTGGGGAACTCGACATTAACGGAACATTTAATCATTGGGTTCCCTCTTGTTGCTGCCAACAAAAAGATCAATGTAACGGCTGATTCTGAACTTTTGAACAGTACTGTTTTACTTTTTTAAATGTTGTTGGACACGGCAAGTAACCCTGTCCTGTTTCTCCTCTCTAACCCCCCCTCCGCCACAGGCTCAGTTATTAGAGGCTAAAAAGCAGCTGGAGACCCAGAACACCTTGCAGCAGAAGACCAGGGAGTTGTTGCGCAGCTCTGAGCAGCAGGTGGCAGCACTGAGAGCTCAGCTGGCTGCTGCTGCTGCTGCTGCTGCTCCATCCTCTGAGGCTGCCCCCGCCTCCAGCAGCACCCCCACCACCCCAGCTACCAGAGCTGCAGGCCTCAGAGCTCCACTCAGAGGTAAACAGCATCCCTCGTGATGAAGGGCCATCTTTGTAGTATGTGGAAAGACTTTTGAAAAATTAGGTTTTCAGTTTAGTGATGATTGTGTTATTACTGTGACAGCGTATTAAAGCCAGGCACGGCATGAAAAAGCACTTTGGGCGATTGTTCTATAACATGTCTTATTCCAAACAAGTGAGAGACAACTGTTGACAGTATTTTCTAATTTATGAAGTGATAGAAAGAGATACCTGAAATGTTCTCAGTAAAAACCTTATTTCTAGTATGTCAACAAAATGAAAATAAATATTTTGACCCCGGGTTTATTCATATCTCTGTACCAAACACGTGTGCAAATTCATACATTCAATAAACAATGCCTAATTTTAACATTTTAACAAGCAATCAGAAATCCAGAAATTCAAAAAGTAATTGTCTAAATGTAAGTAATCAAGTTGTTGATATCCATTAGTCCCACCTGAAGTGTATCCCCTTCACTGCTTAGTTTTTGTCTCTGTGTTCCCTCAGTGCGCTCTCCAGTGCCAGCAGCCTCGCAGCAGCTCAGCCAATCAGAGCAGGAGCTTGCAGAAGTGACGGGTCTCCTGCGTACTGCAGAGGAACGGAACAGAGAACTAACAGAGCAGCTGGAGAATGCAAATGCTACAGTTGTGCAGTACAGGGCCGTGGTGCTGACTCTGGAGGACAGTCTGAAGAAAGAAAAGGAGGTACAGCTGATGTGTCATTTATCTTCACACACTATTCTTATTCATTATATTTGTTGTCTATTCATACACTCCTATCCAATTGTTATCTGACTTTTCTCCATTCTGTAGTCTCGCTCCCCTCTGGAGCTCCGGCTGAAGGAGTCTGACGAGGTTCAGAAGCAGCTGGAGAAAACCATCTTAGAGGCTGAGAAGATGAAGCAGCAGGAGAGAGAAGAGAGGAGAAAGGCTGTGGATGCTGTGGAAAAACAAGTAAGCCCGCTGCACGCCGTAATACAGGATCTGCTCATTTTATATTACAGTACATTTGATATTGTTGGGTTTTGGATTGTTGGTGTAACGTTTTTGGTCAAATGCACAATAGTTACAGCGTAGTTGTTTGCAATGAACATCTTAAATCCTCCAACAGTGCAACATAAAACATTGTTGAGATCTATTAAAAAAACTGAAATAGAATATGGAACATATTGCAAGTGGAGTTTATCGATAGTGATAAAAACACTCCCGATGAGTCGCTTGTGGTCCATCTCTGTTATCTTGATGAATGATGAAAATCCTCTTATAAGTGATTTTTTAAAAATTAAGTTGGCTCAGCCCGCACAGTGTTGAGCTCCAGGTGATGATGCTTGTTTCCCTGCTGTGTTCCAGCTGTGTGAGGTGCAGCGCTGCCTGAAGTCCAGCCAGACGGAGCAGCAGGAGGCGCTGGAGAGAGCTGCTGCTGCTGTCACTAAGGAGCAGAGAGCCATACAGGAGAGCCTGCTGCAGGTACACACACACACACACACACACACACACACCACACACACACACACACACACACACACACACACACACACACACACAGTTTCTCAATGTCGAGGACGCTTGCTTGGTAGCACATGTCTTCCGAGTCACTTGCTTCAGAAGCGAGGCAAGAATCCTTCCTAGCCTCGGAAAACAAAGAATTGTGGAACAGGCTAACAGGTGTGCGTCATATGCGAGGCCCCGCCTTAAATGGAGCGCGATTTCCTTCGGCGGCACTCGATGAAGTAGTATGCTTGAAATAGTGGCTCTGGAACAGCCTTCCTCGACATTGAGAAACACACACACACATAAATACACATACACACATACACATTAGGGATGTGCATCTCCATCACTGAGGCCGATGCGATGCGCATCTCGATACGTTGCCAACGATACATTTGAAGCACCGGGCGATACGATTCACCCCTGTTGTGATACGATTTGATTCAACATTATGCGATACGATGCGATTCAACACAATGCAAAATAATGATACTTCAATATGGTACGACAGAGGATTTTTGTTTTATTCCTTATATGCAGCAAATCATAAATCAACATAAAAGTGCTTTACATATTTGGTTCTCTCTACTAGTACTGCGCATCCCATCATGCTGTTTCTTTTTGACCTTAAAATAAACAAACACTTGGACCTTTCACAAACAGGCCTTTCATAACTGCTGACAGTGAGGAAGACATTTAAACTCTTATTGGCAGTCACAGTCTGCTGTAAACTAAACACCACTCTCACTGACAGAACACCTCACTGAGTGATTGAACTCATGTCTTACTTTCAGGTCTCTCTTTTCAGACGCAGACCCCACGTCGTACTAGCCTACTTGTGTACTTTAAAAGCGGCACGACATCGTTTACAATTTGCGAGCGATTTTTCAAGTTGTCCGTCTTTCTTGAAAAATCCGAAGTGTTGCCAAACGTTTGATTTGTAGGTATTTTTCGGTGCGCTGTGTTTCTCTTTCTCCTCGACTTCCATGTTTGTTGATAACTGAGACTCGCGGCCTCCGTAGTGCGAAGCAAAGATCAAAGATCGTCTCTGCGGAGTGCTGACAGGATGAGAGGATATTATATGAATGAATCGTTTTTTCACCGATGCATCGCGAGTTCAACCCAAACTGTAGCCGATGTGCACTCTTTCAACCGGTGCACTCGCATCTTGAACGTTTATGCCGGTGCACCGATGTGAATTGGTGAATCTTAACATCCCTAATACACACACACACACACACACACACACACACACACACACACACACATATCTGTCATAACTCAATAATACAAAAAAGAATACTCTTGTTGTTCACCACTTCTGTAGAAAATATTTTTGACCATCATTTGTCAGTCATGCTTTTATTTATATATATATATATATATATATATATATATATATATATATAATATATATATATATATATATATATATATATATATATATATATATATATATATATATATAGGATGATTTTACATCAGAAAGTTATAGTATTCATATAAATAAATAGGTTTGGTCAAAGAAGTTTCTATCATTACCGTTGTTGCGCTATTTATAAAAAAAAAGAAAAAGGCTTGTATTTGTACACATGCATACACTGATGCTGGTTCAATAACCCTGTCCTTACCAGTTCTGTTATCCAGCATTGGCTCACCTGTTTCCTGTCCGTCCTCCTCTCAGACTAAGCTAGCTGGAGAGGCGCAGGCTAAGTATGAGAGGGAGCTCATGCTTCATGCTGCGGACGTGGAGGCCCTGCAGGAGCTGAAGAAAAGATCCCAGCAGGATGGAGTACGGAAGAGAGAGCTCGAGGAGCAGCTGAACAAGACCTCGTCCCTCCTGCAGCAGAAAAGTGCAGCTCTGAACTCAGTGGAGAGGCAGCTCAAGGTAGGAGGCCTTTTTATATTGGTGTTCGTCAAGCATAGACAAAAATATATAATTAATAAAAAGTGTAGCAAAGATTTGTCATAAAACCAAACTCAAAATCCAACTCCCGCTGAGGCACCAGGAAGCAATTTTTATGCAGGAATAAATCAAATGACAAATAGAGTTTGTGCCGTTAATACTCTTATCATTATCAAACAATGCAAATAGAAACGGGTTTTACGTCCTCAATTTCCCTTTCGCTCACCCTGATAAAAAAACATATGTTATAGGTGCCCAATCAAACCTCCACCTGTCTGCCATTTAAAAAAACAACCCATTCAGCCCTAAGCTGTCTTCAAAATAAAAGCATAAACAACTACTCAAATTGATTGAAATAATAACACTAAATAATTATCAAGTTACTATATAAAAAAACAGAAAGAAACCTAATATTTAGGCTGTGGGCTGGTGTCTCCCTGTCTGTCGGCCAAACTCTGCTGCTAAGGGATGGCGGACTGGACCGTTGGTGAACTCCAGCTCTGTTTGATTGGGCCGGTCGGATACTCAGAGTAGAGTTTACCGTCGGAGCAGCTGAGTGTGACGTGCAGGGAATGTGTGAATACATTGTTTAACTTGCTAACTACTATACATGTCACTAGCTCCTAACATTAGCTTTAGCCTGCGTTTTCAAATTTTTTTGACATGTCAATATTGATATGTTTTAAATCCTATGTTAAGATTATAAACAGAGGTGGGAGACGTACTCAGATCTTGTACTTAAGTCGAAGTACCAGAGTGTAGGAATACTCTGTTACAAGTGAAAGTCCCGAAATAAACATGTTACTCAAGTTAAAGTACAAAAGTATTAGCATGTAAATATACTTAAAGTAGCGACAGTAAAAGTAGTCATTGTGCAGATTGGTCCATTTCAGAATAATATATGATATGTTTTATAATGATTGATCATTAAAGTGTTCTCAAAGCTGGTAAAGGTGCAGCTAGTTTGAATGACTTTGTATACTGCAGGGTAGCTTGTGGATTTACTCCAGGTGGAACTAAAGTCTGATTTAAGAGGTTACTATATTTCACATCATTAATCCAGATCTGTAAAGTAACTAAAGGTATTAATACATGTAGTGGAGTAAAAGTACACAATTTACCTCTGAACTGTAGGAGTAGAAGTACAAAGTAGCAAAACATTTAAATACTCAAGTAATGTACAAGTATCTCAACATTTTACCTAAATATAGTATTTGAGTAAATGTACTTAGTTACTTTCTACCACTGTCAAAAATGTACCTAGTGGGGGGGTTCGGATCCTTGTCAGCTTTTTCATACCTGATGGGTTTGCATCCCTGAATATAATGTTTTTTCCTGTTGCCCTTCCAATATTCCATAGTGTCTTACAGCCTCCGTAGGAATCTCTGCTGTAGGATTGTTTCTGATTGGTCCTAATACTTTGACTGTCCTTCAGGAGGATCTGTCCAATCAGAGGCGTCGCTGTGAGGAGTTGGGGAAGCAGAACGCCCTCCTGCACCAGCAGATGGATGAGATGGCCACCAGGAGTCGTGGGCTGCAGACCCCCCGGCAGCAGCTCGACCTGTCCTTCAGTGAGGAGGGGAAGACCACCGAGCAGATCCTGGAAATACTCAGGTAATGCAGCAACAGCACTGTGCTGTTGGAAGGACTCTAGGCTGATAACACTGGAAACACTTTACAATCTCCATTATCAATCCTAATGTCGTAGTGTGAGCTCATTAGGGACTGGTATAAACCCGGGATAAAACAGGCCCCGGGGCGCAATTAGGTTTAATTGCATTACTAATGACCCTCCGGTTAGATTGGATAATTAATATAATATTGAGAATTAATAATGTATATATTTTCTGTAACTGTATCATAGAAGTTATTCATCTTTTTCCCCTTCTTTTTCTGATTTTTTGGATTGTTAATTGATGCATTTAGTTTCACTGCATTTTATTTTGTTGCGTATGAGCAGTCCTTAAAATGCGAAAAAAAACATTTCATTACTGGTCCTGCTCTTGCTATTGGAGACATTTAAGGGAAAATAGTTCCTATTTTATTACGCTTTATAAACCTTCTTGTACATTTGATCTCTTTTATTGAAAAAACACACAATGAAAGTACAGCTAAAATACTGGTTTTGAAAGTCTTAAAGACACACTTCCACCTCTAGATCTGCTTTTGGATGGAGTTTGAAGCGAGTGTGTCTTGCAGGTTTGTTCGGCGTGATAAAGAGATCGCTATGGCTCAGTGTGAGGCGTCTGATGAAGAAGCTCAGCGCTACAAACAGCGAGTGGAACACCAGGACAGAGAACTGAAGGAGCTGCAGGAGGCTCTGAACTCTGAGAGGGAGAAGATGCAGGTATGAAGGGGCGGAGGGATGGAAGACTACAGAGCATGTTGGGGGCTCATTGGTCATCTTACCTGTAAATGATGAGAACAACATGAAAATCACATTAAGCAGACGCTTTTATCCAAAACAATCTACAATGAGTGCATTCAACCGTAAGGATACAAACTCAAAAAGCACGAGTCCTGTAAGTACATTAGCCTTCAATAAGCCAACCCATTGTAAGTGATACTGCATTGGCGTAAGCCACACAGAAGTATTCTTTTATTACTAGCACCATCTCAAGAATAAAGACCTGAGAACTGTCACAACTGTAGATCTAGGTGGAAGATAATGTGGATTTATAAGCCGCAAGGACTCACTGTTTTACCGAGAAAGTATATGTATATAGAATTTGTAACTTTTTAAACAACTATTTAATACAGTCCCTGTTCAATTGCCAATGAAGCGTATGATGGGATATTCAGTTTATGAGTGTAAGGAGATTATGAGGAGACAGACAAATCTCAAAATGGTTACAGAATAGTTTCCTCGACCAAAATTGCTCCGAGAATATTTCCGATAAAATATTTACAAGTTGCCATTATTTTAAATGTTTGATTGAAGAGCTCTTTCAGGCTGTTTGAGGACGCTTTGCTTTCTAACTTATGTACTAATTTTAGGCTAAGAAAAAGGCAAAAGTGGCTTGAGAGAATGTTGTTTATTCAAATGTTCTGTCTGTTTACCTGCCTCCCCGGCTCAGGTTACAGCCAAGACTCTGGCCCAGCAGGAGGAGCAGCTGAAGAAGATGGAGACCATCAGTGCTCTCCAGGAAACCGTCAGGATGCTGAACACAGAGAAGGACAAACTGGAACAAGAGATGCAGCAGGCGCAGGCTAAAGTAAGACTCGAGTGTTGCACTTCATATAATTGTCAGCTGGGACTCATTTACATTTTTCATGACGTTTGTCCCTTCAATCAGAACACACGTCTTCCCATTTTATTTGTACTCGCGTTGGATTGTATTTGGGGCTGCACAATTTGCCAAAAACGTGAACTGCATTTGCGATAACATTCACGATAATAGAGGGGATGGGATTTTCCAAAACATTATTCACATTATCACTGAAAAATATATTAAAATGATCATGGTGGGATTTTTCTTTTTCCAAAGAGCCTGTACCAAACAAGGCAATTTACTTAAGTCTGTAGAATAACGTTTTATAGAAAACAGTGGCACCACGAGACTTATAGACGTTTTCAAATGTTTTGACTTTAGAACATATTGTGCTTTCTGCGATTTGGTTAATAGAAGTACATATTGCGATACTGATCAAATTTCAATGAGTTGTTCAGCCCAAGTTGTAACTTGAAAAGGAAGGGCCAATGGCCTTTAAGAATCTGCTTATATCGCTCTCATGGTAGAAAAGTGAAAAACAGAGTTAGAGGTAAAATACAGGAATGATGGTGTAAGAACAAACTCGTATAATTCTGCTTATATTAACATTATATTTATCCTCTGTTAAAGCAGGGGGACCTTATCATTTATGATTACTATATTTATGATGGTTTGGGATATTCTCTTAAAAAGACGTGTCCTATCTATGATTCAATACAAATATTGTTTCTTAACAAACATAGGTTAAAGTGATTCCAGTGGGTCTAGTTACCGTTTAAAGTTTTAAGCATATCGTGATGATTTTTAGGATAATATTGTGAATTGCAAACATTTTAGCCAGTGACCAAGTGAATATTGAACTGTCTGATTTTATCATTGTGTATCTGTGTCAGGTTAAGAAGCTGCAGTCAGACATCAGCCCGCTGCACCAGTCTCTGTCTCTGCTGTCGGAGAAGAACGGCTCCATGCAGGCCGACAAGAGGATCCTGGAGGAGGACCTCAAACGCTGGAAGGCCAAAACCCAGGTAACTAATGTGTGTGTGTGTGTGTGTGTGTGTGTGTGTGAACATCAACAAGGATCAGCAACACTGTGTTTACATGCATCTTATAATACAATATTTGTCACACATGACACACCCACATCTGTTATTTACTCGCCATGTATATTCATTATTATGTAACTGGATACATTCTAGTGTTTTGTCAGTTATTTTTATGATCAAAAATCTTTTTACTAAGTTTCTACAGTTCAAAACCAAGTTTTAACTTTACATCTTATACATCTTACAATATGCTATCATTTAGCAATGGAGAGCAAAGTTTCAGCTTATACAAATCAGACAAGATTTGTATAAGCTGAAACTTTTATGTATCAATTATATGTTCAGAGAAAGAACGAAAAACACAAACAAATATAAATAAGAATAAAAGCAATAACAATGACTAAAGTAATCCCCCTAGAGCCGTTGATTTATTTTTAACGGAGCTAGATTTTTAACGATGTATCTTGAACACTCTGTAGTTGCTGTTTAAGTCTCCACTAAACCTGACTGACCGTTCCTCTACAGCAACTGATGAGCCAGCAGAAAGACGGGGACGTGGAGGAGAGACAGAAACTGTCCACTGAGAGAGAAGCTCAGCAGAGACGCATCACACAGCTCGCTGAGGAGACGGCCAAGCTGAAGACTGAACTCGCAAGGTAACACACACAAACACACACACCCTGAAGCACCCTGGCTTGAGCCCCTTTCACACTAGCAAACACTTTCATCTGCTTTTTGACTCTAGTGAGAAAAGTTACAATCAGTATTTAACCCTTGGACAAATGAGTGCAGGAGTTCCCTCATTTATCAGCTTCATCTCTGATCAGCACTGAGGACAGACTCTTCTGCCTCTTCTCAGGGTCAATAGTAAGTGAATATATATAATAAGTGAAATCAACAAGGATTTGGACTTTTATTACAATCAGTAATGTACAAAACATTACATTAATATACTCTTCACAACGGCACCAGACTCCAGTCAGAGCACAGTCATTTGACCCTGCTGATCGTAAAACAGAACTCACTCAATCGACGGCCTGTGTCCACATAGCACCTTTTTTTTCTGAGGGCCAGTGGGTTTTTGTGCACATGTCCCGCTTTAAGACAAGTGACAGATATGAAAAAAAAGTAACTATTGTTGTTTGAAAACCCTGCTTTCGGACACGTCCATAACATACCAGCACGAAAGAAAATTCTATTTAGACTCTATTACGTATTTTATGTGAATTTACTAAAAAACCTGTGTTCACACGCTCATTGTTGAGCATTTGTAGCATTTGTTAAAAACAACTGAATGCAGAACCTGAATGATCCATAGAATAATATTTCTATTTAGTAACATTTGACAGCTAAAATGGCCAGTGTAGAACTTCCAGCAGATAATCAATGAATCCCTAAATGTGACCTAACTGTGATTCCTGTTGTGTATGCCTCAGATCCAGCGCCAGCGGGAACTCTGCTCAGTCTCAGCTGCAGGCCTTCAGAGACTCGGTGGCCCGTCTGACGTCAGAGAGAGACACTCTGAAGAAAGAGATGGAGACGAAGAGCAGTGACATCCTGGAGAGGAACCGGACCATCACTCAGGTCAAGAAGATTGGACGGCGCTACAAGACGCAGTACGAGGAGCTGAAAGCCCAGCATGACAAGGTGGGACTGCGGACCTGGAATGGGTCTGTCTAAGCTGCAGGTTAGTAAGGATTAAAACTGGAATAGTGAGCTGTGTGTGTATTTCAGATGGTTGGGGAAACTGCTGTTAAAGCAGGAAGTGAGGCGGGTCCGAGCCAGGAAGTGCAGCAGGAGCTGACTAAAGCCCAGGAGGAGCTCAACAAGGCCAGAGAGGAGCTGAGCACACTGAAAGAGGAGGCGCAGAAAAAAGTGGAGGAGGTGAGCAGGAAGACAGGAACACAACATATGATGATAGGCCACCATGCTGTTCTAAAAATGTAACGCCCACATGTGACCAAACTCATCCATTCCATTGCAATCAAACAATATAAATGATTATATTATAAGAAATGAAACCTGATTAAATTTACAACAAAATGTGTGAGATTCATGGCTCTGACATCAGTCGTGTTATCTAAACTGTCACAAAACTCTGCCAGACCAAATTAGACTATAGGATAATATGGAGGCGTGTGGCGTAGTGGGTTGTCCGTAGGTGTTGGGATCAGGTTCAAACCCCACTGCAGTCAGCATGTCGTTGTGTCCCTGGGCAAGACACTTCACCCCAAATTGCTCCTGTGGGGATTGTCCACAGTATTGAGTATGTAAGTCGCTTTGGATAAAAGCATCTAACAAGTAACATGTAGTTTGGCCAGAAAACATCAATAACATACAAACAAGGCTCTGATCACTTAGACTGTCTGAAAGTATCATTACATGTGATTTCATGTAATACTTTTTTTACCCAAATTAGGACCAGAAGGGCCAGCAGGAGCTGGAGGAAGCCAAGAAGGAGAACCAGCAGACCAAGGATAAGTTCCAGGAGGTCCAAAACCAGCTGACCCAGAAACAGAACCAGCTTACACAGGTACTGAGCACATGCAAGCTACAAACTATCACGAAGCCTGTGCTTGATTAAGCCAGGATGCAACAAACATTATAAGAGGTTCATGTGTTAATGAGACCAGTATGAAACTAGCTCTACATATACAAACCCCAATTCCAATGAAGTTAACGTAAATAAAAACAGAATACAATGATTTGCAAATCCTTTTGGAACTATATTCAATTGAATACACTACAAAGAAAATATATGTAATGTTTAAACTGATAAACTTTATGATTTTTTTGTAAACTAATTCTGAATTTGATGCCTGCAACACGTTCCAATAAAGCTGTGACAGGGGCATGTCCACCACTGTGTTACATCACCTTCCTTTTAACAACGCTCCATAAGCGTTTGGGAACTGAGGACACTAATTGTTGGAGCTTGGTAGGTGGAATGCTTTCCCATTCTTGCTTGATGTACGACTTGAGTTGCTCAACAGTCCGGGGGGTCACCGTTGTTGTATTTTGCGCTTCATAATGTGCCACACCTTTCAATGGAGACAGGTCTGGACTGGACTCCATCTCAGATGAGCCGGGCCAAGAGATGCCGCTACCGTTTCTGGGTGTTGTTGATATTTGGCTTTAGTAGAGTTTCACTCACACTTGTAGACGTAATGAAGAACTGTGTTCACTAACGATGGTTTTCTGAAGTGTTCCTGAGCGCACGTGGTAATAACCTTAACAGGATGAGGTCGGTTTATAATGCATAATGAAGTGAGGGATCAACGGTCACAGGGATTCAAAGTTGGTTTTCGGGCTTAGGTGCAGAGATTTCTCCGGATTCTCTGAATCTTTTGATGACATTATGGGCTGTAGATGATAACGTGGTTATTAAACTGTTCGACTATTTGCTCACGCAGTTGTTACAAAGCTTTTTCAAATGAACCTATTCACCTGTGGAATGTTCCAAACAGGTTTTTTTCCCCAGTCTTTTGTTGCCCGTCCCAGCTTTTTTGGAACGTGTTGCAGGCATCAAATTCGAAATGAGGGAATATTGTTTAAACATTGCATATCTTCTCTTTGTAGGGTATTCAATTGAATTTTGGTTGAAGAAGTATTTGAAAATCATTGTATTCTGTTTTGATTCACGTTTTACACAACGTCCCAACTTCATTGGAATTTGGGTTTGTAGAACATATTAGAAAGGCAGGACTCACAGGGTCAGTTGTCATCTCTTTACTTCTATAGGTCCAGTCCCAGTTGTCCCAGATCCAGACTCAACAGCAGCAGAATCAGAACCAGCTGACCCAGAGTCAGAAAGAGCTTCAGCAAGTCAAGACCCACAGCCAGCAGGTAAGAAGAACTGCCAAGATCACAGCAGCACCTGGCAGATATGAATGTCACTATAACCCAAGAACCAAAACAAATCCACTTGACAAAAGACCCACCTGACTAACTTTGACTTTAAAGTTCCAGAACCAGTTGAAAGGAGCTCAGTCTCAGTCTCAGGCCCGGCAGAACCAGATTCAGCAGATCCAGAGGGACCTCCAGCAGGCTAAAGAGGCCCTTCAGCAGAACCTGCTCAATCAGAAGGAGCTACAGCAGACCAATCAGAGCAGCCAACAGAGCCACAACCAGGAAGTCAGCAACCTCAAGACTGCTCTCAGCCAATCAGAGAGCAAGGTTAGAGCCTTCTTTATCTTGATATCTTCATTTATTGTTTAAATTACTACTAAAGTGTCTTACAACACGTACTAACATTTAGAACACATTAAGAATACTGTACACACAGTATAGGAGGCATTTTTTGAGGTGGTCAAGAACGAGTCGTTCCTAAAAAACTGCATTTACATTCTTAATAAAAGTTACAAGTCAAACCCATCTAAAATGTTGAATAATGTGTATGCAATTAGTGTCACCAGGACAAACATAACATTTTGCATCACAAGCTAAATATTGACTATAAATGTATTCTTATTAAAAGTTTACTTCCTTACATTAATATTTGTCCTGTGATAAAAAACAAGTTTTGCATTTCTTTCTTGTACACTTACTTAGAAAATATTTAAGTCATAATACCTTTTAATTAACACTGTTTGATTTCTGTAACATAAAAGGAAAAGGTCAGTTTCTGGACAAAAAGGAGCCATGTCGATTATTCTTCCCAAAAGGATAATGCTGAGGATTCTTTTCAATACTTACTAACAAGTGTGCTTACCTCGTAACAGGTGACTGAGATTCAGGTCTGCCTGGACAGCCTGCAGAAGGTTTGGAACACTTCTTCTTCTAGAAACAGCACTAGTGGTGATAAATCTGTAGCATTCAAAGAGTGTATGAAGTCATTGGATGAATCTACTTTATAGAAGTATGGAGCAACTTTACTAAGGGTTAAACGTAATTAGTAAGCCAGAGTTTACCTCTAATTGTTGGCATTTAGTCATTTTTCAATGAATTGATTTTTCATTACAATTCATCAGTGCAACCAATTAATCTGTACCTTTTCTTCACAAGTGTTTCTCCATTTCCCTCATCCTTCCCTACTTTTTTGCCAACCTAAGTTATTTTCTTTCCTTCATATCCAATTCACCTGCATCAGGCTCTCTATTTTTTAAATGTCTCATTACTAATTGTCCCTTTTTGTCAGATGGTTGAAGAGCGTGAAGCCGACATCAAGCGTCTGCAGGAGCAGCTAACTGAAGCTAACAAAGCTAACCGAGCAACGCAGGCCTGCCAGAACCAGAGTTCCCAGTCCATCCAGGCCAGTGATGCTAACGTTGCTACTGACGCTAACCATGCCCAACAAGAAGAGCTTGCAAAACTCAGACAAGAGGTACTTCATAAATCACAATTTATATTATTGGTTTTTTTTTGCATTTCATATTGGGGTTGTAGTATACCTTTGATAAAGTCGGAGTAGCAGTTTGAGTTGTTTGTTGTTCCCCTGCAGATGTCTGAAAGCAAGGCCAGAGAGGAGCAGCTCAAAAAGCAGATAGCTGAAAAAGAGGAAAAGACTAAAAAGGTCTTCATGGGAGCCAAGACCAAAATCAACCAACTAAACAGTAAGTCCCATGAGCATGTACACTACATTGAAAACATGCTGAAGCTCCTTTGTTCCTTTGGCTTAAGAGTAACTTGAGTGTGTTAACTACACCTTGACCTTTAGGTGCTAAGGTGCAGCTCAGTAAGGAGATAGAGGAGATGAAACAGAGTAAGGAGGAGCTGGAGGTGAGGATGAACGCCCTCAAGTCTCAGTATGAAGGACGACTTCTGCGGCTGGACAGAGAGCTGAGAGAACTGAGAGGGACACAGGCACAGTCGGACCCCCGAGAGGAGCCCCAGGACCAGAGTGGAGCTAAGGTACATGTGGACAGGAGGCACGTGAAGGTCCTGACACGGGTCTAAAAGACTTTAAAGTTACAGCAGATGACGCAAAGTCACTTTTCTAACCCTTGTAGTTTATTAAAAATTATAGTTTTTTATGTTAAGCTTGTTATTTTCTGGAACAAAAAAGTTATTTATTTATTTAGCGATGATTGTGCTATTTTTAGAAGAATATTCCTATAATTGCCATCTCAAAGATCTTTAATGCTTCCAAGAATGGCACCTTCTTACAATTCCCCTTTCCTCTTATCCTTCCATTTTTCCACATATAACAACCCTATTTTGAAATAACTTTTTTTTTCTTAATTCCAATAACGCTGTGTTTCAATTTCCACAATTATTTCTGTGATTTGATTTCAATCTTACAAACGTGTGAGTCCTCAGGCGGGGGATCAGGCCAGACTTGCAGACCAGAGACAGATCTCTCTGAAGAGTCCTGCTCAAGACCGGGGAAGGTAACTAATCAAGACATACAGTCATGCCCTAAATAGGGTTAGAAGTAGGGATGGGAATTTGAAAGCAAATGTATATTCGAATATTCGACCCCCCAAAAAACGGTTACCCCATTAACTGAAATGTACATATCCTATAAAAAAAAAAAAATGTGGGATTTTTTTTTTTTTACTAAATTTTCTTTTTTTTTCTTTTGAAAAATAAATAAATAAATGTTCAAATAAGTAGAAACCAAGCAGCAGCCATATCATTAGCTAGAACTAGCTAGATCTGATGGATTTGGACATAAACGTGAGTGAAGTATAACCGGACGCGAGAGAGAGAGAGATCAGCACCTGCAGCTCTGCCCGCTGTGAGGGACCGGTGAGCGGAGCAAAACACACCTTTAGACCTAACACATTTAGCTATGGCACTGTCGTATACATTGAATTATTCCATTTGATAATATGTAATCAACTCCCAAAAAAAAAATATTCATATTCGAATACCTGAATCATTTTGAATATTCGATTAATCGTTCCCATCCCTAGTTAGAAGGCATTTTGATTCAGCAAATTCCTAGACATTTTCTTTTTACAGTCATGGGTGTTATCTGACAGGTCTAGCTTCACATTGTTAATAAGTCCTCAGAACCATATTAGAAAGAATCTATTAAAAACTGAAAGCGTTAAGTTGTTTACAGTGTCAAACTAACACAAAACAAATTGCTCATTAAGACAACTCTTCATGCTTTTTCCTTCAGCTCCAGCCTGTCCGACCCCCCCACTGCCAACATCCGCCCCACCACAAGTACTCCATCTCCAAGCAACAAGCCAAGCCCCTCCCAAGGTAGCAAGTCCACACCTCGTGCCAGCATCCGGCCAATGGTTACCCCAGCAACTGTGTCCATCCCAACACCTACCGCCACTGTCATGCCGACCACACAGACTGACAGTCAAGAGGGTGAGAGCAAAAAAAAAAAGTCAAATTAGTAAAGAAAACAGTAGATATTTTCAAAGCCTTACCTCAAAGATGTTAAATATGTTTAGTTAGTACAAGAGTGGTGCAGGAATAAGTCCTGGAAATGAGTCAGCATTTAAGCACTTCCAAGCTCACTCGTAAAGTCAACGTTTTCTTTTTACCTGAAATGCCTGAAACAAGGTCTTTGGTTTACAAAAGCTGAAGAGATGTTTAACATTTGGTTCTACGACATAAAACATGTCAGTAAATACCCCACTGGTTCATGTCTGAAGATGTCTTAAAAACTGCGTCTCAAGTTACCAAATGAGACTACTAAACATCATCATGCTGAATATTAGCCGCCTTTAGCTTAGCCGTGGTGACGTGAAGTCATGGGACTATAGTTTGTATATTGCCTAACGTTAGCTTTTTATTTCTGGCGAGTGGTTTTTATACGTGGAGGGTTTCATAAACCTGTGTTTACCACATATCTTATCCTGCAATATCCACAATATTTCAAAACCAAATGGGAAAATCACAATGCTTTTTATGGCGGGAACCCTTGCGATGCTAACTTCCGACTGGGCCTACAAAGACTCTATGGTAACATGTTACTGTATCTCTGTCAGATTAACATAATGTGTGTCCCTGCAGTGCTGATGGGTGCAGGAGCCGCTGTGCACTCCACCAGCTCCAGTCTGGTGAACACGACCACTTCAATGACTCAGCCAACCAGCACCCAGGCCACAGCTTTTGTCCAGCCCACCCAGCAGCAGGCAGCCAATCAGGACGCAGGCCCCAGTATGGATTCAGAGCGACCATCTACGTCCTCTTTTCTGAGTGGAACAGGTGAGCAGGACGTAGTGCTTAAACCATCATGCAGCCACCCTGCAACTGCTCAGATAAACAACATGAAACACATTACCAGAACAAAACAAAACACACAGTTGTTGGCTGTAGCGTGTTATGCATAAATACACATCGATGTCAAGATAAAATCGTATGTGTAATAGGTTTTACTTAAAGTACAGAGTTATGGGTTTTGGCAGGACTAGATTGAATGAAATGTTCAATATAATCTGAAGAGTGAATAATGTTACCTGATATACTGATGTCATCCTGTGTGTGTTTGGTGTTTAAAGCAGGTTCAAAGCGAAGCATAGAGGATGAGGACGGGGAAGAGGAGAACACACCTCCGACCTTGAAAAAACAAAAGATAGCACTGCAGGTAAACACACGGGTGACAGAGCATGTGATTATTGCTTTTTCCTAAAGTATTCTATGTATATATCCTTTCAGTGTGGTACTGGGATCACACCTAATACGTGTTTCAAAAGGAGAAGTATTTAACATGTACTGAATTTATTCTATATTCTATCTGTAACAAAGAAGAATTATGTGTTGGATGATAGTAAAATGCACTTCTAGTTGCTGATTGCTGAATTGTTGTTACTTTGGGTGTTATAAAGTGACTATTAGAATTTAAGTGTGTGTGTAAAACTTTAAAAGACACCTATTATGCAAAATGCACTTTTTGATGTCTTTTTATATGTGTCCCCGGTGTGTAAGGAGACTCACAAAGTGTCAGAAAATAAAACCCTCTCTTTTCCTCCTTACCCACATCTCTAAAAACGGGGGAACAAAGGAGCTGATCCAGATTTGCTGCGCTCATGACTAAAATGTGGGCTGGCTTTACGTTGAACTCCTGGCAATGTCCCACCCACGTCCCAACATATTGTCCCCATATACAGTCGCTAGCTGAATCCCCTCCCTCAGCTGTGTGTCTGTGTATTCAGCAGGATGTCTACGAGAGGGACTTAGAGTAAAGTTGATCTATATCTATCTAATCTATCTATCTATCTATCTATCTATCTATCTATATATATCTATATATATCATACAAAGGCACTGTTCTAGCGGTAAACCCTGAAAAAAGTGCTGTATCAGAAACAAAAGTAATATGATCTGTTTATGATGATCGATATAGATGATTGATATGATCGTTTACATTAGCAAGCATAGCTAACACTCAGAGCTAACACTGTACTGGAGAGAGTATGTGTAAAGAAGCCGGATATAAAAGGTCCTCACCTTGTGGTGAACCCACGACAGAGAAAGCGTTTGAGCTCCATTCTGTTTCAGAAATAATGCTTGATGTGGTTTGGAACATAATATGGAGTTTAATCACGGCAGCGTTTAGCTGAGTTTCTGCTGGTAGAAAGCCTTCTCTTCACAGAGCTCACTGCTTGCATACGGACGCTCCAAAGGGGCGTGGCCAGCAGCAGCTCCAAAGGGGCGTGGCCAGAATCAGCACTTTAGTAACAGGGCTGAAATAGAGGGGTATGAGGCATGCTACAATGGGTGATCTGTTTGGTACTTTGAGAAAACACTTCAGAGACATGTTTTGTATAGATATGGCCCTATAATATATTGTTCAAATATAGTATAATAGGTGATCTTTAAACTTTTTTACCTTTTCTGTTATGTTTGGATTTGCCAAAACTTGTTTTTCACTGCTCTGTATAACAGTGAATAAAATAAACATCAACACTCTGATGTATAGCAGGATTTTCTAATGAAGTGGATGAAACTCCAGTTCAAAGTATGTGGAGCGAACTGTCAATCATTTGACAAAGTAAGAAAAAGAGTGGTAAATAAAATAATAGCAAAACACAGCTTGATCACAAACAATAGCTTTGTTTCAAGCATAAGTCTGAATGGCAGTAGTGTAACACGTGTTGTTACTCATAATGTTGAGGTTGGAAACCAACATTCTAAAGCATATCACTTAAGTAGCTGCTCTACCAAGTTTAGTTTGGTCAATCTGCACTGTTTTCAGTTTTCAATGAACTCATTGGTGTTGAGTGAGAGCTGGAACTTGGTATGTTTCAGATGGAAGGTGATGAGGAGATTGTAGAAGAGCTGCAGGACGAGGAAAAGCGTCAGGATTCACCTGATGACAGTCAGGTCAGTCACCAATGACCTTCATTTTATTGCTATTTAGTTTTGCATGAAATTTCCAACAGATATTCAACAACATTATAACATGTTTTACTCATATCGTGTAGCCCTAGTAGATAAGGATACTACAAACATGCACAGTAGGATAATGGCTTCCAATCGTCTCCACTACTAGGAAAAGAGGTGGAGATTACACTGTTATGATGATTTTAAGATGGTTTAAGATATTGAATAATGTCTTTATGTTTGTGCTGCAGGAGCTTCCGGACGATTGTTTCCCCGTTCTAGCTGAAGATGACGAGGATGTGGAGAGAGTGTCCCAGTCAGTCCCCTCTGACATGATGTCCCCTCAGGGCTCCACTATTATCCGGGACGTCATCGTGATCGACACGGACAGCGAGAGCCGTGAGAGTAGAGAGGGGGAGGAGAAGCAGGATGACGAGGAGGAAGATGAGGAGGAGGAGGAAGAGGAGGAAGAAGATGACGGGGTGCTGATCTGTTCATTATCTGAAATAGTGTTGCAGTGATGTTTTTTTGTAGGCCAACCCGGATGTCAGCATCACAATGACTCCAACAAAAAGCAATCGGATTTTTCCATTGGATTTTTGGAATATTGTAGTAAAAGTTAAATCTGGCAAAAAAAACTTTTATGATACTTACACATTCTGTTCAGAAGGATAATCTCCACATATTAACACCACTTTATGATTTTTGAAGCGTTAAAGCAAACTCCAGATATTAATAGCTATGGTAATGCTATAAACAATATACATCAGTCACATGACTTCCCCACTGCTAAGCTAAAGGTGGCTAATCATGTTATGTGTGATGACGTTTAGTAGTGTAATTTAGCCACTTGTTAGCAACCGTGTTTTCTTGAAAAAGAAGCTTCAGACATTCACAATATTTATTTATTTATTGATGTATTTTATGTCTTAGAACAAAATGTTCAAATCTCTTCACCTTGAGTTAACCACAGACCTTATTTCAGGATAACAACCAAAACCAATTCAGAAACGTTGAGACTGCAAAGATTCAAAGGTTTTATTGTCATATGCACAGAGCCACAGTGTAGATATGGCAATGAACATCTTAAGTCCCAGGCTCCTCCAACAATGCAACATAAATCTATATAACACATAAAACATTAAACTAGCTTTTTTTTTAAACTTAAAAAAGTGCAAGAAATGACCGAGTATAAATAAAAAAGTGCAATATTATGTTGCAAAACCAATGTACAAGTAACTGGATGTGGTAAAATGCTGACTGCACCACTCTGTTTTCAGCTTTGTTTCTGTTGTCCCGAGTAAATAACCCTATTTGGTCTCTCTACCTCAGTATAAGGAGGAAGAGGATGATGATGAAGATGATGAGGCTGGTGAGAGCGGGATGAGAGGAGGAGAGGAAGGCAGTGAGAGCAGGGAGGCAGAGGAGGAGGAAGGAGAGCCGTCAGAAGTGTGTGGAGCGTCTTCAGACTCGCAGCAGCCATCCCACAGCAGTGAGCCCCCCCCCCCCCTCACTCATTCTCTGGCCCTCTTGTTGAAACCCTCTAATGTGAGTTCCCCTCTCTTCCAGATGAAGGCAGCAGCAGCGCCACATCGGAGTCCGAGCCCCCCCGAGAGCTTGTACACTTCCCCCCAACCTCCTCTACACCCTCCCCCTCCTCCCTCACCCCCCGCCTGCCACACCCACGCAGGCCCCCTCACCCCCTCCCACCAAGACTCTATATCCAACCCCCGGTTCAAGAGCTGGGACCCCCACACACACAGGTAAACACACAGGTACATCAAATAAAAAACAGTCATGCTTAAGTTAGATATAGCTTTATAACTCAAGATACAACCCTTTTTTCCTCAACCTTTGAATGGAAAGTCTCATGATTGTATATGTTCTACATTACACTGTTATTACACATATATAACACATTAATACACTCCTATTACACCCATGTTACACAATTTTTACACATTATATCCATGTTCTCCCATGATAGTTATTTCACCCTTAATAAACCCATAGTACACTGTAATTACACCTAAATTACAAATGAATACAACCCTCTTACACCCATGTTACACTGTTATTACACTTGTATATTATACCCATGATACACAGTCATTTCACCTATATTACACTTTTATTGCAGCCATTTTACACATGGACACAGCCTGTCAAATGACTGCATCCCCCAGAAACCATTTACGGGTTACAAAATGTAATAGTAATTAATAAAGATTGAATGTAATAGATTACTAGTCAGGAATATATGGAAGCCCTGAGAGGCAGTTAGAAAGAAAAAACAGCTGATCCATTTTCTGGAACTAATCTAGATGGTTTTGTCTCCTGTACAAACTTACTTAAGAGTTTTTTCCAGGGTTGGTGGTTCAGTTCCCAGCCCCCGCAGTCAACATGCTGATGTGTCCTTGGGCAAGAAATGTAACCCAAAATGGTTCCCCATGGCCAACGTGCTGTGTGTGAATGATGACTTGTATCTAAGTGCTTTAAGGCATCTTAAAAACTGGAAAATCGCTATATAAATACAGTCCATTTGCCATTACAACAAATAGATTTTGGCAAAATCTGTTTGGTCATAAAAACAAAGAAAAAATGATTTGATAAGATGAACTTACGCTGTGAAATGAGTGTTGTAGCTGCTGTGAAAATGTCCTGTAAAAATAATCTTGAATGAATAGAATACTCTTGACAGTGATGTCCTGTTTTCTGTTTGTTTAATCAGAGACAGTCCTCTCAGCTGCGCAGACCCTCAGTGGGACGCGGACCTCAGCTCACCCCGGGAATAGGCAGCATGGTGAGAGACGGAGTGTGTGTCCAGGGGTTAGAATACATGTACTGTTAATGTTGTCAGACACATCCTACCTGTGTAACTAGTCTAAAGACTGTGTGTGAAGCATGTGAGGTGTTACTGTGTCTCAGTCAGTGTGTGTATGTGTGTGTGTGTGTTGCAGCAACATTTCTTTGATGATGACGACAGGATGGTTCCCAGTACTCCCACCCTGGTGGTCCCACACCGAACCGATGGCTTTGCTGAGGCCATACAGTAAGATCTGACACAGAAGAACACAACATGTTGGATGTTATTAAATATCTAGAGTGTCAGTGAATAACCTGCTGGGCTTCATTCTGTGTGATTGTACTGAGAGGATATCAGGGCAGTCAGGTGCTGCACTCTAAACTATATTTACCTTTTCTTTACAATCTAATCTCCCTGGTGATAGAAAATGGACGAACATTAGGGAGAAATCTCAAATGAGCTTCTTGATTTAACGAAGGTCAAACTAGAGCGTGTGATTTATTTCTTAAATCACATTTCTGCCCCTATGGTTGTATTTACGTTTGTTTTTTAACATTGTTGTAAAGTTTAAAATGACCATAACAGGTGTTTCTTTTGTTACATCATTAGAAAGCAGAATTCTTAAAAAAAGAAATAGGTGTAATAAATGTATATAATCATAGGATGAAGTAATGTATATACCTGTTCAAAAAAGAATGTGCAATAAAAGATCAAATAAGAGAAAAACATGTATGTAAAGATAAGAAGTTGAAGTAAAAGCAACTAGAACTCCATCCAAACAACCTCTCACTTTAAAAGCCTAATTTGTATGAGTAGAGAGCTTCATGGCGACTCCCTGTCTCTCAGCTCTCCTCAGGTGGGGGGTCTGTCCACCAGGTTCAGGTTCGGACCCCCAGAAGACCTGCTGCCTCAGACCTCAGCCTCTCACTCTGACCTGGCACAGCTGGCCTCGCAAGGAGGTAACACACCACCACACACACACCTGAACTTACCTCCAGCAGTGACATGTTGATGGACTTCCTAACCCTGTGTTCAGGTCTGGGGATGTACGAGTCCCCTCTCTTCCTGGCTGCTCACGATGAAGACGGAGGAGGGAGGAGCGTTCCCACCACCCCCCTGCAGGTGG
Organism: Dissostichus eleginoides; assembly: GCA_031216635.1. Taxonomy (NCBI): domain Eukaryota; kingdom Metazoa; phylum Chordata; class Actinopteri; order Perciformes; family Nototheniidae; genus Dissostichus; species Dissostichus eleginoides. Next base: position 30,911,661 of record CM062276.1, on the reverse strand, counting down.
CTGCACCAGGTGAGACACACGCTCTGTACTAGATGATTCATGATTCTGCAAAGCCAAGATCCGCATAGATCCGCGTAGTAATCAGCAGCGAACGCTTCAACACGTGCATTTCGGTTTATTCACGGCATTCATTTTGTTAATCTACAGTATTGTTGTTTTATAGAATTTGTTAATGTAAATAACCCAATTTGTGTTCTTTGAAATTGAAAAGGATATTGCATTGTGTTTGTTACTTTCTTTGCAGTTGTAATGTCTTAAGTGTAATTTAGCTTGGCTTCCTATTTTGTATGGACATGCTTTTATTTTGAAGGAGAGTTAGCGCTATTGACAGGAAGTTGTTGTTGCTATGGAAACAACGTGACGGAGATTTACGGAGAAAAAGTAATATCTACATATAAAGACGGAGAAAGTAAACGATAAAGTTTATGATTAAGTGTTAGCACCCCCCGAAGAGGCACAAGCTCTTATGTTGATATTGGAGTTTTCAATAAATTCAATTTGCAAAAAAAAAGAAAAATAACGAAATTGAAACCTGAATAGTACTCCAACGAACGAATATTCGGATATTCGGGTACAGCCCTACAAGGTGGAGAGAAAAAAATACTGAAAGAATTTGGAAATCCTGATTTCGATTGGAAAATTAGATCAATATCTCGTTTGATGGATTTTCCCTGAAAAATGGTGACACCCAGCACGGCACATTGTGATGTGTGAATCATGACTCTGTCTGTCAGTGACCGTCTTCACGGAGTCTCTGCCCTCAGACAGTGGTGACAACATGGCATCCCAGTCGGTTCCCATGGTAACCACCTCCACTGGGATGGCGTCTGCTGCAGATGATGGGGACGAAGTGTTCATGGAGCAGGAGGGAGAGGGGTGAGCAGCTTATTGAATCCCTTTCCTAATCGTCTGAAGTATCTGTAAACAATGTGTTCCATTTGACTGAGAACAGATTTGGATGGAGTGTTTGTGTCTGAGTTCAGTGTTTGTGTTTTGCAGTGCTGGTATTGAATCTTCTCTGGACAGCCAGACAGACCTGGAGTCAGCAGGTCAGCAGAGTGATGATGCTTCACTGCCCTCTACCAGCCAGGAGCCTGGTACTGTACTCTGTCTACTGACCAGCATTAACTCTTCATTGTGAACCCAACTAAGGTTTTCTGGGGTGTTAACAGAACTGCTGTGACTACTGTCAAAAGGCTGCATTTACACATGCTAACAGCTTCCACATTAACGGTCAGTGTATGTTTTGGTCATTGGATTTTCTTTTCACAAATGGATATTCAAAAATAAAAAACGACTGGATATTACATTTTCGTTTTAAAATTGAAAAACCAAAATTGAAATACAAGGCGTTTTTCTTTATCATGGTCAAAAAGGGATTTACTAAACTTAAAAAACGGGATGATTTTCATTTTCTACTTCTCAAAACTAAAAATAAAATCACTTGAAAACAGAAACAAAAAAACTACAGTTTTTTTCATATTCTGCGACCGGAAGTTACCTTACAAAATAAGAGCGCAGATGAGGTCAGAATCCGTGTGTCTACGGTCCATTTGTTTTTCTTTATTAAACAAGTAAACGGAAGAGCGTCTGCATTTTGTTGAATTGGACACATTTTTCGAAGCTCTATTGACTGACATGCAATGACTGGGACTGATGGAAGAATCTGCGAGGAATGAACTAGGAGCAGAGAAATAATCATATATTAAAAGACAGCAGCATCATAAGAGGCCAACAAGAGTGACAAGGTGTGTCAGTGTGCAGAAGGATAGACTAGCTATCCAGGCCAGACTCTAAAGTCTTTCCTAGGTGTAAAATGCTGCTGCCGGAGTACTGACTGGAAGTATTGCTGATATTATGTTTACCATCCTCTTTAAGTACTCTGTCCAACAATATCAGTCTCAGGAAGAAAGGTTCTTTTAACGCTTATTCAAAATAGCAGAGAAACATGCATTCTTGTTCTCAGGAGGGGACATTGACAGAGGATTACTGGAAAAGTACACAGTAAGTACTTCATAGTACTTGTGGGGGTAGTTTCAGTAGTACTGAGTCCAACAGGATCAATCTCACGAAGAACTAATGGCAACAAAAAAGAATTCCCTCATCAAACTTAGCAGAAGTGGCTTGATTTTGTTCTCAGCAGGGGACTTTGACAGAGGATTTCTAAAAAAATACCCAGTAAAAGTACTTCAATGTATTGTTAGTAGTAGGCTAACTAATACAAAGTCAAACAGTATCAATTTCATTGAGAACTAATGGTCAAATTGTCTTTTTATCACTCATCAAAGATAGCAGAAAACATACATTATGTAGCTACTATGGAGGGGACTCTGACAGAGGATTACTCACAAAGTACACAGTAAAAGTACTTCATTTTATTTCTGGTAAAAGTCAAACTAGTACCGAGTCCAACAGTGTCAGTTTCCTTAAGAACTTGTGGTAAAAAATATTTGTATCACTCGTCAAATATAGCAGGAAAAATGAAGAGCAGCTGATTTGAAAAAACAAACTCAAGAGACGGCTGAGTGACGCAGGGCAGAATCGCTGTATAGTTTAAATCTCCTAACAATGTTGTCCATTTTAGACAAAGGCTTATTATATTTACAGCCCTTAATAACATCCATTTTCTGGGCTCAAAGTGGGTCTTGGCCTTTTTCGTTGTGATCGCTAAATTCACCTTGTTTATAATATTATCACCGTTCCAAGCAAACGAGTGCTTTTGTTTTGAAATCACTTCCGTGAGTTTTGCCCCCCCCCTCGCTCCAAGGACCATTTGACCATTTAGTAAGGTAAAAAGCAAAAAGGCCTCGCAGACGCTCTTCCGTTTACTTGTTTAATAAAGAAAAACAAATGGACCGTAGATACACGGATTCTGACCTCATCTGCGCTCTTATTTTGTAAGGTAACTTCCTGTAGCAGAATATGAAAAAACTGTAGTTTTTTTGTTTCTGTTTTCTAGTGATTCTATTTTTTGTTTTGAGAAGTAGAAAATGAAAATCATCCCGTTTTTTAAGTTTAGTAAATCCCTTTTTGATCATGATAAAGAAAAACGCCTTGAATTTCAATTTTGGTTTTTCAATTTTAAAACGAAAATTAAATATCCAGTAGTTTTTTGTTTTTGAATATCCTTTTGTGAAAAGAAAATCCAATGACCAAACATACACTGAGGGGGTCCGCTTCGCGTCGGGCCGAACCACGCCCCTTAACTGTGATATAATGACCATATACCACGGCCTGAAGTGAGCTATTGCTTTTATAAAACGGTTACCAAGTGTGGCAATATGAAAGAAGAATACACACTCTAATTTAAATAGTTTTTATTAGTAAATAATGATGTTCCAAATAAAATAGTCCCTCCGTTGCCTTCTGCACAAAACATAGTGCGAGGTGGTTGCTATGCAACCACACTAACAGCTAGCGAACATATTAGACAGAGAGCGTTGATCCATTATTTGGCTATTTATTTACATTAATGTGTATGTTGCCGTTTATTGTGCACCCACTGAAAAACTGTCCAGCATCAGTAGCATGGCTTACGAGGTCACTTGTATAGGTTGAGGTTGCTCTAGGCTGTTGCTTGGCGTGGCGAGAATATTGCTCCACTTTCTCCGGTCCCCGAGATTCGGCTTCCAGTAGCTCTGGAGAGAGCTTTTACACCTGTGGCCACTAACGGTCATAATGTCTCTGCTTTGTTTCAAGCATCAGAAAGCTGGAGGTTCTTCTCCAGTTGGTCTACCTGCTCTTCACGTAGATCTGCATGTCGTCGTTTAGGTGCTTTTCTTTCTGGAGATAGGCACTGCTCAATGCACTCCTCCATAGTAAGGCCACCCCGGAGGTCGAAGTTAAGTAAGGGATAATGTGCAGCGAGGCGGTCATTATGGGTAAAAGAACACCCGACAGGCAGATCAAAAATAGTCCGTTGTTACTGTTTGAACTACGTAGCAACGGCAGGAACTGCTTCGATAGCGTTTTTGCGGACCTTTTTGATCACAGATTTGAAAACATCGTTGCTTGCTTTAAAAGTAGCACAATTCATTCTGTCAGACCTTTGAAAGTATCTAGATATCCCTGCCCTAATGCCAAAGTAACTGGCAACTGAATATGTTTTGCCGTTTGATGTCTATGTCTGGACTGTTGCGTAAAAAGGAGGGTTTCTGCCCCGTTACTTCTCCGCTGTTTTCTTGTCCCAGTTTGAAAAGCAAACTGCATGCAGTTTGCTTTTCAGCCCAACTGTATACAGTTAAATCGACCGGACTTCTTTCTGCAGATGTGAGCGTCCTTAACAACGGTCAATAAGTCCTTGCTGCACATTATCCCTTACATGTTTCCATCTTAAGCTTTGTTAGTCAGTTAGTTTCGTAACGGACGTAATGTAACAGTTGTAACGGTTGTAGCTTTTCTCCGACGCGGAGGGATACTGGCTTGTTGTGAAAAGTAACTACAATTCTACACGTGATATACGCTCATTATATCACGGCTAAGAACCAATCAGATTGCTTGATTTGACTTGTCCGTTTTATAATGACCATTAACACACCCTATAAATTGTTTCAGTTGTCATGGATTTGAAGTCTGAAAAGAATTACGTGTCTGATAACTAGGTTTTTAGAAGACAATTTATAAAAGCTACTGGCAACAGCCCTATCATTCTAGGTGTTATTCACAATATTGGAGGGATTGATGATTTTTCATTGAACAATAAATAAGTATGAGTAACTGAATCAAAGAAACTAGTTGTTTTTTTGGGGGTTTTTTTCACTTTTATTGTCATTACGTAGTACAGGTACTATGTAACAAAATGGTTTCTCTGCATTTGACCCATCCTAGTGTTAGGAGCAGTGGGCTGCCATTATGAACGGCACCCAGGGAGCAGTGTAGGGAACGGTGCCTTGCTCAGGGACAGTTAGTCTGTAGTAAAGAATTTGTAGACTGCAGCTCAGCAATACTTCATTCAAAATGGTATTTTAACATATATTTCAACATCAATTTGTACACAAGGGGATGCTTATCTGGACAGCTGGACAACCGGATCAATCTGTTTTAGGTTTTTAAATCGAATGTCTAAACATTGAAAAATCGGCAGCGTCTGATAATCTCAACCGATCCACACTCAGAATGACTGACGGTGATATTTGTTTCAGCTGAATCTGTTTGTCCTAGTTCATATGACAGATGTTAATCTTTGGTTGTGTTTAATGTTTGTCCTGATCCGTCCTCAGACACCAGCAGTGCAGCTCAGCGGCGCACAGTAAGTGGTGTGATGAGCAGAGGAACCAGGGGGGGGAGGATGGAGGCGCGCACGCTGCTCAGCCGCAGAGGTGACCACATACAACTGTCCTTTCAGTGTCAGAGAGATGATGTAGTGGTGCAGGAATGAGTCCTAACCCCAGAAATGAGTCAGCATTTCAGCACCTCCCGCTCTCTCGTCTTCAAGTCAACAGTTTTTTTTAACGTGTTTTTGGTTAGAAGCCTTTGAATAATGTCTGTTGTTAACACAAGCTGAAGAGATTTTCATGTTTTGTTTTACGGCATAGAATATGTCAGTAAATACACGCTGGTGAATGTCAGAAGCTTCTTTGTGTCCTATAAAAGACGGTTGCTAAAAAGTGTCTAAATTAGACTACTAAACGTCATTACGCTGAACATTAGCCACTTTTATCTTAGCGGTGGAGACGTAAGGTCATGTGGTTTGTTATAATGTAATGATTATCTTTTTATTTCTGTTGATTGACTTTATACTTTCAAAATCATGAAGTGTATTTAATGTGTGGACATTATATTGCTGAACAAAATGTGAAAATATAAAACGTTTTTTGCCAAAAATCTTAATTTCTGCAGTATTATAAATTCTTTAGAAGAATCCCTCGGCTTCTTGTTGAGGGAGCCCTTGTGATGCTAACTCAAAAATACGTCATCCCTTGAGCACTCTGTTAAGACCTGATATGGAACATGTTCAAAATAACCTCCAGTCACTCTGGGGAATGATAAAGCTGTTTATTGAAGTGCAATAAGCAGAGAGCAGCATAAACATGGGGATAGATCACAAACAGATATGATCACATGGAAACTATGTCGTTGTTTCTAATGCTTTCTCCTCACATTTGTTTTCAGGCACTTTCTTTCGAGGAGGAAGGGGAGGGGCCATGGGCAGAGGGGGCTTGGCCTGATGATGATGATCCAGTTCAGTTGTGTTTATTCTTGATTATTTTGTTAGTATCTTCATGTTGCTCTGTAGTCTGTTAATAAACTTGTAATAATAAAGCTGAATAATGATAAGCAGTGATGTGTTGTTTGTAATCAGTGGAACGTTTTAAAGAATGACGCAGCTATTCAAATTTGTAAGGAATATTAGTTACATTAGAACATTATAATTACCACTTCTGGGAATTGAAATCATGATATGAATGTAGTACAATAATAGTACATGATACATTTAGTGCTTTGAAAATATTGTGGTTATAATACCAGAGCAGGACGTCAGGACGTTAGGGACAGCGCAGCCACACTCTGATGGAGTTAGCTGGGGGGGGCGTGTTAGCATTCTGAGCGGCCATGTTGGCGAAGCCGCTGTACACAACAGGGCTGAGGATTGGCGGGGGGGCCGGGGCTGCGGGGGGGGGGGGTGTGGTCAGCACCAGCAGGTCACCTGAGATGTGGACGCTGAAGAAGAGAGCTGCAGAGAGAGAGGATTATTATTATTATCACCTCACACACTGGAGGAGTCAGAGCTGTCACAGATGGAAAGGTCCAGCATGGAAATAGTTAAGAGTTTGTGACCATTATGTCAAATATATCAGGAAGAAGAACTGACTCCAAGCAGGAACATGTCTCCTGGTATATCATTTTATGTTATATTATTATTACTCATGAAAAGAAGGGTTTAACTCTTATAGTTATTTGGGGTAGGGCTCAGATTGAACTGTTTTCTCCAAGACTAATCCAAAGATCCCTTGGTTTTTGAAAATTCTGAAAATAGTGAGAGATTCTGGCCAATCACCTGAGACCATCAGAGTTTGTTCAGTCCAAACCTCAACCTAATAACTTATACATTAAGATAAGCCAAGCTGCACATCTGCACAGAGAGGAGCTGGAACCTTGAAACGTGTCTACAGGAAGAATGACTCCAACCATCAGAATATCTGCTGATCCTTTTTCTGTCTGGTGGCTGATGGAATAAAAACGGTGACGCCTCTAAAGCTGCCAGATCCATGTATTGGATTAAAAAGTACAATATCTGCCTCTGAGGTGAAGAAGTAGAACGAGGCATGAGAAGAAAAAACTGAAGTAAAATACAAGTATCTTCAAACTGTACTTTAGTGCAGTACTGACCGCAGCACATACACCATCAGCCTCAGAGACATTTCTATCACTACTGGTGTTTAAAACTGCTTTAAAACACCACATAGTCAACAGTGTGGTAGTTTCATCTTTTATATTATTCTTAAATGGAGCTGTCACAAAACCCAAGATCCCCTGGGGATGGTCAACTATTTCTCGCTCTGCTTTAGTGAGAATAGTGAGTGTATAACAGGCGGGTTCTTACGTCCAGAGAAGACGTAGTGCTCGAACAGCCCCCGCCTCTGAGGGCGGGACAGGGCGGAGGTGACGGGGGAGGGGAACCCCTTCAGAGACACTCTGATGTTGACCTCTGCCCCCAGAAGACCTGATGAGAGAAATAAGAAGATCATCATTATTTGAATGCATGCCCGCTCTGACTGTCATTTGAGGGACCAGCCCGATCAAATCTAAGCTTTTATGAAAGGATTTGAATACTTATTGCAGACTGCTAATCACTGAGTTATGAGACTCTATAGGAGGTTGGTTTGTGGCAGTGGTAGAAGGAATATTCAGATTACTTAGCTAAAAGAATTCATATCAATCTGCTATAATATTCTAAAAAAGTAAAAGCTTCGGCATTGGAAATGTTACTTTAGTAAAAGTAAAACGCATAGTTGTATAGGCTTCAAACATAAAACCATTTAATGCAGAAAATCTCAAATAAAAAAATATAAAAGATTCGGTCTCATTTTGTAAAATATATTTTATA
>CM062276.1:30896114-30898614 GCA_031216635.1 Dissostichus eleginoides | reverse complement strand
CAGGCAGTATGAGAAAAATACAGAGCTTTTTGAACATTAAAGCATGGAGACATGTCACAGTAGAGACACTACATACTGATATACACCTGAACATCAGCAGGAGAGGACTCTTTAAAGTAGAGACACTAAATACTGATATACACCTGAACATCAGCAGGAGAGGACTCTTTAAAGTAGAGACACTACATACTGATATACACCTGAACATCAGCAGGAGAGGACTCTTTAAAGTAGAGACATTACATACTGATATACACCTGAACATCAGCAGGAGAGGACTCTTTAAAGTAGAGACACTACATACTGATATACACCTGAACATCAGCAGGAGAGGACTCTTTAAAGTAGAGACACTACATACTGATATACACCTGAACATCAGCAGGAGAGGACTCTTTAAAGTAGAGACACTACATACTGATATACACCTGAACATCAGCAGGAGAGGACTCTTTAAAGTAGAGACACTACATACTGATATACACCTGAACATCAGCAGGAGAGGACTCTTTAAAGTAGAGACACTACATACTGATATACACCTGAACATCAGCAGGAGAGGACTCTTTAAAGTAGAGACACTACATACTGATATACACCTGAACATCAGCAGGAGAGGACTCTTTAAAGTAGAGACACTACATACTGATATACACCTGAACATCAGCAGGAGAGGACTCTTTAAAGTAGAGACACTACATACTGATATACACCTGATCATCAGCAGGAGAGCACTCTTTAAAGTAGAGACACTACACACTGATATACACCTCAACATCAGCAGGAGAGGACTCTTTAAAGTAGAGACACTACATACTGATATACACCTGAACATCAGCAGGAGAGGACTCTTTAAAGTAGAGATACTAAATACTGATATGAACTTAAAAGAAGGGCTTAAGATATTATTTTTGAAATTAAAGAAGGCAATAAATATTCCAAACCCTGTTGTGTTTGATTGGTCGGTGCAGCAGGAGCTCGGCCAGAGGAGCTGGCAGTCAGCTGTCTGATGGACCCCGGACACTGACCCCTGGGGTACCGGGAGCAGGGGCCCCTCGCTACATCAAAACATATGAATACAAATTGCCATAAGTAACAACATCAATCATTGCAATACATGATTCAGAACTGACTTACACATCCACAGGTTTGGTTATAAAAAAACTTGTGTGTGTTGTGTCTGAATTTACTTTTAGGTGATCTGTTGACTATTTCCCCATTTCCAGTCTTTATGCTAAGCTAAGCGGCCTAGATGTATATGTTCTTCATGGTACTGAGCTTCTCATCCAACTCCCTGCAAAAAAATAATATGTGTATTTTCCTAAAGACCATTCCCCTGAAGTCTTGAAATCAAAATTGATTTTTTACTAAGAGTAGGGCTTTGTATTTGGCAATGCACTACTTAGCTAGTATGTTGTTTTGGTGATGCAAATTATCTGAGAAAGTTGATTGAAAAAACAACCCCTCCAATCTTCTTCATGGGCAGTTTCTGCATCCAGAGTAATTCGCAAAAGCTTTGTGTATTTTCTGTATTTAATGAATGCTTTTTTGGACACAGTTAAGGTTTTTGTTCCTTATTTTTGAATGAATGAGAATTAGAACAACCTCACCTGAGTACCATTCCTCACTCTCACTGTTGGAGTCTCCCCACCCCCTACCTGGTCTCCGATTTCCTGAAGAGGAGAAAACCAATGAAGAAGGGAAACATATCAGTTTTATGGTGAGAAAAAGGAAGAGTCAAGTCTGCAACATATTTCACGTCTAAACTTCAATATATTAAAATATGTGACTTGTTGTCTTGTTGTCTTGCATCACAAATATTCACTGCATTTATGAGTCCCCTCCTTTTTCCTTGTGCCTCTGCTGAGCCATTAATAAATACATATTCCAAAAATTCTATAGATTAATTCTGTCAATTCAGGTTTATTTTGTTCATCTCAAGGCTTTGTGTGTATTGGTAATAAACATGAGCTAACATGGCCCAGATGGGGATTTGTTTGGTTACCTAATTCAGTACACAGTATTAGATCTGGTTAGTGACACTGTGAAAGCTGTTCTGCTGGCGGTGAGGTGTTGTTGATGCTGACCTGTCGCAGCAGCTCTCAGAGGCTGTGCCGTCCTGGAGAGAGAGCCTGACACACCGGCATCTGAGAGAGGACAGACGGACAAAAGCACCCAGATCAGGATGTTTGTCCATTTACCATCCAATCTTCATAAAGCTTCAATATGAGTTGAAAGTCACCTAATATCCAAAATCTACTTTCTCATGTCTCTTCTACATACACATGTGTACCCTCTGTGTTAAGAGACTCAGAACGTTTCAGGAACAAAGACCCCCTCTCTTTTTGTCCTGATCCATCTTTATAAAAACCTTTCTGAAAATGAGCTGATCAGATGTTGGTCACTTTGTGATGTCAAAATGTTTTTTTGGGTTTGCAACGATTAGCCAATAACCAACCAAGGTAACCCCCCCCCCCCCCCCACACACCTTATCACCTGA